>JAHMML010000095.1:461764-500398 GCA_020341155.1 Eciton burchellii | reverse complement strand
GTAGTATCAACTCATTATTTATTCGCTGAATTCGTTCTTCGAACCTTACTTTAAGGATTAAGTACTCGGGAAAGTTGATTTCAAATTCTCCGCGTTGAAATCTCTTGTCGAACTTATCCAACGTTCCAAAAAAATGTTAAAAAGAAGAAATCTTGAGGATACGTATTACGTACGTATAATCTAATTTATTTAAATTCCGATAGTAATACCAGATGCGTTTCGTAGAACGAATTCAATGAGTTAGTAATCAAAATGCTGGTAAAACATGCTAATAAAGGATACTCTTTTTAAAAATGCTATTATTTTTTTTTAAATACCCGTCTCGGTGAGTCACTCGATTGTTATCATCGGCGAATATTACGCAATGGAGGATTTGTTCGCGGAAAGAATCGTCCACTTCTCGAGGAGTCATCGGAGAGAAACGAGTGTGCGATTCATTTAAAGAGACTAAAGAAGTCTCGTGCAGGTGTCCGGAGCGCCAACACGGCTCGTTGTCTCGTCTCGAGTCTCAAGTGCTTCCCGAAAGGCGAAATTTCACCGCTATCCCTAACGGAGCTTCCGAGAAGCCAGCTTGCGTGACACTTAACCAGGCCATCCCCCGGTTAGCCCCCTCGTTTCGTGTGCTTTTCCCCGTGATGCTTGCTGAATTAGTTACAGCACGGGAATGAACTTGTTACGCGCGCAATCGAACCGTGCAAATTGTGCACGTTGCGCAATTTTTCATCGGATTTCGAGGAGATGGAGACACTGCCGAGTCGCCGCATCAATTCGCAGATATACTTGCAATGACGACGATCACGACGGGAAATGGCTTCTCTCCGTGTATGATTTAGTTTGGCGTCGCTTTGATCACTCTCGGCTTACTCGCGTCTCGCGGAGAAACGGAAGCTCTGATCAGTGAAAATGTCGAGCGCCGTTCAAGTGCCACCCGCGAAGAATAAGAATAATGAAAATCAGCTGAACGTAATGGGCGGCAGATTGTTAAGAGGTCTCCGGAATGTATCTCGGGAGGCCAGCGGAAACATTTTATTCCTCGCTTCTCAGAGAAAGGGAAAGAAAGAGATGTTGAGTAGAAGGCAAGTAATAAGGCAGCGCGTTATTAGTGGACGTCTCTAGACAATGCGTCATTAAGAAACGCAATGAGTCGAGAGAGAGAAAGAGAGAGAGAGAGAGAGAGAGAGAGAGAGAGAGAGAGAGAGAACACGGACTTTCCGCGCTCATTCTGCTCCATATCAGGTCAGGTTTTCATTCAACAAGATCCGCATTGCTGACAGCGAGAGTGAAAGAAAGAGAGAGAAAGAGAGAGAGAGAGAGAGAGAGAGAGAGAGAGGGACAGAGAGAGCGAGCATTCGAGTGAGCGACGACAGCGTTTAGCGTGCGATTCTCGATCCTTTTAGCAACAACTTTCTTTCATCACCGCGGTCATTATCTTCAGCTACGAGCCTACTTCCTTCCGGTCGGCGGACTGCCGTCCGCCAGCAAGTGGAACGCGGTACACGCGGGGCAGGGTGGAACCGACAGTAGGAAACGGGCGGCGTGTTCTCCGCGTCGGCCTCATCGGCGGATAATAGCCGCGGCGTGCACGCACGCCGGCGAAATTGTCACGCGACGTCGCGCGCGCATGCGCCTAGACGCGCGTAGACGCGCGTAGACGCGACAGAGCGTGAGCGCAGCCAGCCTCGAGGCATGCACAATGGTAATGGCGCTCGACTTGACAATGAGCGAGCGCGAGGTAGACCCCACGCTGTCTCCCATTGGAGGCGGCATCTTGACGTGCGGCACGACACGCGCGTTGCACCGTGCATCGGGTTAATGCACCATTGTCCTCCGTCGCGCACCTGCGCTGGATTACACACGCACTCGCGATACCCCCCCATCTTATCCCTCGCCCGCCCGCCTCCCCCCCCCGCCGCCGCCCCCGCGCCACCCGCGAGGCGCTTACGTAACACGCGGTCGCGCGTCTCGCCGCGCTGAGCCGCTGTCGCTGCCGTACGTTTAACGTACGTTATCGCGCATGTAGCATGCGCGTGCGCGCGTGTGTGTGTTGTTTGTTGTTATTACATGTATCGGGGTCGGTGGCGCTCGCGATTGCGGGCACCCGAAAGCGGCGCATCCCGCCGGGGAGCATCGACGGGATGCGTTCGGGTCGCCGGGTCAGGTCGGTGATTGCACGTGCAGGGCACGCGTGCAAACGCTTTCGCGGTCGTCGCAGACAGTTCGCGGATTCCGGAATCTGCCTGGCYCCCCCCCCCCCCCCGAAGCTCTCGAGCCTTTGCCGCCCCCTTTCTCGCGCCAGCGCCCCGAGCAAAGACGAGAGTCGAACCTCGAGAGGGCCACGGGACGGGGTTAACTAACTGGCGCGGGCCTGACTCATTAGCATTTATAGTGCAAAGTTGTCCGGGCGTTAAATCCACTCTGCGTTTTATGCGTTTCTGCGCGGCACGCGTCCCGCTCTAATCTGCAATTACCGTTCCGGGGAAGGTTCTCGATCTCCGCGAATAATGCGCCCGCATATCGATTTAATTGCAATCGCGGGAGAACGCGGAGCGAGGTGAGCTCTGTCGGGTGGACAGACGGGGATGTGCCAGATTTACCCAGGCGCGAGCATCTGCGAGCATCGGTATCGCCTCGGAATCCTTTACGACCGCGCGACACCGCTGGGATATACGATAATGATGCGCCGACGACGTTAACGCTAATTAATCGAGCGCACGTTGGCACGTGTGAAAGCCACCAAGCCGGTAGCTCGAATCTGATTGCTCGGGGCCGCACTGTCATTCGTCGAGGAGCGTTGATCGTAAATCAGATGAATAAAATGGAATAAAAAATCGCGCGAGCGTAGATGAGGGAGTCTATCGATCCCCGTAAATTCTACGCGCGCGCGCGCGATACAGGACGGAACTCTCGACGTCGCGACGTCCGTTTGTTCGCAATCGGTCCCAGAACGAGGCTCGGAACGGCCTCGCGCAACTTACAGAAGCCGGCGATGAGCGTGACGCTCAATATTTGCTCGACGACGACGACGACGACGACGACGACGAGAGGCTCTCTCCCGAGGTCGTGTGTCTCCCCTACGGACGTACGTACTGTTTCCCGTGCGAGAGCGCGCGAAACAGAAAGTTACCGAGAGTGACGAGTCCCCGGGGAAATCTTCAAGTTTCCTTTTAATGGAATTATAAAGAGGAGCGGAGGGAGGGAAGCTGTGACCACGCGACATTCGGTAAACTCGCGGGAGTCCTGTGGGGACAGCCGAAACATCGCGGGACACGCCGCAGCGGAGATTCTCGTCGCGTCGACGCGGATCCTTGGCGTATCGCTGCTAATTACGGTATCCGCACGTTGCGCGCACGGAAGAATAACGCTGGCCTCCGACGTCGGTGAATACGCATTACTCGCGTGCTTGAACGACTATTTCGCCGGGGACAAGAGGCCGCTCTGCTGCTGTCTAAATTGGGAAGACAGCGAGTCGAGCGTTGACGCGATGACAACTCGGCATATGTATTTTTGCCTGATCTCCGTCAATCGTAAACAGATTCGGGGATCGTAACGGCGGCATTGAGACGACGAGAGAATAGCGGAAGAAGGAACCCAAACAACTTGATCTAAGTGTAATCTGGCTCGAAGCCGGATTCACTAAGCGCGACGCGCGTTTCACTAAGGCAAACGGCGGTATTGACTTGCCAATCGATAACAAGGAGCTTATTGAATAGGCAAAGTGAATTCGAGAGAGAGAGAGAGAGAGAGAGAGAGAGAGAGAGAGAGAGGAAACCCGATGGATGATTAAGCGTTGCGACATCTCCGGTGCAAAGATCCTCGTTCGACGCGCGCATCGAGAGACGCGAGAGACAAAAAGAAGAGATTTGCGGAAAGTAATATTAATAGCTGCGGAGGAGGGACGTGGGCTGATCCATGCGTCCCTGCCTTAACGCGAGAGAGTTGATGGCAGACATTGAGCCTGCGTAAAATACAGGCGAGAGATCTCGCGAATGAACAATGGTAGTTCCCTTTATTAGGGATGTTAATAAATCTCGAAGCGGTTCGAACAAAAACTTTCCCCCGCGGCGATAAAGCTCTCGTGTAAAATATTAGTACATCATTATTTATACCCTTGCGGGGATTGACGGTGCGAGAATCGCCACGGCGGGCCGTTCATAAATAGAGATTAAAGCAAGGAAGGAAGCCCAGCGAGGAAATCGCTCCTTCGACGCTCGCGATGAGCGCGGACCGCGAGTTTCTTCGAGGCTCGTCGATGTTCACCGCTCATCCGCACGCAGACCCCGATATCTTGGCCATCTTTCGTCCTCCGGCAGGGGGAGGTCACAAGATGGCAGCGCAATAAAATAAAGTCCGCGGGGGTGCAATCCATTACGCAATCCAACATATTTATAGCCACGGAATCCGGCCTTTGTCCAGAGACAAAAGGGTCGCCCGCCCGCCCCGTCCGCGCGGGGGCTCAGACCCCCGTAAGATTCATGAAGAGTAATATTAATGGCGCGATATAAAAGGGATAATCCTTCGCGCACCCCTTTCGCCGTCTCCGCGCGGGCGCTATTTGTAACGATCAATATACCGGATCATCGTCCGAAAGCTCGTTTTTCAAGCGATGGGCCGCGCGCTGTCGGCGCATTTTTCGTCCACCTAATAATCCGGGATCGGTCGGTGAAAAACCGGCGCGACGCGCGACGAAGCGGGGCGACTCGGCTGATACGACCCTTTTGATTCACTCACCGGTGACGGACGTTCATAGCGGGAGGGCGCGAGAGGAAACGCCATTTTTCTCACCGCCGTCCCGAATGTATTTCCCGGACGCTACGGAAACGTATCGGAAGACCCTCGCTCTTCCTACCCCTCGTCCGATGAATACGTTTGTCCGAGTGTGTCCTGGTGCACAGCGGGTCCTTCGCGCTCGCAAAGCTCGATAAAATACGCCGTACATATTTTAGAATTATTCTCCGAGTGCGCGCTCGTCCAGCTCGCTCGAGGATAATTCCTTGAAATTGAGCCTTGAGAAGGAATCATCACTTGATCAGGAAGCTCGACCTGCGTACGCGCTCTCTTCGATTCTCTCCTCTTAATGTCATAAAAATATCTCGCACGGGTATATCGACCCCCCGTCTCTCTCTCTCTTTCTCTCTCTATAATCGATTTGCCCGATGGCGTGTTCCAAGGCACTCTCAGGGTAGCAAACAGACAGAGCGCTCGACCTCTCGAGCGAACAATTTCCGAAGCATTCGTAAAAAGAGGTCGCGCGAGTCTTCGATTGGCCAAGTCCAAACTTGATATTCCTCGCAGGTCGTGCGAGAGGCTGCAGAAGGATGCACCTCGATAGGCATATTGTTTCGCGGAGATCGTATTTGCAGAGAGAGAATCATATCATCTGCAACCGAGGAGCGATTCTTCGGGCGACGAGGAGCGTCGTGATTTCCGACCTCGCGACGAATCTTCACGCGCAACTCGACGAGGAAGCTGGTAAAAAGAGAAGCTGGACGTCACCGCGCGGCTTTACTGAATGAAACGTGTTACGGCGGCGGGATCGACGGCGCGTATTCCCTCCCAGTGAATGTATTTTTGCTTCGCCGGCACTTTGCGAGCGACAAAGCGACATGTACGGCGCTTATTTATAAGTCACGTCGCGTGGGACTTTGCGAGAGACACATACGCGAGAGCGAGCCGGCATTTCGTACGCGAAATGCGTTCCTTGCGAGCCGCTACGTTGCTGATGAAGCCGCACGTCGATCGGCAAGCTGCAAAGATACCTTACCAGACAGCGGCCATTCCGGTTGGAGAATAATGCATTTCTGCGTCGATCAACTGTGAGCATCAACGTAACCGATGACGAGCAGGCATCGACCGACATCGATCGACGTTAACATTGAAAATGTTTCGAAGCGATTTCTGGAGACGAAGCATAAGCGTACGCCTCATGAGGACTCTTTTGGAAGCGACTGGAGTGTCTGGAGCAGATCTCACCGATCTCTCACTCGATTGCTCCGTCAAGTGAATGAAAAAAAAAAGCCTCGCTGGCACCTTCACGGGATGAAGGCTCTCTCCTTCTCTCTCTCTCTCGCGCGCGTGCGACTTTCATCCTTCGCGCATAACAGCTTCGATTCAACTTCGCGTTTCTCCGCGAGCAAAGAGCGACGCGGCATTTGCGGGATTCCCTCGGCGGCGCGGGGGTAAAGAGAAATTTTTATTGCAGCAGGAATTTCGCCATAGACGCCAAAGCCGATCGGAGCGACTACTCGGCGCGCGCTAATTCGACGAGAGATGCCCAGCATCTCGAGTCCTGGAGCCGGGCGTCTCGCCGCGCGTCCCGGCTATCTCATTTATATACCGCATCGCTTCGGGGTGTGCGGTCTTCTCTCGCTGCGCTGGAAATCGGCTAAACGTCCGAGTGTTCCGCAGCGAGATGCTGGGCGAACACGAGCCAAGCGGGCTTTTATTTGCGGTTGCGCGTCGAATACTTTAAGCGCAGGACGCTATTGTCTCTATATTCGCCTTTCTCTCTCTTTCTCTCTCTCTCTCTCTCTCTCTCTCTCTCTCTCTCTCTCTCTCTCTCTCTCTCTCTCTCTCTCTCTCTCTCNTCTCTCTCTCTCTCTCTCTCTCTCTCTCTCTCTCTCTCTCTCTCTCTCTCTCTCTCTCTCTCTCTCTCTCTCTCTCTCTCTCTTTCTCGATGTGATCTACTCGATAAGGACTTTACGTGCAGGATATCGAGGAACGTGGTCCCGGGATCGGTAAGAAAACTGGAATCAGATTTGCTCTTAGAAGAGCAAAATCCTCGACGCCGAGCTGAAGATCGCGAATGACATCGATGACGTAGACGTCGATTTCGAGAATTACATCCAGAATTATCATCTCGCTCGCGACGATTCTCCATAAGAGGCGCTTGCGACACTCTTGTCGCACTCGAGACACCACGGTCGGCGTTTTTGTGCCGCTCAGACGCGTAAATATCGCCGCACCGAGACGAGCGTAATTTATTTTTACGCCTCTCCGCGTTCCGGCAGCGAACTAGATCGCGACGACGCGCGGCGTTTCCTCGCTTCTCGCTTTGACCGACGAAAGAAATCCAGCCAGCGTCAAAGGGGTGGAGGAGAGAGGGAGGAGGAGGAGGAGGGTCGGAGGGCTCGGACGAGCACTGCAACGAGCCGAGGCAAACGGAAAGAAGAGACAGCCCGGGCGCGCGTCTCTTTGTTCTTCCTCGCTATTTCTGACTTTGGCTCCGAGAGACAGAGAGAGAGAGAAAGAGAGAGAGGCTACCCTCGCCGCTCTTCCCTTTCGCGGTCGGTCGCCTCGCACGCGCGCAAACGCCTCAATTGTGCACGTGGTCGCGCCCATGAATGAGCGTCATGGTGTGCCGCGTCGTGACTCGCCGCGGTGCTATGCGCCCGTTATGCATCAATGTTGAGGCCTGTGCATGATGAATGAAGTCGACGGAAGAGGAGGAGAAGGAGGAGGAGGAGGAGGTGGAGGAGGAAACTCGCGGAATGAAATCGCCACGCGCGGGAGCCGCTTTGTGCGAAGAGCCGATGCGTTCGCGTCGACGCTCGGACAAAAGATCGCAACGGGCGAACTGCGCGGGTGCAAACCGCTGCGATGCCGCTGGAGCGGAATGAAATTCGTTGGATTCGAGTATCGATGCGCCTTGCTACGTTTAGATTAAAGCAGGATTAAACCGGATATGAATTTAGCATTTAGCGTGACGCAGAAGAGCGTCGATAACGATAGAAGCATCGGAGCGTCCTGACGTAATCAGTATGATCAGTCTGACAATAGTCTACACTTTTATTATTTTATTCTAGTCGACTCGGTCGAACCCGGTGCAATCGAGATGAGACAAACGTAAGAGATGAACGTAAATAAAAGTAGCTCGCGACGGACAATTAATCATCCGAGTTAATCATTCAATTATCTCTCACTCGATCGTAATCTGTTGATTATCCGCGAGATCCTCCGCAAGATCGATCCATCTCGATCAAAACCCTGGCTCTTCGGGCTCTCCACCGCGCCCTCTGACTTCTGCTTGCGCGGTGTCGCGAGTTTCGGCAAGAGATCGCGAGATCATATTCGCAGCGTATCATCGCGAGCCGGCGCAGCCGCATATCGCGCCCTCGGAAAGGTCGCGGCCAGGTCTGCGTCGCTCGTAGATCGCGCGACCGCGAACGTGCACCCTCGGGAGGAAGAAGCCGTCCGACGCGCTCTCGGTATGTGCCGCCGGCGTGGGATGCGCCCGGCATTTCCGGCGCGGAAATGCGCGGCACGTGACTGCAACCAATTTCCTCGCAGCTCGAGTAGCGAGGCACGTGGAGGGGCGCGGAAGGACGCCGTTACCTGGCGACGGATTACCTGTCCGCGCGTTTGCCAGGTGATTCTCTCGTCGGGAGCGCACGATGAAGCGCTCGTCTCGGAGCCGAAATTCGCCGATTCGCCGTGTGAGAACGAGTCCAGTTCGCACGACGCGATGGCTCTCTCCATTGTGCCTCCCGTGCGCGCAAGTTGTAACGCGAGCTGGTTGCAAATTGGGTTGTTAATGTGGATGCGGATTACGGCCGCGCGTAGGTGTGCCGTAAGCACGAGTTATAAGTTGCCTCCGCCATCTGTATATCCGCTCGCGCGCTCGTTTCGCGCTCGCACAGCGACGACGCGTGATTAAAACAATACTGCTCCGGGCGCGTAGGTCGGCGCGACCCGCTAAAGCGGATGACTCTCTGACCGCGATCCTTCCTCGCTCGTTAACTCGTAACTTTGAGTGTTCTTCAGTTTGAAGAGTCGGCGCTCGACCGCTGGAAGCTTCAGGAAGACGACCTCGACTCTCCGAGCATTCTCGACGTCGCATTTATCGATCATCGCGAAAGCCGACTCGGAGCTTGAGCTCTCTCGTCGCTGATCAGCTTCGAGGGAGAAGCGGAGTAGCCGGCGTCTCAAGCTGATCGACGATCGTCGAAACGGAGACAGAGTACTCGCTCGGCCGAATACTCCTACTCGAAATGGCTCGTTTCTGCTGAATTATCGTCAACCGGCGCGGGCGGTTTGATGCCGCCAATTCGAGAGGCGCGACGACTTTGTCGTTCCTAGAAACGTGTCGCACCTACGCACTTCCGACTGTCGTTGAAGCTAAAGTGGTTACCCGGTTGATTTAATTGAATGACTCGGTCGGAGCGACTGGAGAACGCACGGCGGAGCGCGCGAACGCGCGCTTTCTCTCTCTCGAGCGCGGTTAACGATTCACCGGCATTATCCTCGTTATTGTTTTCCGTCGAGTGCGATTCGGCTGCGATCGACAAGCGGGACAATCATCGCGCGAGACATCCGTCGACTACGTTCGCGAATATATGAACTGTTTACAATCCTCTTCACGATTTTGCGATTACGTCGAGTTGTAAGCTGCATCGTATCGTACAACGTATATCGTCGTCCTCGTCGTCTTCCGAACGAGATTGAATTTCCACATTCATCCGCGTGGAATGCCGCGACGTTATGACGATCAGACGAGACGCGAGCGGCGGAAAAGTTGGCGTCGCTCCGTTTTAATTTACGCTTTAATAAATGATCCGCGGGTAAAGCCGAGTATTAAAGGATTTTACTTTTATCCGCGAGGAAAGTCCATGACGAAAGGATCCACGGAAAGATGCCAAAGATGCGAGAAAGAGATGAAACGGGATGCCGGAAGCAGAGAAAGCGAGAGAGAGAGAGAGAGAGAGAGAGAGAGAGAGAGAGGAGGGATTGACCTCTGCACCGCAGTAATTGCTTGTTTTATCTTAATAAGCGTACATACCATGACGGTTCACCGTGGTTACATCGTCTAACGTATCCCGTTTAATTAAAGCACGCTGCACGAGCCAAGGCATGTTCCCCATCTCGCTCTTTCTCTCGTTTTCGTCCATCTCGTCCCCGCCCCCATTCGCTTTCCTGTTTCGCCGTTGCATTATTAAGCCGCAAAGCGGAAGGATAATTTAGAATAATATTCCAGGAGTGATGCATGCCCGGGCGCAGCAGTGACAATATTATCTCCCCGGGAGCGAGCTCGTTACATGTAAACACACGAGCGCGCAATTTGAAAAAGTCGCGCGCGCGGAATTAATCGACGTGTCCCGGTGTTTTAGCGCCGCCAATGGAACTGATTAATCATCAGTCGACTCGAGGAGCGTCGCGTTTCGCGACGCGAGGATTCCGCAAGATAGGCTCAGCCCTGCCAATTAACGTCGAGGATCAAGAAGGAGGATTCCGCCGCGCAAGGTCCGCTGTGCGCGCTCGTGTCACCGGGGCGATTTTTTCAGGCACCGCCTTAATTGCGGTGCCGGCAGGAATGAGAAATCACCGGCGGACACCGCTGATTAATTATCGCGGACAATTCGCGAGAGGGATAATTGCACGTTAGCGGGCCCGCGGGCCGGTCGATCGCGAACGGCAAACGTGCCGATCGGCTCGCGAACGGCGTTCGCCCTGGCTCGCTCCACGCTTGCAACAAGCGTGGTAATCGCGTTGCTCGGAAGATGGAAGACAAACAACTTGGGATCCCTTCGGCAATCTGCTGGCAAACGAAGATACATCGGGTTTCGCTTTCGCGTGCTGCTCGGAAAGACCAATTTCGCAGATCTTCGGCCGCCTAGCGCCACGCTAATAGTTATTTATCGCCTCCTGCACGCACGCACACACGTCTGCACCCTGCTGCACCCTGCGCCATTTGCTTATCGATTTGCTCGGCAGGCAGATCGATGATTCGCTCTGCTCTGGGAGAACGCGCGACGCTCATCCTCGTACACGCTTTCTTGCACACAGAGAAGGAGAGAGAAGAGAGCAAAATTCGACCCCGGGTCGAATTCGTATCAAATCGGAGACTTATCGCGAATTGAGATAAGCATCGTTCCGTGTTTGTTAATTTGTCTATCCGTGCAACATGAATCGGAACAGCGATCTCCATCTTGCAAGAAGAAATTCTTTCAATTTCACTCTAATCTATTTTTATAATCGGACAATTCGAACGGCTCGAACATCATTGTTGACGCGCCTTCGATGTTTCGCGCAACACCGTTTGCATGTTTATTTATTGCCGGTCCGAGTGTTGAGTGTAAAGATGAGAGTCGTTAGAAAACAAAATAAGCTTCTATAATCGTCAAATTAGTTAACGATAGTTACGATATCGGGATCCTCGCGCTAAGTAGCGAACGTTGCTTCTGGCTTCTCGCAAGACACTAATCTCTCGACTCTCGCTATCACCGAGCGATAAGGATCTTCGGCTCGATCCATTCGATGTAGGCTTGTTTACATTCCAAGTTGATTCATCCCGAAGACAACACATGTGAAATCCTTAACAATCATCATGCTCGGAAGATCGGTCGTTCGCGTATTCAATTGGCCGAGCCAACTATTCGAATCTCAGGCCACGTGTTCATTCGAGTCGGTAGTTGTAATACAATTGAAGACTGAAACTGTAATAGTTGAGATTTGAAACTACAATGGCCCGAATCTGAAGTCGCAACTAAGTTCAGAACTGCGCACAGCCGTTCGAGACCATGAACTTAGCTGGAATAACGAAACTCTCCGAATCCTATAAAAGCTTCCAAGTATTACACGTCGTTTCTACGCTTATCCTCGCTGTTATCCTCCAAGCGCCATCGATGGGATCCACCAAATGACCTCTGACCGCGGCACATTGTTGATACGTAGCACGGTGCGTCTCCCCGATCTCGACTCGCATAAATCGCGGATGCATCCGCGTGCATCAAGTCATAACTCGTGGTACGGCGACCGGCGAGGGGCAGGAACGCGTCAACACCCGCAGGACGGGGTTGAGAAAGGGGAGGGCGGGGGTGGCGGGGCGGGGCGGGGGGGGGGGGGGGGGGGGGGGGGGGGCGGGAGGAGGATGAAGAAGGGAGGCGTCGAGATGCCCGCTCGTTTCTTATTTCGTTTCGCGTCCGCGAAGCCGTAGCCAGGTGACTTCCAGCGGAAGACTCTTTCTCTCTCTCTCTCTTTCTCTCTCTCGCTCCTCCAGAAACAAAGCGCCGCATGCTTATGCGCGCCTGCTGTCGAATGCGCGCGCGCATTGCTTCAGGAACAAGCAGCGGCATGCGACACGAAGGCGCTACGCGAATCGCGCCGCGTTTCCGTCACACGTTTCACAACGTGTGTCATTTCGCGTCATCGGCTCTGCGACACGTGCTCTCTCACACTGTAATCTTATATATTTTCTATCACGTACACGCATACACGCGCGCAGATTTGCTCGAGGATCCAAAGTCCTTCGCGTTTCTCGACGATACGGGAAACTTGCGCGCGACGCGCGTGATTTTAATGTGACATTTCCTAAAAACGCAGTCAGTAGTAACTCTGCCATCCAACAGCGTCGAAAATAAATCAACTCGAGGCAGAGGGAGCCATTCTAGCTGGTCCCTGATCCGTCGATCGAGCCGTGCATTTCGCAATCTCCACTCGTAGGCTACGGATACTTTATTGAGCAATGATCGATCTGCATGCAACAATCCACGTGGGATTGTTGTCACGGCGCTCTAGGTTCAACGTGTCGAGACTGCACGAGGGTCAACGCGATCGCGTGGGTAGAGCAAGACGGGATCACACTGGAGTCTCCGTTGTTCCGCCAATGGCGGAATTGAAACAATCGTCAGAATTCGATTCGGACGAATGCTCTCGAATTCTGTCCAATTGGCCGCTCGCGGGGCCACTATTGTAGTATAAACGGAAAAGAACCGACTATCGATAGCGGCATGTATCAGAAGCTTCTGTAATCGGAGAAGCCGACACGCACGCGTGCGTATTCGGATGAGAACAAAGGACAACCGCGAAGTGATTCGTCCGGATCGAATAATCATATGTGACGATTGGCCGATAACCCTGAAGTGGGACGCCGCTTTTTAGTATATAAAGGGCGAGAGACAAACGAGGGACAGACGAACGACAAACAACAGAAGAGACCAGCGAAGCTACAGGGATCAATCGATAAGATAAGCCTATCGATAAGAGTTGTACCAGTGTGAAATAGAATAAAGAATCTTGTTACTTCTTGTTCCATCAACCTGGCGTCGAGAACCCATCATATTTAATAATTCCATATAAGAGATAGAAATATCCTACACTATTGCTCATTAATCGCAGATTAATCGTCGCTTTGAAGCGTCTTCAAATCCACGGTGTTTTTTTTCACGAGCTGACACCCCTCCCCGCGCGACTGGCCAGCGGAAGGCCGGTCCCCGCAGCTCGCATGCGATATTGCACTCTCGTGTTTCCCGCCGATGAATCACCTCCAGCCTCTCGCCTCGACCCCGCAGGTAAGGCTCCTCTCCGGTTCTACCTCCCTCTCTCCCACCAGGCGGCCGTACACGCATACGCACGCACGTGTACGCCCGCGCGTACACTCGCCTGTCTGCCCCCTCCCCCCTCCCCCCTCCCCCCGTCCACCCACCTTCCGCGCGCGTACACGCGGTTGCACCTTTGTCCCAGTCGCGACGGGCGCGCGCCGAACGTGGGCTGGCGCGCGCCGGAGCTCCGTCGCCTCTCTCTCTCTCCCCCCCCCCTCCCCCCCATTCTCCTTCTCGCCGTCTCGCGTCCCGCGGCCGGGAAAGTAATGTCCGGCGCCCATTGAGCGCCCATTGATAAGGGCCGCGCTCCGGCGACCTTTCTTTCGCCGGTTTCCGCCGGACGGCGGGGCGAGCGGCGATTTACATGCCGCGCCGGCGACTCGCGCGCGGATCATGGAATCGCATCTCCATGCGTGCGCTTCGCCGGCTCCGCTCGGCGCATTCCTCGTTCTTTTCGAAAAAGGCCCGAGGCCATCGCTGTCGATGTTAATGGCAAAGAGTCTTTGGAGATGCTGACTGATTCTTCCGATATCTGGAATTCTCGCGCGGCCCTCTCTTTGTATGCCCGCGGAAGACTTTACAGTCGAGACTATCGAGAGAGAGAAAGATGCCTCATCGAACAAGTTGACTTAAACGGCGATACGTCTCTCTTCCGCATCGCGTCACCATGCTTCCCCCCTCCCCATGTCTTCTTCTTTCCTTTCCTTTCTTCTTTCCCTTGTAAAACCGAAAGCGTAAATCAGGACATTACAAAAAGGTGCCCTATAATTGCGCACCTGGGATGAATCCGCGAAAAAGAGAAAGAGAGAGAGAGAGAGAGAGAGAGAGAGAGAGAGAGAGAGAGAGAGAGAGAGAGGAGGAAGAAAGGGAGACTTTGCTTTTGAAGCGGATTATAAAGGGAGCGGCGGCGTGGGCACCGTAGTCGTGAAAATCTGAATTTTAAGAGGGCACGACGCCTGTGAAATACGACCGCGCCTAGTTGGAAAGACTCTCTCCCTCTTTCTCTCTCTCTCTCTCTCTCTCTTCGCCGCCGCCATCGCGGCTACCCGGTCGGGTGCCCGCGGAAAAGGGCAGCAATTCCGTTCCGCGCGCGGGCAGATAGTAGCGCCAGCTTCCGTCTGTGATATAATAGCCATCATCGGCCATGCTCGGCCGTCCGCTTGCACAGAGAAGCTACTCCCCGCGCCACCAGCCGCGCTACTCCCCTCGCGTGTGCTCCTCTCCCCCTCCCGGTACGATCGAGAGCTCAAACAATGAGCGCCGCCGCACCTTTCGCGCCGCTCTCCCCCTCCCCCCACATACTATTCCAAGGGTAGTCACAGCTTTACGGCGCGTGCCGCGCGCGGAAACGGAGCGTCGCGTTCCGCAAGGACGGAGAGGCTCAAAGGGAGCGAGTTCGATTCGGAGTTCGATTATCGGAGGCCGCAGCGGAACGTCCGCTGGAAGGAGGAAGAAGAGTTTCCCGCTGGGATAAAACCGAATGAAACGCGAACGGAGCGGGCCGTTTCATGTTTCATGTAAAACACACACACAGAGAGAGAGAGAGAGAGAGAGAGAGAGAGAGAGAGAGAGGCGATCGTGCAGAGATCGCTTTGACGAATCAATTTTCGCGTAGCTCCGGCACGCTGAAAGCGCGTGCATATTAATTAAATGCGCCGTCCGCACTACAATGAGGACATTTCCACGATTTCTGCGATTTCGCCGGTCACCAGGGCAACCGTGGCCCGTGCTCGGGCGAGCCTTGTTGATTCTGTCGGACAATCGAGCCCAATTAACGCGCAGCGGAGGAAAAAGCGTTTCAAGACGCGGCGCGTGGAAGCACTCGTTGATTGAAAATTAACGCGAAAATTAGCCGGCCATTTGTAAATGCGCGGCGCCGCGCTGCGAACAAGCGCGCTGAATGCCGCTTCCTGAAAATCCTGTCTCATTACGTCGGATGAAGCAACGCTCGCGAGTGTCTCCGATGATGTTCGTGCATCAGCATCTCGTCAGCGTGTAATCATCGCTAACAATGGAGCAAGTCAAAGCGATGGCAGTCGCGATGGCAATTAAAATGCAATTTCGTTGAACCGCAAGCGAGCGCGACGCGCGTAGAAATAATGACGTATTTATCTTGACGACTCGGGACTCGGGACTCGAGATTTGACCTTGGAGTACTCCGGGCACACGCGGGCCTCTCCTAGCCTCTCGCGATGGGAAAGCTGTAACCTCGCGTGCTTTCCTTGCCAATCTTCGTTATCGGCTTGATTTAAAGGCATCGTCGAATTCGATCGCGCGATTCCCGGCGATAATTTATCGCCATAATATCCGAGCAAACGTTTTATCGTGCGTAAAGTTTACGGTGATCGTTAAGGAACCCGCCGTCGCATCGAATTTCGGTGGAACGGTATTTAATCCCGGTTATTGGCCGAAGCCAGACCGGATCGCGCGTGAGATTCGCGGGACACGCGGCGCTCTCGCAGCGCGGCGTGTAATTTCTAACGGCTTTACGACGGCACGACCGATAAATCCCGCGATGCGAATTGTTACGCTGATGCTGGCCGAAGCCGCTCCGTTCGCGAATTTAGATTTCATTGGAGAAATTTCCTTCGCAAAAGACGAAGCAAATGTTCCTTCGATCGCTCATCGACATTTCCTCAGAGATCTCACGCGCGCACGTTGCATACACAAGTTCGCGACACGCGACGAGCAGAGTTCAAGGTTGAGAATCCAGACTACTCTGCCGGATCTCAGGTAAAGTCGTCGAGCGATAATCGCAGAATGCGATCTTGAAAAGACGCGTATCCCCTCCCGCGACGAAGAGGAGATCCATTTGTTTACGGATGAGAATCTTTCGGCGAGATCTCTCGATCTTGATGATCGAGCACTCGGTACTCACCAGAAATCATCCGTGCCTGCTCATCGAGGATCGAGACAGCGTCACGTCCTTTCCGCCACGCTCCCAGATGGACTTGCCGCGGCGACCTCCGCAAAGGCAATCACGTGCATTCGTGCTTACTCGCCTACTTACGCTCGGAAGTCGCGGTAAAAGCCGCATGCAAATGCGATCGAACGCCTCGACGCGTAAATATTTACGAGAACGAATTGAGCCTCTCGATCGAGGCGGCTCGTGGGAAGAACGAGGCTGGCGTTGGCGGTGGGTCGGCATTGGCATAGCGATGCATATTAAGAGCGCGGATGAAGAGAGAGAGAGAGAAAGAGAGAGAGGCATCTACGAGCTAGGCTAAATATTCGCATACGTCGAAAGCTCGATCGTGAACGAGAAACAATTTCTCATAAAGAGACGGTAACGGAGGACTACTCTCCTCCCGGAAGAGAAGAGAAAGAGAGACGCAAAAGGGAGCGAGAGCGAAGCATGATCCGAATCGACAGGCGCTTATGCTGCTGTTCGACGTTACGTCGCACGTTCGCGGAACGGCGTTCCGCGATGGAAACAAGATGGAATAAATAAATCCTTCGTCGAAATTCAGCGGGCGACGCACACTCGCGCGAAAATTCGATCGATCGAACGCCTGCCTGTCGTTGCGTCGACGCCCAACGGAATCCGGATCTCCTCCGAGCGGCTTTACGCGTCTTTCCCTTCCCCTCGTCGTTCCGGGATTTTTCTCGGTGATTTTCATTGTCATGAAAATCCCGTTTCCCGCGGTACGTGCCGAATTTAGATTCCGGTTCTAAAATCGCGTCGTTAGAACATCGCCATTTCCATAGAGGAATCGAACGTTCGCTTAAAGTCGCTCCGTCTCATTCCTCAGGATGGAGGAAAGGCTGAACTCGCCGTTCAGCCGTTAATCGAGCCGAGTGGACGTGAAAAGCGCGATACACTCACACCTGAAACCTGAGAAGAGAGATCTCTCTGAGACTCCGCATCGATCGATCGAGAGAAAGAGAGGGAGAGAGAGAATTACAAGATAATTGAGCGGCAGAAGGGCTAGGTTATTAATCAATCAAGAATCATCGTTTCGAGCGCCGGGCTTTCTCTCTTTTCGTTCTACATTTCTGATTATCCTACCGGCCGGTCGACACGCGCGCGGACTCTGACGATTCAATCGCTCGGCGCGTCTGATACCCGCTGCGCGACCGACATTTCTGAAGAGCGAGCCAACGGCTTTGGCGCCCTCCTAATTTCCGGCTCCGTTCCTTCCTTTTCTCCTTAGGCGAGCGGCTCGGCGCGGCGTCAAAGGTCAAACGGTTAAACGTGAGGCGAGTCAAAGTCACGGCCTTATTGCCGGCCAGTCCAGCTTGGATCCAGCTTGATATCGACGCGATTCATGAGTGAATTCGAGGACTCGAGAGACTCTTTCTACGGCGTTTTTCCGCGCTTCTTCGCCTCTCGGACCTTTAGCGGATTCGCGAATTCCTTTCACAAGTCTTTTCTTCTCGAGTGCGCGCGCGTGCATATGCGGATCCGTCTGCGACGAGCAGCATCCTCATGCCTGCCAGGCGCTTTCCGCCAAGCTCGTCTTCATTCCACCTCGCTTGGCAGCTTATACTCATGTCGCGATGCAGCGAAGATGGCTGATAGAAAGAGATCGAAGCTCGAGATCAGAACGTCCACTGGTTATCTCGCTGCGCGAAACAACTTCAACGCGCCGTTTGGGAAAGCTACCTTTTGGAACGCTTCGCGATTTTGCGTGTCATCCTTGACCATGCTGATCTTCTCTGTGTCGTTGCAGTTTTACGTACTGCAGAAGCGAGTACTCGAAATGGCAATCGTTTATTTGGAAAAAGCCAAAAGCAAGGCGGAGGCCTGTTCGTTTCGTTTGTGAATTCTCTTTTGCGTACGAAGGATAATTTTCGCTGGATTTAGTAAACACGTTTTTATCCTATCGCATACATACATTTTGCAGTTTTCATGCTAATGTTGGCTGCATTGTGCAAACGGCACTCGTGTTACGATGCCGGAATGAGCACAACCGACCACATCCGCGCTCGTCGCAAGGCCAGATGACCTGCTCGGTCGAGGATACATGACGAGACCGTGTCAAGTGATCGCTTCAGATATTCCAATTGATACTCCTCGCGGGCCGCAAGGAGTTTCCATCTTTGCGAATCGATTATCGATCAGCCGCAGGACTGTCCCGCACCCACATGGATGGGAACCGATCGCGCGATCCTGACCTGATGGCCTGACGCCAATCGGAATTTTCATCGAGTCGCGTAATTGTCCGTAATGCTCCGCACACCACACCACGCACACACATATACGGCACACAGAATACGTGGCGTACCGATTCTTGATCTTAAATTGAAAAGCGTCCAACAACATGGTTGCTCCTGCTCGCTCCACGAGCTTGATTTCGATCGTGGATCCCTGCCAAGATCGATGATGAGCTCGTTTGCAGACCAGCGCAAGGGGAAGGGGAAGGCGGAAGATGCACGAGGAGCAAAAGCGTGCGCGTGTACGTAGACGAAACGCAGACACGAGGCACGAGAGAGGGCAACCGAGCACGTCAAACAGTAATCAGCGGAGGCAAACACGATGCGTAAATATGACGTGCCTTCCGCGAGAGATCGGCGAGGATCTCTCTTCGAGTACGTGGCGGCAAGAATGGCGAAAGAAGCTCTCGCGAGCGGATCCTCCGGCGCGTTTCGTTCCTTCCGCTTTTGTCTCGAGCACAGTGGCTTCGACGCGCGATCGAGCGCGCGATCGACCTTGACATCTGGAAGCTTGACCTCGAGTCTCGCGGCCGCTTCTCGTCCCCGCGATGATCGCGAGAAGGCGCGCGCGTCCCAGCGATCGATCGATCGATCGATCTGGTCGTAATGCCGCGATTATCGTCGGTCCAGACATCAAGGCGGCCGCGGTTTATCTTCCTCAGCTCAGCAAAACTCGCTTATATTTTCCACGGCACGCCGCGGCGCGGCCGCATATTAATTCCCGTCACGGGGCATCGCAAGTCGCGCAAAAGATGACTACAACTGATTCACGGAACAACAACGGGCGGAAATTAATGATGGCCGGTATAAATGGCCAACGTGTTGCTACAGGCGATGTCCCGGCGTAAACAGCATTAACCTCTCCCTCTCTCTCTCTCTCTCTCTCTCTCTCTCTCTCTCTCTCTCTCTGTCTCTCTCTCTCTCTCTCTCAGTTGATAATCGGCGAGGAGGCCGAGAGAAGAGAAGAGAGAAACGGAGAAACATCCGCGCACACGTCATCGTTTCATACTTAACGTTTCGTACCGAGCACAAAGTATCCTTCCAACGTCTGCAACGTCTGCAGACTGAAACTAAGGACTCACGCGTCATCAGCCCTTTTCGCGTAGATTGGAAGACGCTCGCGAATTCCTGCGAATATTCCAAGCGACACGGGTTTATCTTACATACGGCCGATAAACTTTGCTGCTATTATTATTGCGCGCCGTAGCGTTACCGTATATTAATTTTCACAGCGCGGGACACGCGGGGCGCGGGGCGCGTAAAGCGGCTATATAACTGGTTCAAGGTGCGACAAGGAGATTTATGATCAGCCGTGTATAAATTGTTAACATGCTGCAACCAGCATAAGCCGCTTGCGGATAATATCGCCGGTATATCGCCCGCGTCGGGATGAAATTTTCGATGCGCCTTGTCGCGCCCGTTACGAGAATTCTTCCTCTCGAAAATACTCGAAAAACTCGCGAGCGCGCGATACCTTTCCGATGAAACTCTCGTTAAGATCGCCGTCGATGCGTTGCGAAGGGTAATTGGCGATAATTCGCGTGCGCGTCGCGGCAGAATGGACCTTTTACAATGCAATGTTAATACAATGTAATTACATGTACGTTATTACATGAGGAGAAGGGATCATTACGTTTGTCGGACGTAAGAGTATTTCGTGCCTTCCCTGAAAATGCAATTCGCGGAAAGAGAAGAGAGCGCGCGATTCGAGCGAGCCTCCCTCACGTCTGGCGGTCAAAAATTAATTAATTAACCGCTCGCACGATCGATCGCACGGTCGTACGGAATACGCGCGTCAGTGGCGGCTTCTTTATTTCCCCGCATTGCACATTGTGCGCTCACGCGTGGACTCTGTGTTGTCCGTGAAGCATTTGCGTGGAAACCAGGTCGTACATGCGGGTACGCGTAATGCTCGTTTATCCGTGCGCGCAGCACCTGTATAGCTATCGCCTTTAATTATGACAGGCAGAACGCGATGAGGGTGGACGATTCTACCGCAAACTGCAAACGGCACGCGCGATAGCTCAGAGTAACCAGCTAAAGTTCCGCGACTAGGAACGCGGAAGTTGATCCTCGTCCGTCCGTTAAGCGTTTCCGTTAGTTTGACATCGCGCGAGAGAGACAAAGGCGAACATTGTTCTCTGTGTATAAAAATTAATTACGCGAATAATCTTCCGGCATCGAAGACGCTTTGAAGGGCGGTTTGAAATATTTTAAAAGAGCGAAAGAGAGAGAGAGAGAGAGAGAGAGAGATTGCCAGGGCGGCTAATTCCCCTTGAAATCCAATAACTTGACGTAAAACTTGACTTGTAAAGTTGAACGGAAGGAAAGTTATAATTGGGAAACTGTTATGGAAAGAGACAAAGCGTTGCACCACGGAACAAGAGGGGTGGGAGGCGGGAGGATAAATTGCCAATATAGTCGCTATGGTTATCGCAATCGTCGTAGCGGGGGAAGGATATTGTGCGCGCGGAAAGCTACATTTGCACGGTGAAAGTAACTGCGCGTAAGCGCAGCCAACGCGAAATATCTCCCTCACCTGCCTGCAGGTCTCCGCTTTCCCGTATTTTCAAATGACGCTGGAATTTCATTTCGCGCGGTATTACAATTTTTCCAAAAGCTACCGCAGCCGGGAAACCGCCGCACGCTTATCAAAAGCAGATTGCGTACGCCTAAATTGACGGAGAGGTCGATTCGACTTTCTCGAGCGCGAATCTCTTTGACGGAATTATACTTATCGCAGATGGAAAATCAAATTTGCACGGCGATATATATATATATATATATATATATATATATATATATAGTGTTTATGCATATACATATATGCATGTCTTCGCAACCGACATTTTCAGTTTGCAATTTCTCTCTGGCGCGCGTTTAAATCTAACAACAGATACATTGTAACGTGTTGTACATGCGTGACGAAAAATTACAAATACCAGTCAAACGTATGTACTGTTGAAGGTCAAGAGAGAGAAGGTCGAAAGGAGGAAAGATTCACGAGACAGAATTCGCTAGGGCGCGCAGCGAGTGCAGCTCGAGCTGCGCGTAAACGCTTCGCTGACGATGGAACGAGACTCATCTCGCGCGGCGAGATATCGATCCTCGCGTATCTCGTGACGCGGGACGTTTAAGAGTTGGCGCCGGAATGTTGGCGCGAGTACGACAGCTGCACTTTAAGCCGCGCTGTCTGCGTAACAGAGCTCGCGATTAATGAGGCAGCCGTGGCGCTGTGGAGGTCGTCTCCGTCGCGAGAGTTCACGGGCCGATGAAGGGCCATTGAGATTAGGACGTGGCGGGACCACTTTGCGAGAAAAGCGGGAACGCGTCGCGCGCCGCGCCCGGAAATTCGCGGGCGCGATAAAGGAAAGCGCACCGATGGCAGGGAAATTTGGACGGAAGGATGGATGGGATTGCGACTTGTCCGGATTTATATTTAGGCGTTCGCGCGACGCGCGCGACGCGTGCTACGTACATAAATATATTCCGGAGACGCGCGGAGATGTGCGGACGACGACTGGAATAGTTCCTAAGAGGAACTAAATTTATCTAGCAATGCAGCTTTTATTGCGATGCAACGGGTTCTTCGTATTCTTCGGATACGGAGGACAGAGCCGAAGGAGTAGCTGAAGGATTTATGACGTTTATTATCGCGAGTTACGTCCGATGCGTATATATCGATAATCTGCAATCGATCTCCGCTTCTCACTCCGCTTTCTGCGCTCTCGCGTGCACGCGTACAGTCTTAAATTCAGCTATAAATAATTTCAAGCTCGAAGATTCCAACTAATCGCATCCGAACGCTTTGCACGTCCGTGCACCCGCCGCTCCGACGAATCGACCCTGCCGCGACCGGGTCCCGAGGTCGTCGGGAGCGGAGAACCACTGGGACAATCCCGGTGCACCGGAATAAATTGCGGTGGTCGTATAAATAGAGACATTCACAAGTCGCTCGGCTAATTATATTCTTATTGGCGCTCTCGGAGGCGCTCGTCCCGCGGGAATGCCAGCCAGGCGATAACGCATGAACCGCATCGGCGGAGCGCAGGTTGCGCGCGCGCGCACCTGTCGTCGGGTCTTTTTTGCTGGCGGAGCCGCGCGTGTCCGGCGATCGCCGGACGACGAGTCGTATCGTCCTCGCGATCTCTCCTTCTTGCCGAGACTTATCCCGAGTGTAAAGCGTAAAGCGCGGGACTATGCTCGTTATCTCGACGCCCGATTCAGCTCGACGCTCGCGCTGATTCCGTTTACGGTGCTTTACGGTGCTGCCGGCTGAAAAACGCCGCAACGCGAGGAGCGATCCTCCTCCGCGAGGAGGAATGCCGGCTTAATTCCGCGCGCGCGCGCGCGCGCGCGTGGTTTCGTTAATTTGCAAACTCGTCCCGGAAGTTGCCGCGATTTCATTGCGAATCAAGCCCGGAGATTCCCGTACGATCTCGTTAGCTCGCGAGCTTGGATGTCGCGAGCTCCGCGAAGCTGTCGATCGATCGCTCCGCGGAAAGAGATCGTTCGGCGAGAGATTAGACGCTCCCTCGACTCGTGTTTATTAATTCTGCTCGCAGATCAACCTAAATATAACGGCTAGCTCTAAAGCCGGCTGCGCGCAGCTTCGCGACTCCAATTAGCGTTCGCGCGACAATCTCGGAGGGACTTTGAAATATCACGGCGAGCAAACTTCCCGACAGCCAGCGCTACGCCAAAGCAAATTATCCCGCGAGGGCAAAACTAATAAACGATCGAGTGCCGCCGACACTGCCGTTGTCTCTATTTTACGCCTTTGTTGCCGAGCCCGTTGCAGAAGCGGTACCTCCGCTCGCGAAGGTTGCAGGAAGAAACTATGTTTAGATGGTTCGCGCTCGTCTTTCGATCGAGAGATGGCTGGAGGAGCATGAGCGCCAAAGACTCTCGGCCCGACTTCTCCGTACCCCCCTCGCGACGCGCTAAGGAACAGAAATAAGTGCGCTTCCGGTCGTGCTTTTCCGTTTTATTTTGTCACTTTCGTGACGGCTCTTTCGGGGAACCGCAACTTCTTCGACAACGACGACGACGACGACGACGACGACGACGACGACGACGACCATAATTCGATTCGAGGGATCATTAAGCATGATTCCGTTTAATGTAATTCGCGTTAAGGTTTAAACACGATTTCGCTCCGACTTGCGAGCGCAAGGTAAACACAAGGTATAATTAGATTTTCAAAATTCATCGTACGTGCATATGTATGAACGAACATTCCGTATCGCGTGAAATAATTCGCTTGTAAATTAATCACGCTGGCAAGCATACATAAATCACGATCTCCTTTCGAGGGAGCCAGCTACGATCCGACTATCGCCGAGTTTCGCCAAGTTCATCGAATTCCCGTATACGCGTATAGTTTAATTCTTAAATTTGATTGAAAGAAAGAACTCGCAAGAATCCTGCCGACGTTCATCATGGCTCTCCACGTTAGATTCGCCACGAGCGTTATCAATGTCGAACAGCGAACGCTAGACGTTAATAGTCGTTAATTACAATCCGCAGGCCGCAGGCTTTTTCGGCGATTCCGCGGAGAATAAACGGCCGCTGAAAACGCATTAAACGCGGCGTTTATCTAGCACGTATATATTTTCACGGCGCAGCGAAAGAGTAGCACGAGCTTGGGCAATGGGGATTTGCTCCGAGCAGAGCGGTATTAGGAGTTCCAGAACGATTATGGAGCGAGGGTTGCGAGGGACCGCGGGGAGAAAAGCTTATGAAAACGAGCGGGCAAGCCCGCTAAAGACGCAGCCGCGAATTTTCTCATGGTTGACGAAGATCGACCGAGCAACATTCTCGTCTCTAGAATCTACGCTTCTCAGATTCTCAGAAGATTCATGGAAATCGCGACTAGCGCGGAACTGTTAAGCCTTGTTAACGCGCCCTCGACTCGCGCCGTTTATATCTTTATTTTATTGCCGATCCGCGAGAGCGTTCGGTAAAGATGACAATCGTTAGATGACAAATAATCTTTATTAATCTTTAGTCAATTTTAAAATTACTCAATATCGGGATCCCCGCGCCAAGTGGCGAGCGTTGCCTCTGGCTTCTCGCGAGACATTAATCTCATCGAGCGACAGGATCTCAAGGATCTCCCTTTGTTTCGGCTTCGATCCGTTGTGACTCGTATTCGATATAAGCTGATCTCTGCACTTTCGTGTCGTCTTTGGGCTACAACGATGACGCGTGGAAGTGAACGCGCTCCTCGGAGTCATTCCTCGGGAATGCGGTCGATGTGTCGGACTCGTTGCGCTCGAATCGCTTCTCGAATCGATCGTGGACGCGCGCTTCCTCATTAGCGGCCGCTCGCAGCCGCGGTGGTTCCGGTTATTACCGAAATAATGTCTCGAACGGCTCGCTTGCCCCCTCGCTCTTCCCCGACGATCCGTTAATCAGTCGCTCATTCGTTAACGGTACGTCCGATATCCGGATTCTCGGAGCGGGAACTCGGTCAGGGAACTCTCTTCCTCTCGCCCTCCCCCGCGAATCCGCTCCGCGGGCGATCCCGCGACGGTGTCCCGCGTAATCTGATTAGCGGGATAATCTCGATCGGTCGGCGCGGCACGCGCGAAATGAAATCGCTCGCGCGGAATTATCGGCGCGCTGCAACGCTCGGCTGCTCCCTCGGCCGCTAATTGATTCGCGATTGACTCGCGAAACTCGATCGTCCGGCTGGGATGATGATGCCTTTCCGCGCGATCGACTCAGGTCCTCGAGATATTGAGCGGCGGCGAGTACCGAGCGACGACGCACGCTAATCGAATGATCGCTGATTACCGTTATTCAGAGAGCGCCGCATGCGCGAATCGTAGGAAAGAAATCGAAGCTTCCGCTTCGCGCTTGCGAGACGGAGCTTCCGACTTATCGATTTCTCTGTCGCGCTCGCGATCCGGAGACGGTAGTTGGCGAACGAAGCGGAAGGGCCGCGCGTCTGCTTTCTCGGTCGGCTTCGACTTTCGGAGCGGGGCGTGCGCGCGTAGGTGCCGTGGCCGTAAATATTCGCCGCCAGGTTCCTGCATATTCATTTCTGGCGGACGTACACGGAGGGGCACCCGGGGCCGAAATAATGGCCGAGGATTTCGCCGAGACACGTAGCCCAATCTCTCTCGCGCGCGTTCTCCGGCTCTCTCGCTCCTTCGTGGGATCCTCTCCCTCTCTCTCTCTCTCTCTCTCTCTCTCTCGGCGCTGCTCCATCCAGCTCGTGGATGTTCCCACTATACCTCGCCCTGCTCCTTTTTCACGTCGCCTGTTACCACGCGTAGCAGTTCCCCGCGTTCAGCTACTCTACATTTTTGTCGGGTCCTCGCAGAATTATGTACGGCCGCCGCGACGTCGCGGCGCGGACTCTCGCCCGTTGTTGAATCAAAGCGAGATTAGGAGGAGATATATGTGCAGCCGCAGCCGCGCAGCATCCTCCGCGCGTCCGATCTTTGCCCTCGTCCTTATGCCAAGGGTAATTACGCTCTCCTTATTCCTGTCATTCCTCGCTTGCTTGCTTTCATCGCGCTCAGGTGGAGCGAGGGCGATGATTCCCTCTGGCTCTCGCGAGTGGAAGGAAAGAAAGAGAAAACCTGAACGCGCGAAACCTGCACGTTGCCGTCTAACGAAACTCGCTAAGGACGATGTGGGTCAACTGTGCGGTATTTCATGGAGGATCGCGCAGATCCTCGTAGATTCAGAAGGTAGAACGCGCCCGTACGCTCGCGCGTGCGTGCATTTGCACGTTTGCACGCGGCGAGCGAGCGCAGGCAGGTGACGTAAAAAATTGCGGCAGAGAATTGCTTAAAGAGACAGCGAGAATAGGCGACCGCGATTGGCATTCGATGATCGCCGTCGAACGAATAAAAGGCGATCGGATAAAACGATAAACACCCGTTCGCGAAGCGAGATCGATAATGATCCGCGACCTTAGATGAACGCAGAGCGAAACCGCACGTCCGATTACATCGAATACGTCGAATACAGTGGGACAGAGCGAGGAATACAAGATGCTCGTTCACAACTCGCGATACATTTCGAGACCGCAGGATTCCGCCGGAGGATTCAATCGGAACGTCCGCATGATCCTCCTTGACGGGAAAATTCACTCGACGGAGGAACGTGAAGAAAATTGGATTCCCAACGGTGACGGTGGTAAGACGACATTCGCGACACACGGGGCGACGCCGAAAGATTTCGCAGATTTCAATTTGCACGTTGTTAATTAACGACGGATTCGCCCCCGAGAGGAGGGGGAGGGGGAGGGGAGGCGTGCAGGGGGACGCGGCAATAGCAGGAACAATGGCGACGATGGAAGGAAGAGAGTTCGGAGCTTGCGAAGACATGCGCGTGAGAGTTAATGTTAATTAAATCGAGACCGGGGCCCCGGTTGATTTAATTAAGGGAGGCCCCTCGCAGCTGCGAGGGGCTCGCCGTGGCCGCCACCGAATGGCTGGAATGGTCTTCCGGCTGCGTAGCTATGTAATTATCCGATACTTAATAATCATATCAAGAAGAACCTCCACCGACTGGAGGAGCTCAAGGTAGGATCTTCTTTTTCCTCTCTTCAGGGAAATCAGCGAATAAAGAAACGCTCGGTTTTACGTCGCTCGTGATCGTGACTCCATCAACAATGCATTCGCGGCCTTGGCCGATGCCGTAATCATAAAATTATCTCCCGGATAATCAAGACGATGCTTCATAAACGGCCGCATTAACGGGCTTGCTTCCTGCGCCGCTCGGTCCCTCGCCGCACGATATCACCGTAATTAAAATCAACTCTCGGCGCAAAACATGTCTCAACACTCGCGGACATGTCTCTCCTCTCCGTTATGACAAACTTGATTTTAACTAACGCTCGGGGTCCTCGGCTTCGACCGACCGAACCATCATTTGCGGCTCGAGCCATCTCGAGACTTTTTTTCCGAGAATGCGTTGCTAGTAATTAACAAAACGAAACATTCAAACCGCGCTGCCTCCAAACTGACGCTACAACAGCGATCAATAGCGATCAGTAGCGATCATCGAGGCTGATCCAGGAATTCCATCCATTTACTGCGACGCAAGATTATACGGCGGCTTAGTTTAGCGAGCTTTTAAAAATTCTATTACGGCATCCTCCACGTTATCCAATTTGCGGTTATTTATCCTCCCGGATAATACCCATATGATGCAGAGGACTCCCTAACCCGGCCAGGGAGTCCTAAGAGCGACCTAACGCGACTTTGCACGCTAGACTGGCCGCAGTTTCTATGGGGGGCGCACGCGAGAACTAGAACGCGTAACATTTTAATAAACGCAATTACCCGCGAGAGAAACAGAGACAGAGAAAGAGAGCGAGAGAGAGAGAGAGAGAGAGAGAGAGAGAGAGAGAGAGAGAGAGACCTACCGTCATTCAGACGCGCGCATACGTATGACGGAGTCTGACCTCCCGTGCTCCGCACGAGAGCAAGAAGCAAGGAGGAGGCGGCGGAAGCGGTCGGAATTAGACGATGTGCAGCCTTACGCGGCGGCGGCGGTGGCGGCGGCGTCTTAAGAATAATCCACGAGCCCCCCATTAAGCGGCATATTCGCAACGGCGGCTACCCCTTACCGCTCTACCTGCCTACTTAAGTTCGATTATGGCTACTAGCGAGCCGCGCCATTACGCCTCGATGTACCGTCTCTCGTAGCGGTGCGAGTGCACGATCGATCGGCGACGAGGAGGATCTAACATTAATGGTCCAATAATGCCCGCGCGCGCGCGCGCGCGCGGAGGGATATTATTTTCATGACATTTTGCTGGGGCGGCCAATTACCTCGCGAGAGATCGCTTCCATGCGCCGCGCTTGCCGATCAAGCCGCCTCGTCGGACTGTTCTCTCTCTCTCTTTCTCTCTCTCTCTCTCTCTCTCTCTTCCGAGCTACCGGAGCGACGTAACGAGACCTTAGCGCTCGGAAGCGCAAGTTGCAAGGGACGAGCGGACGACGGGGCATTTTATGCACTCACATCGCGAGCCGGATATTAAATTGTACTTAACGCAAGTTAACCGAGTCATTATTTACGGCCGCTACGAGAGACGCTCGACGATGACCCTTACGAAACACCAAAGATCCACCACGAAGAGAGCGTTGATGGGAAGAGTTAACTTATCGGACGCGTTGCGCGTCATTCTCAGGGAATGATCGCCGAAATGACGCCCAACGAACTCTTCAGCGCCCGAGTTCGAGTTCGAGGCAGTTTGGCCGCTCGAAACGGCTACGCCAGTGTCGGCAGTACGAACGCGGTCACGCATAGTTGCGCTTACACCGCTTATAAATAACGTAATTAGTCCATCCTACCCCCTATCCCCCCCTCCCTCCCTCCCTCTCTCCCACGCCTTTCCCCATTCTTCTTCTTCTTCTTCTTCTTCTTCTTCTTCTTCTTTTTTTTTCAATTAATCCTGAAAGCAGACCGAAACGAAGCGTGTCCGCGGTCCGCCGATCGCGTTTCCGGGTCAGAGCTAGTTTCCGCAAGAATACCAACAAGTGCATCTTTTTTAATTAGTCATTAATATAAGCTGCTTCGCGGGAGCGAACTTCCTTCCCTCCTGGTAAATTGGCTCCGAGCAATTACGTTTATCTCGAAATCTGGCAGGAATCGAATTTTCCGGAGGCTGGCGGAGATAAGAGGAGATAAAGGCGTAACCGCAAGATCTTCCGTTGTTTAATTAAGAAGGAGAGAAATTTCGTTTGCACTTTTCCTCCTCCGATCGATCGAACGCACGCAGCGATTACCGTAGCACTGATATCACCGCGCCGTGAAATCCCTCCTTCCGTCACTTTCATCTCACAGCCCGGTCGTTGAGACCCTCTGCAGCGTTATCTCGCAATCTCTGCGAGAGGGCGAGGTCACCTGTTCCTCATCTCCCCGCGAGCAGCACGGAAACACGGCGAGTTAAGCGCGATTAGGACACGAGCATGCCCGCGTTTCTCGCGATTCCGGATGCACGTCCGCGGAAAGGTCCCGGAAAGGGAAACAGGAACGGCCTGCCTAGGGGAGAGAACCGAAGCATCTCATCGAGATGTCATCGCGCCTCCTCCGCTCCTCTCCTCCTCGCCATCGGCGGCAGGATGAGCCATTCGGACAGGCTTTTACGCGGCCGTAACTGCGAGACGTTACACGTATCACGCGGATACGAGCGGAGATCGCAGTACGGAGGAGACCATCAAACATCGCCCTATCGGGTCTCCGCGTTGGACAACCGGCAATCTCCTCCTTCGTCACCCTCGCCCGCCCTTCCGTGCTTCCGGCGACTCGGCTCGCATCTCGCGATCGTAACGGACGAAAGCACGTATAGCGCGAAAGCACATCAGCTGGCACTGGCTGCGGAATCCCTTTGACCTCCTGATCGTCGACTGACAAGGTCGCCGCGCAGTTGGGGAATCATGTTGATCATCATAGAGACGCTTTGCTGCTCCGCAGGATAAAACTCCGAGCAAAGTTTCGAGTGCATCGCTCTTCCTCGTAAGGCGAGCGGTACAAGTTTGTTAGCGGTGGAGAAAGATTACGATTTTGCGTAAACGAATTAATGACTCTCGCACGGGCCTCGTTGCGAGCGAATTGAAGGTTAACGCTTCCGGAGCGCTTTTCGCGCTTTCCAGAGATCGATCCGCTCGCGTAATGAGCGGATGATTAAACGTCGTGTGAAAAGAAGGAAAATACTACTCGAGGAATCTCTCTGGGGATTCGCTCGAGTTTGTGTCTCCTTTCGCGTTCTTCACCTCTAGCTTCTTCGTTCCTCGTCAGCATCCTTGTCAGTGTCCTTCACGCTGCGAGACGACGCGAGTTTCCGCTGCACTCTCCTCCATAACTCCGCCGCTGATCGCGTCACATATATTACTCGCGTACGTGTTGTTTCCCGTGTCGGACAAGCCGCAATATCCCCGTAACAAAACGTTACGTAACCGAGGCGTGACCGCCATGGTCGAGCCTTTTAATCCGGACCCTCAGCCGAGGGTGAGTTAATTTTCTTCGGCGGAGCAGGGAGGCAACATCATGGCGGACGGCGGAAGGAAGGGAGAGGTCGGGACGAGCAAACACCACGGCGACGAGGGTCACCGAGTAAAATCGTGGTAAAACCTGCCTGCTCGTCGGCCCGGGGCTGGTTTGCGGCTGCGACCGCAAATTAACGACCGCGACGCTCGAGATAAAATAACAAGCCGCCGAAAAGAGCGCCGATACGTACCGATTACCTCGACCTACCTCCACGATGGATCGCTCTCCTCGGCTAGACCTCGCAGCCTGTCTTCGTGACACAACGAGGAGTGCCGGACCGGATCCTCCCACGAGGAAGCGGAGAGGATACGCCGCGACCCCGCTTTGAGGTCCCAATTACGACAGAATTCCGATGCCGACAAATCTCGCGCGCGCGCGCGCGCGGAATCACCTGCATCTCTCATCTTGAGCAGCTCAAGGCGAGCACGCAACGGAGATATTTATCGAATCCTAAGGATCGTCTCTGATAGTCGCCCCAGAAACGAGAGCAAACGAGAGTTTCCCTGTCGACGAGACAGGGTTTCTCGGCAGAAATGCCGAGTGATGAGCGATGAATCGTCATCCGTCCAAGTCCAAGCATCCCGAGCTAGGGAGGGAGTACGTTAATCGCGCGACGTCTATTATCATCCCGCTGCCGAAAAGTTCGAGGAAGGCGATATGCGTGGACGGAGGACCTCCCACCGGGGGAACAGCCTTCGCCAGGATTCCCGTCCCGGGAGCCGGCTTAATAGTTGGCCTTTTTTGTCCCGCGATCGGCGCGCGGGTGGCGGTCTCCTCTCTTTCCCTCCTCGTCACTCTCTCTCTCTCACTCTCTCTCTCTCTCTCTTGGCGGACATGCCAGCCTCTATCACGGTTTCTCTCGCCGGTTAGATCGAAGGCGAACACTCGGCTTCCCCACGAGTAGCCACGAGAAGGTCTCGCTTACTCCTCTTCCCCTCGGCGAGGCCTTCGACCTCCCCTCCTCTCCTCCGCGTCGTTTCATCGCGCGCGGGGCGCCTCCTCTCTCGCTCACCGTGTCGGGATGAAAAATCACACCGGCAAGCCGGCCGCACGGCGCTCTCTGGCCGGCTAGCGCCGAGAAACAGAGAGGGAAATCTCCGGGCGGATCGGAGCGGCCGTAAAAAGGTGCTCGAGGAATTCGCGCGATCCCCGGTCGGCGGAGACGAAACGTGTCGGGACTTAATCGTCGCGATGATAACCGCGTGGGAAATCCAGAGTCGAGACGAGTGTCGACGCGGCTATCGTTTCGTTGAATTCGAGGAATTCGGACGCGATCGGACGACCGCAAGCTCGGGAGAAAGATAGAAACACGCTCGATCGCTCGACACACTCGATTGCTGTTAAATCATATCGAATTTGGGAGTGGCGGCGCGCGAATCCCAGCCACCGCAGATTAAATACATCGGTTCACCGAGGAAGCACGAGGCGCGAGACGTCGCTCGGAACGGATTCCTCGGTGATCGATACCTGGGTTCAGTTCGCTTGTGGAGCAGTTAATCGTACACGCGTACAATAGACGTACAATATCAACCGTGCTCGCTGATGGTCGATCGCCGACTAATGAATGTTTAGCCGTATCGACAATCGGCGGTACGCGCCACGATACAACGATGGAGATGGCGAGGTCCCTCACGGAGGACCTGAAGAGCGGAAGGACCGGGAGGGAAGGTAGAACGGCGTTGAAGCGTGGAGAACAAGGAGAAGTCGCGCGGCAGGGAACTCGAGCGTGAGGTGGAGGCAGATAGAGAAGATCGTAAGCCGTGAGGTTTACTTTGGGTGATCCCATGACTCCTCCGCGAAGACGACACGGTTTAATGGTTCGCCTGAGAACGCGGGAGCCGCTGCTACCTTCATCTCTCTCTCTCTCTCTCTCTCTCTCTCTTTCTCGTCGTCTCGGTCCTCGATCCTCGGCTTTGTCTTTCTCCAGCCTTTCGTCGGGTCGTCGCTACGTAAGAACACTTGAATGGCCCGTACAACGGCCGTGCGCGGCGGCGAACGAACGTTTACCGGCTCGAACGTGACACCGGCTTAGTCTCTTCTAGGTCCGAGCGCCTGCCGATGCATCTCCAGGTGCGAATGGCGGAGAAACCAACTCGAGTTTCAGAAAAAGGGAACCGAGAGTCGTGCTACCGAGACTGTTGCTACCGCAGGATCGCGCGTTTTCTCATCGGGGAAACGTAACGCTCGTGTCTCGTGTACAGGCTTCAAATCATTCGTTTAATTCCAATCTGCCAATGATTGTCTGACGATTGTCAGAGCGACCATCAATCACTTCCCATGAGATGAGGAACGCTCGCATAATTTTCGCCAGGTTCAGTCAACTTCAGTCTCGTCTGAAATTAAATGCGTTCGTGTGAGAACTGATCGGCATGTCGATAAGCAGAGACGTGACCTGGTGCTGAGGAGCAAACCAAGACATTTCCGTCGTTCACTTTGCAGAGCGAGCCGCGATTCTAGGCCGCCGAATGGCAATCCCCTGCGCCCGCGAATTCCCGGGAATGCAAACGGCAAACTTTTTAATTAAGCTCGTTATCCGGAGAGATAGAAAGGGCCATTCAGTTTTTAATAGAGCCGCGTTGGAGAGATGGATTTCTCACTTGGTTCGTATTCGGGACCAAGTCGAAGATCTCTGATTGAACGAGCGAGGACGGAAGCGGAGTTTTTTTTTCCTTTTAAACGCTCTTCCTCGACTTTGTTCAGTTTTTCATCATTACATTCGCCAATTGACAAACGTAGCGTAGGTGAAACTCCTCGATGAAATTCCTTTTGCCCTAGATAACAACGTTCATCACGAGTGATACACTCATCGAGTGACATGGGAGAAATCATTGTCGTAAAACCGAGCCTCATCAGGCGTCCCTATCTGCCGCGCTGTTGAGAAAATGGATCCGTGATCGAGCGGTGAGAGACGAGCAGGATTCGACGATTTGTGAGACGTCGAGGCGGCTTAGGAGGCACGAAGAGCCACGGGAAGCAGGTGTCGACATGGCAGGAGTATACGGAGGGAACGGGGATGAGTAGGTGTGCGGCAAACTAATATTTTCGCCAACTTGTCGACGAGCCGCCTCCATATTTTCGCCCGGCGCGCCGGCCGGATAAACGGAGGAAAAGCGGACGTCGTCGCAGCCGCGGCAGGTCGGATGAAGGAGCCTCGCCTCGCCGCCACCAAAGTGGATGGATAATAACCGCCCTGGTCGCCATGAGAAATGATTGGCAATCAAACTTGGTATTGCCATCGTTGAAGAGCGGCGGCGGCGGCGGCGGCGGTGGCGGCGAAGGCGGGGAATCGTCGCGGAGGAGCGACGATGCGCGAGCCTCCTCGATGTCTCTTCCTTGTTAAACGTTTGTCGCACCTTTGCCCTCTCGACCCTGTCCTCGGTCCTGTTTTCCTGCGCGACTTGGGCGAATCGCAAGCTAAATCGTCGAGCGGACGTGGCGCTCTTAATGTGTAATACCTGGCCGAGGGAGAATTCCGCAGCGCACGTGCGACTCTCTGGCTGCGTAATCGAGATTACTGTCATCCCTTTGTAGGGGGTGAGGAGGAGGAGGAGGAGGAAGAGGGGATTTACAAATGGAAGGGTAATTACAAATACGCGAATGCGCGCGGAGAGATTCCTCCTGGCCGATTGCTGCCGATTTTCCACTCTCGACGAAATTCTCCGTGCATGGAGAATTGGCCTGGACAATGTCCTTACAATGTCACTGTAAAAGTACAGTGCCCGCTGCAAGCAAATTCCGATTCCCAAATTCCGATGATATCTCGATGTTGGAGATGTCTCCTGAAATAAGTATAATTTGAGATTCCGCTTTAATCTATTCGGAGACTAATCGCGGAGAGGGACCAGACGAAAGGCGAAAGGAGAGGACGGGACACGTGTGGTCGGCAGCGATGTCGATGTTTGTTCTTAGAGCGGTCCCGAAAGAACGAAACGAGACGAGGGCAGGACGATTAAAGAGGACAAAAAGGCGTTTAACGAGAGGTTAAATCGGTAACGTTTCTACTTCTCCTGCGTGCCAGCGATTTGCCGTTAATGGCCGAGCCGCACTGTCCGGGGACAAAAGAAACGCGAGGAAAAAGATGCTTTCTTCCTCGCCCGTTCTATCCTCTCCCTCACCGTCTCTATCTCCGTCTCCCCCCTTTCTCTTTGCCCGCCTAATAGCATTGGTTTTCAGCTAAAGAGGACCAAGAGCGAACGAATATCGAAGATGAAAAAGGGCGGCCGCCGACGAGCGCGGACGAGGTGCGGAGGAGGAATAATATGAAGTCGGTAGCGTAAAAAGGAAAAGGGAGAAAGGGAGACAAGGTCGAGCGCCAGCGAAGACGAGGAGCGACTGCTGGCCGACATGACGAACCAAAGGCCAAAACATTGGAGGGAATTGGGGGAAAAGGGAGAATCTCTGGAGACGGAGACGGAGAGGGACCAATCGAAGGCCCATTGATATGAGGTTTGATGCGAATAACCGTAATAACCGCTCGATGAACGCAAGTGTAATTGAGCAGCTGGGAGGATTAACGAGTGTCCGAGTGTCCGCTGATAATTGAAGGGAGAAATTGAAATGCCTGTCTCGGTAACATAATAATTCTCTCCGGCTTTATTCGCGGCTATCTTTGAATTATCTCTGAATTTCTATGCGCATTATTAAATTGCGTACGTATGAACAAGTACGGTTCCCAAGACTGCTCTATAAATTGATTCGCTAATTTAAGATTAAGTTGTTTCTCATTAGAAGACGCTCCTGAAATCATTAACATCGCATCTGAAATATCCCTGCAATTAGCCGCTGTATTAAAACTGTGTTACATTACAATTTAAAATGTGGAAATTGCATAAAGATGGCTGGTATATCTTAATCAGCAATATGAATGATCCATAAAATAAAAGAGAAACTCGTTTGGCGTTAACAAGTCCCTCATGAACGTTCGTTGGCGCGTTTCAGTTGGCGCTGGCAATTATTCGAGAGAATTATCCGAGTAAGCTGAGTAGCCCGCATAATGCGCCATCGGAATTCGCCACCTGCCGTTCCTGCGATATCGCGCGAGACGCGTCATTGTTCGATAATTAGCGCCATACAGAGTAGCCCCGAAGAGATACGGTTTACGCTTCAGATAGGGAGATACCGTTCACCGGCTCGTGGAATTCCTCCTTCGGTATCGATTGCAACGATTCGTACCAATGAATGATCATTTTTCTCAATCTAGACTAATAAAGATCTTACGTTCCCTGCCATTGCCTTAATTAAACGAATGCTCGAGAGCGCGCAGTTTACGCAACTATTTTATGCGATAAGAGTCTCTACGCGCGCAGATTCCGCCAAGTGAACGAAAAAAAGGAAAAATCACGCCGTCTTCGATGCGACGTGACGCTCGCTGCGTGTTACGAAGATGAGGCAGAGGAACGCGAGAAGGCAAGAGAACAACAAGAAGAAGAAGAAGAAGAAGAAGAAGAAGCAAAAGAAGGAGAGGAAGAAGAAGAAGAAGGCAGAAAGAGAGAGAAAGAGATGGGGGAGAGCGAGGAGCAAAAGAATCTGCGACCTTGCCGCGGCGCGGACTAGGCCGCGGCGTGCACCTCCTCCACCTTTCTCCCCCATCGGCTGGCCTCTTCGTGGTGGTTCGTTGCCGGCGGTGAGATCGCTCCTGCCGCGAGGAGAGGATCGCAGGTGATTATGGGAAGCCCCCGGTCCCCGAGCCCGAGGCAGATCAGAGGTGCCGCCTTGCGCGATGACGGAGCGATCCTCGCGAAATAATCACCCGTCCGTCCGGACGGTCCTGTTTCCTCCGCGCCGGTATACAAACCACCGAGGCCGAGGCCGAGGCCGTGGGCTGGCCATAGGTAGTCCGCTTGTGCACGCGGGACCGATTAATCACCTGGAAGCTGCGGAAACGCCTCGAGACACCGGCGCGGCGACGCCGGGTTATTTGCATCGTGCCTGCTGCGAGTCGGCCGGCCTCGAACGAGCCACGAAAAACGCTCACGAGATCATTAGGTCGGATTAAATTAACCCCTTCGGTGAGATGCGTGATTTGATGAAGGATCGCGCGTCGGTACGCCACGCTAAGCGCAGCAGCAGCAGCAACAGCAGCAACAGCAGCAACAGCAGCAGCAGCAGCAGCTCGGCTCATCGATCGAGAACGTGCGTTTGACACGGCCGGAGCACGGAGGATCTCCGGATCTCGAATTATGCTGAGGGAACGTGAAACGTTTAAGCTTCCAGTTCGGACAAGTTCGAGCGGGATCAATGGTCAAACTTTCGATGCCGCCTGTTTACGATGCATCACGTACTTCCGCTTGGCGCAAAGCAAACCGAGAGCAAATCGCTGGAGCTCGGCTGGACCTCGTCTCGAATTATTGTAACTTCAGGCTATAATGTTATATAGGTTCGTATTACGGTTACCATTACGGTTACGGTTATGTCGTTTTGTTGACCCCGCGATTGTTGTGACTGCGGACTTGAGCTCCCGTTGCCTCTCGATCGATTCCGAACACGTCCGACAATTCGCGTTCGCTAATAATTATCGATGATAAAAATCTCTCTATTCGATATCGGCAAATTTCGAGTAATGTACCGGTTATGCATTCCCTCTAGATATCTCGTGAAACGGATATATTAACGCGAGAGGCAAATCGAGGCAAATCGAGAGAAATATTACGCACGGAGACAATTTGTTTGAGCGCTTTTATTTCCGTTCGTTTCTTCTTTAATTTCCGATTATGCAGATTTCGAGATGGCGAGTAAAAAGGATTAAAGGAATAAGGAGTGAATTGCACGACCGAGGGCAATGAGGAAAACGTAGGGTAATGTTTCTTATGGAAATTAAATATCAGCTCGTGTACATTTTTATTCGTCGGCCGGTATCAGAATTGAGAAATGTAATTACGCGAGCGATTTCCTCTGGCTTTAATTTATCGCAGAGTCAAACACGCGGCGCCGTTCGGCGATCAATTTACGGGAAAATATCTCCTCACCTCAAGTGTCTGCATATTTTTCCTGCTTCAGCTTATCGCATTTCTCTTCTCGCGACAACAAAGTGCATCGCGCTTCTTAAGCAACTATGACGCCCCATATTTTGCCCGCGCACCAACGCAAAATATAGCCGCAACAACTTTGCTTGACGTCATTTTTAAAACGTCATGTTGCCAATATGCTCCAGCAGATCGCGAGCTCGATCCGTCTTCGTTACGTTCTCGGAAACGCTTGTTTCGGATTGCGATCCAACACGTGCTTCGATCGGATACTAATCTAATTAAATTCTAATTAGGCAGAGAAAGGAGAGAGAGGGAGGGAGAGGGAGAGAGGATATAGTTTCAGAGGATAAAGTAAGGAAATGCACTGCCCATTTCTTACTACGACTTCGCGAAAGCGCGGATAAATTTTTCGAGAGAGATAAACAAACGCAAAGTTTGCACGGTCGAAGGCGTCGTCGAGAAAGCTTAGCACCGACCCTCTTTGGATATTTGACACTAGAAGCCATGTCACACCGGTCTTCCCAGTATCGCGGATACTCTATTCTTAGCCTTTGCCAACCCATCGAAGCATTGATCAGGGTATCGTGTTCGCGTTACGTGAGCTGCCCACGTGGCTACTTCCTTCCGGTATTGTGTAGCCTTTAGGAAAAGTGAAAGAAACTTGCACGTACGTGCGTGTTGAGCTAAGAATAATCGCATTCCGATCAATCATTGGGCGAATTGGCTCGTCTTGGATTGATTCTATCGAAACGCGCGATTCGTTCGGGACTGAACGAGTTGTAAAAAATTTGCGCGATAAATTATCACGTAATCTGAACGTTCCGATTAGCGGAGAGCGCTCGGAGCTGCAACGATCCTTTTAATTTACGCAAACCTACGTCGAGAAAGAGAGAGAGAGAGAGAGAGAGAGAGAGAGAGAGAAATCATTCTCTCAACAACAAAGCTGAAGAAAGAAATAAAGTTCGCGGATTGTACGCGTGTGCCCAATGTTGAAATGTGCTTCAGGAAACCCCCTGCTTCTATCCGCTTCGATCGTTGGCGCTTTTTACAGCTCACTTCGCGGAACCGCTCGCGCATAAATATCGGGGGCTCGAATGTTATCGCGAAAAATTGGCGGCGCCGTTAAAAGTTCGGGAGTTGGCCAAGTCCTTGATGCCCCGGCGGGAGCGGGAGCGGGGGGG
>JAHMML010000095.1:451191-461694 GCA_020341155.1 Eciton burchellii | reverse complement strand
GGGGGGGGGGGGGGGGGTCGCTCGTTCTCGCGCGATTAAATCCGCGCGCGCGGTAGGAAGGTGCTAAAGTCTCCGTCGCCGTCTCTCACCTCGTACGTCACGATCCGGCCGAATCTCGTCCATCTTTCCCTGCCCCCGGCACCTGTTTCTTTCAGCTCGTTCAGCTTGGGAACTCGACGAAATTAGCCGGATTACCGCGGACGTGGGACGGCCTCGAACTCTCCTCGATGGCGGGGGACGCGGGGACGCGGGGATCCACGAAAAAAGGGGGACCGCAGTGCAGGAACGAGAGGAGCGGACCGTTAGCGGCGTGAGACGGACGGAGATGCAGAAGAGCGCAAGCAGCGTGACCCGCTGCTCCCCGCCAGGGGAGGGAGAGGGGGGGCGGGCGGGCGGGGGGCCCCCCTTTCGTCGTCGAAACAGGTGTGGAGCTCATTTGGCCTTTAGAGAGTTGCGGCACGGCCGCAAGGTTTAAGTCTTGCCTTTTTGCGGCCGCCGTTTACGCGTCGTCGTCGTCGTCGTCGTCGTCGTCGTTTACGTTTCGTCGATCGGGATATCGACGGGGAAATCGAGTGCGAATCGAATGCATGCTTAATTGGAGGAAACTCGCTACGAACTCGCGAACTTGGAATCATATGGAAGGATATATATCATCGAGAGGTAATCGAGAGCGGCACGCGGAGAGGAGAAGATTGGCGAATATAGGAGCGTCGAGTTCGAGCATCGATCGTGGACGCCACGACAGCCGTTCCGCTGGATGAAGTCGTTCGGCAAGACCGGCCGGGCGTTAAAATTACCTATCGCGGTAACCTGAACGAGACGGGGTCGATCTCGCGGCTCGGCGGCTCGGAGAGGAGGACCGGGGCGAGCTGGAATAAAAACGCGGCTCTCTCTCTCCCTCTCTCTCTCTCTCTCTCTCTCTCTCTCGAGAGAGAGAGAGAGAGAGAGAGAGAGAGAGAAAGAGCAAGAGGGAGAGATGAAGGAGCGATCCCTCACGGGAGGGAGGATGGGATAATGCGTTGCCGATTTCGCGACGACGCGCCGAGGGGAAAAAGGAGAGCGAGAGACGGCGGCAGGACGATCTCGTGAGAGGACGACGATGGGTAACGACGCCGATGGGGGAAAAGAAAATAGAGAGAATCGACGCGCGGACGCGCGGACGCGCGGAGCGGATCTTTCAAAGAGGCAATTTCGTAATTACGAGAGAGGAACGGGGCTCCGTGAGGCGACCCGCCGGCCGGAACGAGATCGTATCGCGTTTTTCTTCTTGGGCCGCGCGCCCAAGTCGACTCCGTTGCGCGCGGGGGCATAACCCTTCCTCGAGATAAGGATCTCGAGGTGAGGAGGCCTCGGCGGTATGCCGCGTGTGTATATATTTCGTACATGCGCTCTTCCCCCTTCTCGAGCTACCTTAAATAGCGGTCGTTTAAGCGCTAAGAGCACCGCCAGCGCGGCTCTCATCGTGCTCGGCGAACGCATCATCGCGGCGAACGCGCATCCGACAGAAACGGATGCCGAACGGATGCTGCGTGCTCCGCATCTCGCAAGCTCCGGACCTTTTCATTCTCCCGATCGCCCATCGATTGTCCCATCCGAAACCGAGGTTCCAATGTCGAGGTGTCTCCTCCATCGTTCGAAGAACTCGTTCTTCTCTTCCTTCCGCGAGAAAGCGTTCGTTCGAGAAGCGTACATTCTCGCTAGGGATTTCCCTTCCGTGCTTCACTTTCCGCATGCCTGGACCAATCTGTGACGTGCTAAAATTAATAGACAGATGCGCTCTTGCGCCTCTTCTACGTACGATACGATATCTAACGCGGTCTGGTGGAATAAGAAAGGAAAGAGGAACGCGGATGCGCGGCTCTTATCAAAGTTGCGACAAGTTTGAAGTAATGCAGTTGTGACGTTATAAGACTAGGAAGTTTGACGTTCCGGGAAGCCACGGAGTCACGAAGCTATGAAGCCCGACGTTACGGGCTAACTATGAAATTTTACTCGAGTTATCATTCCATGTAGCTAGTCTCCCCGAGGTTTCGCGAGATCCCGACCGCGTGAGACGACGGCATTCGCGAGAGATACGGGAGTGACAAGAGTTCGACTTCTCCTTTGAGTAATTAGGCAGCTACGCTGCGGCGAGATTAACGGCGATAAGGAGGAGTAAGGAGATACGCGGCCTTGGGAGCTCGCGATCGCGCAGGAAGTATAAAGTACGAGATTTAAATATCAGAAAGTGCTCGTACACTGGAACAGCCGTAAAAACGGGCTACCGCGTGTTTAACGACCTGACGTGATGCCGGCCGCGATACTGCATTACATAAAGCCGCCTTCGAAAAACGGCAGCGGTCGCGCGCGAGTGTAATAGCGGCTTTTCGTCTCGTTTAAGAGGAGCCGTGCCGCCTTCCACGTAACGTTACGCGCGGGCACATCCGGCGGGCTGATTCCGTGTATTTTAAATGCCGACGAGCAAAACCGCGACATGAGCCGCGAGTTTTTACGTTCACCTATCTCCGAGAATCCCTCCGGGCTCCGCGGCGGGGCCGAATTTTCCTTATTTTCCTTATTTATTTCCTCCATCGAGATATCATCGGATGCTCCCGTTTCGGCGCCCGTTAGAAATCCTCGCAGCTCTCGGACGATCAAGCTCGCGCACCTTAAGCTCGCTGAGATCTCCTCGCGGACGACCCCTCGACGACCGCTATTTTCCGCTAAACGCGCGGGAGACGAGAAGGGAGGGAGGGAGGGAGGGAGGATGCCTATGGAAACTAATCGCGAGTGCTATGCAGGCGCGTGTAACCGGTCTCTTGGAGCGTCTACACCGAATAGTCGGCGGTACTCACGTGGCGGTCGTTAGCAAAGTTTCCTCCGCCGTCGAACAGTAAAGGGAACGATCGAACGCATGCAGCGGGGAGGGGGAGGATGATCGGCTGGCGAGGGGGTCGGTGCGGGTATCCGCCGCGGATAGATCGAGATATCCCGGAGCCAAGCCGCAAAGTCGTTTGCCAGGCAAGTTTCGGTTGCGCATGTACCGCAACGTGCGCGCAGCTATCTTCCGGACCACGTGGCGATCGCGTAGCAACCGCTCCGCTTCGGTTATACGTGGAGGAGAGCATGACGGAGGCTGCGGATTGAACCGATTAGCGATCATCCGTCCGAGAGGAAGAAATCGGCGTGTCATCTCGCGCGTGTGCGATCATTCCCCGCCTCGAGCAGATTTAATCCCGCCAAGTGTCCCGCAGGCGATGCGTATTACCGTAAATTTCGCGTTAATTTCGCGTAATCGTGGACGGTGAAATACTTATCGCGATGCTTCAGCTCTTCGCTCCTCAGCTGGTCGCAGCTGGTTGAACGGATCGCGCGCGGATTTCGCACGATCTCGTCGCCGGAGGATCGCTGCGCGGGGAACTAACGACGTAACGTAACCGGGGAATTGATTTTCATCGGAAAATATCGAGTCACCGACTCGAATTACACGGTCAGGGATGAGCGATCGCGGATGAAGTCATTACGGTTCCCGCTACGGTCTATCGCGCATACATGCACACACGCGCGTATATATACACACGCGCACAAAAGCGGCGCGAGACGAGGACTGGAAGAACGATGCAAGAAGCGCGAGAAGCACGGCGATCCTTCCGCGGATCGGCGCTCGTAAATTTCCCAAGCCGAGAAATTTCATCGTCGGCGGCATGGAGCACGACGAATGGCAGAAATTTTCATAATAAGGACAATCAGCAATCACCGGCAGCGAGCGACCGAAACCGTCCACGGAGCAACGGAAGAAATTAAGAAGGCAGGGAACAGCGAAGCGGACCACCCGGTCGCGCGGCTCGTTCCAAATGAGCTATAGACACGAAACCGCCAACCGCGAATTATAAAACTGTAAACCGTCGCCTATCATTACGCCCGAGGAAACGGGCAACGAGCGGGAAAGAGGACGACGTCGATAATCGACGATCGAGATATCAAGTTATGGAGATTGATAGCGATGATCCGACACGAAATGGCTCTATTAGGCGTCTAGATTGATGAACGCGAGATTTACACGTAAAACGACCCTTGTCCCTTGTCATCTCGCGGCAGGTTTTGCTCCGAAGCCGAGATGCCAAGCTGATGCTTGGATCCGGCCGGAGTAATTCCGCCGTCATTCCGACTCGTTCTCGGAATTAAGAGAGACTCTCGTGCGTGCGCGAGCGTGGAACAGGTCGCTCGCGGAAGCGACACAGCCTGAATTCGAAGCGATTAATTTCCCAGGATCCAGATTGCGCATTAATTAAAAATCGTATCGCTTTGCGGGAGCGTTCGTCCGTGCGTGACGCGCGGAAGATCGCAACGTCGATCGGTCGAGGTAATGAGAGAGGTAATTTCTTCGCGTCTCGACGCAAAGGGGAACTCAATTATCAGCCATTCGGAGCGGCGTGTACACGCGCGCGGGAATAAAAATTGTCTCGGCCCCGCGACATTGCGCGACATTGTTAAAGCCGCGAGTGCTCCAAGCGCCGCGGCAAGACGAGAAAATTACGTTTTTACCGAATAGCGGGTACGGCTTTTTGCGCTCGGGCGCCGCGGGAAAAGTATAAAACGCGGATAAAATTTGATTCCGCTCCGGATTCCAGTCGAGCGCATTTAAATATCGGGCTCGGTTCAACGCCCAAGTATGCAGGATTGAATGCGAATTCATTGCGCCAACTATAACTATTTAAATTCCCTTCCTTTTTTTCTTTCCTCCGTCCTTTCTTCCCGCATGCCGCAGACAGAATTATCATAACGCCCGTATCTGCTGCGGGAGATCACTTTTTATCGGGCGTTTTCATATACGCGATGATAAAGCCCGCCCGAATCCGCCAATCCCATTCTTCCCGCCGCGGTATTTTAAATTGCACCGCCATTGACCGTCGTAGGCGGTGCCACTCTCGGACGCAAAGGGAATCCTGAAATCGTCCCTTAATAACGACCTGCAACGCGCGGAGTCTCCGAGGTCTCGTATCTGCGTAAGAAAGATGGTCGAGGAAGGGAGCGAAGAGAAGAAAAAGGCACGTAAAACGGCGCCGTTAAACAAAATTCGATTTAATCTGCGCCCGTTCTCCGCTTCTTGTCGGGCGCCTTTTTTTCGCCTCGAGCGAAAATCACGACAACGCAATGACGAGCGATTCCGGAAAGAGATTCATCACGGCTCTTATTTGCCGCCTCTCGCTTCGGATCGCTTCTCGAACGCCAACTTGTCGCCGCGGGAACGAGACGACGCTCGCGCGTCCCATCGCGGAAACTGCAAAGGAGCCACGAAGAAGAGAGAGAGAGAGAGAGAGAGAGAGAGAGAGAGAGAGAGAGAGAGAGAGAGAGAGAGATCAAGGGCCGCGGACCGCTCGCTCGTAATCAGGCGTCGGAGGGAAGAAAGTCGCGGCGGTTTGAGAACCGCCGTCCCCTAAACAATGGTGAGAACCGCGCTGATTGCGGCAGTGAGAGAGAGAGAGAGAGAGGGAGAGAGCGGGGACGTCTCTCGAAGCGAGACCATCGGGAATCGTCCCGGCACCACCTGTGCGAACTACTTTGCGAAACAATCTCGCGCGATGGACGCGCGGCAGTCGCCGTTGCGAGACTCGTTCGACCGTTACGATACTGGTTCGATAGGGTCGTTATAACGTCGCGGGACAATGCCTGCCATTGAGGACCGCAGTGTCGGATGTCGCGACACGTTAGGCGGACATCCGCCACGGGGGATTGCCGTTCATCCAGCTGTCGCGTCGGACGAGAGACGCCGAGGAGCGCTTCAACTTCTTTAGCGCCCGCTCGACCTCTCTCTCTCGTTCAGCCAACTTTGGCGGCCGAGTATCGGTCCCGTTGCGGTGCGCGTCGAAGCGCGCGAACGAAGCTTCAGTTCGAGGGCCGAGGGGGAAAGATACTGTAACGACGTTTTTCACGCGTGGATCAAGGGCGGCGGATCAAGTGAATTATCGCATCCAGTGCGAACGAGCGTCTAAGCGAACCGATTATGCCACTTTCGAATCTGCGAAAACCGGTAACGCGAATATGGAGCCGCTATGGGCGCCTAAACAGAGCGAGAAAATTCAGCAGCTCCATCCCTAAATGATAAATCGTATCCCGACATGCCTTTTCCATTTTCCATTTCGCGCGGGCTTCTCCGAGACCTAGGGATCTAGGGAGGATCTAGAAATCGATGATGGAGCGTCGATCACGTATGGGAGCAACACGCAACGCCGTTGCCAAGACTTGCGATTGCTATCCCGGCGAGCTAAATTAACAGAGTGCAGGGGGGGGAATTGCGCGGAAGGGGTAAACGACGTGGAAGGTAATTAGTCGTAAGCATGGAAGTTATTATCATGCAGAGTGCACCACCTTACGAACACAGAGAGAGAGAGAGAGAGAGAGAGAGAGAGAGAGAGAGAGAGAGAGAGAATGACTTTATTGCACGTCGCGAAGGAACGATTCGTCGTACGGCTGATTACGCCGGGCTTATCGCACTTTTACAAAGTAAGACGAAGATTGGGGACTCGAAACGAGTTCGCATTCGCGGGAAACAGAAGCGATCGACGCGATAAGGAAGGCCCGTTGCGCAATAATCTTCGCGGCAATCTCCGCTCTCGGGGAAATTAGCAAGCCGCGGATTATCACGCACGAATGATCGGAGAATCATCCCGAACGTGTCCTCGCACGGCTCGCATCGAGGGAACTGAGAGCGCGTGTCTAGATCAGCCGCAATTAGCACGGCGAAAATGAGGGAGGAAAGGGAGGAAAGGTGTCCTTTGACCGCGACAAACGAGATGCAATTAACCGAGGCAGCACCGCGGGACGATCGTCGTCGGACCGGCCAATCGCGGACACGCGATTATGCGGTATAAAAGCGCCGCGCCTCGGTCATTGTGTAATTATTCGCCGCGGACTGACGTTACGCCACCGGCGATGGGAAAGAGAGAGAGAGAGAGAGAGAGAGAGAGAGAGAGAGAGAAATTCGCGGCGCGCATTGTCGCGGCTGTTTCATTAAGGAAGGTTTGTCGTAACATCTGCTGGAAGTCGCGGCGACCCTCCGCGCGATATCTCGCTATAATGCGACTCCATTAGAATACGATTACACACGTAAGCGCATGCGCGTGCACTATTCCGGAGGCTCAGCCTGGAATGATGAATTCCCTCGCGGTGAGGATAGACCCCCATCGCGGCTACCGCTGGAGATTAACGCCCCGACGTGCTTTGATTTGTTGGAAACACACGCGCGCGCGTTTACGAGCAGCGAGTAAATCTCGTGGACGGCGGCGACGCTTTGTTTGCCGGTCTGCCGTTAGGCGCGACTTTTCTCGCGACTTTTCTCGGATAACGGAGTCATCCCGGCGGCGACAGGGGATCCGCCGCCAAGTGGATGCGCGACATGATCTGGAAAGATAGAGACGACTGTGCCCTCGGAACAATTAGCAAGCGCTGCGCGCCTCGAAGACGCTTATAAATTAAGGTAGCCGCGCCTGTAGCCAACGGCGAGCACGCGCTTCTCGCGGTGTCAGTCCCATCTGCCAGCGGTGCGGGGAGGGAAGATAAAGCGTCGAGGAGAGGAAAGAGAAGGCGGGAAGGACAAGCTAGGACGATAGGAGACGAAAGCGCTGGCAAGAGGAGAGAGAGGGGAGGGCGAAGGAGGTGCACGCGAGAGTTTCGCAGGCTGTAATTACCGATATCGGCAGCGCGATCGTTGGCGCAACGAAGGCGCATCGTCCCGCAGCGAGCCAGGACGAACGGAAGGGAATGGCCGCGACGGGGCGGAGGAGGGATGGTGAGGGAAGGGAGAAAGACACTGAGCGAGGTCAAAGGTGACGCGCGCGAATACGGCGCGATGCACGGACAGAGCCACGCGAGCCGCCTCTGCCCACCTCGACGCACCTCTGCTCTCTCTCTCTCTCTCTCTCTCTCTCTCTCTCTCTCTCTCTCTCGCTCGCTCGCTCTTATCCCTTTCTCATTCCCGTCGAGTTATAGGAACTCGTAGGCCGCTACGGTCGGCCGTACGGCCATACGGGAAGGCAGATATGACCGTAAACCATAAGGATCTACGGAGAGAGCCCCGCGAATCGTCCATTGACCACCCACGCGGCTTAAAGGTCCCCGCGATCCTGCGTATCCCAGCATCCGACGCTCCTCGGATGCGAGATTCATCAGGATCGCCCAGGATCCGATTCGAGCGAGCGAGCGACAGCTTATCGAATCCTGCGGAATCCTGTGCAATTCTGGTTGGCTTCGAATTTCATCTTTCGACGACACGCGTTCTCCGGATCGTAACAGATCGAAGAGAAACGCCAAGTTGGAGCGGTCACGGCTACTTGTGGCTTTAGGCTCGAGCCATTATATCTTCGAACGTCGCACTGATAAATCCTCAAACTCGATTTCCAGACTCGAATGGCCATCGAGCCGGATTCCGGATCGCTCCTACGTTCCAGATTTCATCTGGGACGAACGTAACTTCTTTGGAATTCCATGAGGATGCCCCTGCTTCCGCCACGGACGCGTTATCGAACTCGGCTTGGCCGTCGTTTCCTCCAAGGAAATGATCGATCAATTAAACGGAGAAGTCTACGTTTCCTTTCTCATCGAGGAAATTTATCTCGCGACTTTTATCGTTCACACAGATCTATTAGTGATTTATTAGAGATTTCTCGTTGGCATTTGGCGTTAAGCTGGTCTTCTAGAAGCTAGCCGACAGCCCGAGCGGAAGCTGTCAGCCGTGCGGCATAAGTGAGGCCAGCGACCGAGGACAAAGAGAATCGCATGAAACGAAGATAAAAAGGCTGAGAGGAAAGGAGCCAACCAGATCCCGAAATGACGTCGTTTGATCTCTCTGCGGCCTTTCCTCTCTGTCTTCCCCGCCATCTCTCCTCTTTCATTTCATAACGACGGATAAATGGAGCCGTCGGATTTGCCATTCCTCTCCGCGAGGCGCAATAACGCGCGTCGGAGACGCGCGAATAAAAATTCACGGATGTCTCCGATCAAGATGTCACCAAGAATGTCCGAAAGAGACACGGGCAAGCTTGTCCCTTCATTTCCGAATATTCCAACTTGCCATTATACGTTCTTAATTGAATACTCGAATACTCGAGCTCTACGATCAATCAGCTTCGTCGAATCGCTCGCATCTCCGAGTAACCGATTTCTTCTCGCGAAAAAATTTCTTCTACGAAGAAAGAGCGCGATCAATCGGTCGGTCGGTCATGTAATCGCAAACGATCGAATTTCCCTCGTCCATGTCGCGCACGCGCGCGCATGCACGCGGATGGATCCTACTTGGCTAGGCGCGTGGAAACAAAAACCAATGAGGGGGCGGGGGTCAACGGTCGATAACGCTGCGCGGCATCGGGGGATGCAAGCACGGATTGACGGGGTCTTTCGAAGGGAAGCCCATTCGATTCGCCATCGAACGATCATTAACCTTTCGTACGCAGACTGCGCGTCGGGATAGACTAATTAGCCCCGGCAGTCGACCTCTCTCGGAATCGCCCGCTGCGATTCTTCCGCTGTTGCTTTCTTTGGCAATTTGGCAATTAGCCTCGCCATCGTAACGACCCGCCGCTGACCCTCGTTACCTCCTCGGGAACGCGGTGGCGCGATACGTAGAGTCGTAACTCGGAACGACTAGCCCCCGCCGTTGCGCTCGTACATCTCAGCCTCGCAGCCGGCTCTCGATGCCAAGGGCCGAGCATCAGACACGCGTGTCCTTGCCAGGGACGATTATCGTGACAGGATCGACAACGCACGTGGCAAGTCGTAAACCAAGCTACCGGGCTGAGCGTTCCCTCTCGTCCGCTCCCGCGTTTCCCTTCCGTTTCCCTCGGAATCGATTTTTGCGCGCGATATCATCGCGCGATTTGCGGCTTCCGAGTTTCGCGCAATGGCTCTCCCCGCAGCCGCCGCCATGAGAATCGCTCGTCCTCGCTCGTGGATCTCCTCACAGCGGAGATCTCCTCTCGGCTTCTCGCAGTCTCTCCCTCTCGCAGGCTCAAGGCGACCCGTGGGAGCCACGCGCCTGCCGCGCGCCATCTCTCCCTCCACCTTCTCCTTCGCCCTCCTCTCGTCCTGGCTTCTCTCTCTCTCTCTCTCTCTCTCTCTCTCGCTCTCTCTCTCGCTCTCGATCTCTCTCGATCTGCCGTTACAGACCAGCTCGGACCGGCCCCGGCATCGGTTAACCGTGGAAGAGACGCGTACGCGCGAAGCGAGACGCGGATCGATCCCGGGATGATTTTTCTGACCTCGCGGCGCAATGATTTATTACGCGCGTGTGGTCGGCACAGTCGAGTATTGCATTACGCCCGGGAGAGCTGAATTAGAGTCCGTTCGAAATCGTAATTGGCGTGTTCGAGCGGAGGTGTTGGATCCCGTGCGGGGGCCGAGCATTCGACTGGTGTCGACGCGGAAAGCGCGATTTTTTATGAACGCCTCCGTAGACGCTTGTCGATTTTATCTCATCTCCTTCTCCCTCCCTCCCTCTCTCTCTCTCTCTCTCTCTCTCTCTCTCTCTCT
>JAHMML010000095.1:127534-450821 GCA_020341155.1 Eciton burchellii | reverse complement strand
GTTTTCCCGTACATCGGAAAACTTGTCCGCTTCGCTTCGCTCAGCGGAGAGACGCCTCTCTCTCTCTCTCTCTCTCTCTCTCTCTCTCTCTCTCTCTCTCTCGCGCGCGCGCGCGGGACTGACCTCGGGAGGAGGGCCGCGAGGGTCGCCGTTTCCGATATCGCAAAATCCATTTCGCGGATTCCGTGCGACAAAGGGAGAACGATGTAGGGCCATTGCAGTGAAAGTATTTCACTTTTGCGGCGAGTGGAAACTCGCCGGCGACCCTCGCTCGTCAGCCGTCCTTACAGCGACACATATGTCCACGTTCCATTGAGCGGACGGAAATAATGGCACGGCGGCTCGCGAGAGGAGCAGAGGAGGAGATCCCGAAGCCGGACGGCAGAGAGAGAGAGAGAGAGACGAGGAAGACGGAGGACGACGTGGCTTTCCCTGAAAAATGATGGGATCCAATATCGTACTCGGGTTCGAAGGCGAGGTACCGCAGTTAGCCGGACGTATAAGGAGGCTACCTTCGCCCTCTATTTTCTTTATTATCGTCCGCGACGGCCTGTGTGCATGCCCGACCGTGGCCGCGCGCGCGCGTGTGGGTGAGCGTGTGGGACGACGTGTAGGAAACGTATCCTGGAAAAAGGAAAACGTATCTGGCCGCGGAAGGTCCGTCCCCGCGGACCGTTCCATCGGACGCGATTTCAAGGCTGACTGCCCGTATAAAGTGAAAAACTTTCCTCCGAGGTCCGAACACACTGCCCGCGCACGTATAACGTCCGTGTGCGCGTGTGTGGCGTACACGTGGCCGGTCTGTGCTTATTCCCATTACCGGAAGAGTCTCGCCGAGAAGTTTTTATTTCTCGCGTCGGGCATTCTTGATCCGTCTCTCGCATCGCCGGCGCTATCAAATTTTCTCGCAAACCGGGAAGATGGCTCGTCCATGACGTGCGACAAGGACGTGTCGCGATAACGCTCACCGTTGCGGATAACCGATAAATCAGTCGTCGCGACTGTTGGATTTTGTCATCGAACATCGAACATCGCTTGCTCCCTTGCGTTTTCGACGACTCATCTTGATCGATTCATCCCGCTTAAATCATCAGCACGATGATCAGCCATGAAAGTCGCCGTGTAATTCTCGCGACATAATTCTCAGCTGGAGAACTATCTCGCACGATAGTTGGCGGATCTCTTATGCTCGTTTTCTTTTTTACCCCGCGAATCGCCGATGGTCGGTGCTCGGGATGGATCTCGTTTGAAGAACGTTGAGGACGACGATGAATCGTGAATTTATGATGAGCGCGCGGCAGCGCGCGATGCGATTCGCGGATGCTGAGTGGAATCGTCGCGCGCGTAACGTTGTTGACGCCGAACGGAACGCGACGTTAACGAGAACGCGGGATTAAAAAGACAGCAGAAATATACACGCAAGTGTCACGGGCGAGCGCACTTGTTCCGTCATCCGCAAGGGAACCGATCTCGACGAGAACGCGCGAGTCCTCGACACTCGATCCAAAAGAAAGACAGTTATTCCGCAGAACAGCCCGAAAGCTTCAGCCGAAAGTTGGAAACTTTTGGAAACGTGACAGATTCCGGAACGCCGCCAGCTCGATATTACGCGCCGATTACGCGCCGATTACGCGCCGGATTCATCGGATTACCGAATGAGATGTTTCACGAGATGAGAAAGATCTCGAGATCGCGTGGAAAGTAAAATAAAATGATATAAGAATAAATATCTGTCAAAACTGCTTACTTTTGATATCATCTCTGCTCCAGGCCTCTCCCCGGCCATTCTCTCCTCATCAACAAGCTAGCGTGCAAATGACGCAAAATTTGACGCTGCCTTTTTAATATTCCGCACGAAGGTCGTGCGTACACCGCGATCCTGATTCCGTGATGAAGTGTCCCGAGAAGAAGAGCGGACAGAAACAAGAGACGCAGGTAGGAAGGCTCGCGCAGGGACGAAGGTCACCGTCCACGCGATGCAAATGAACTCCTAAATTAAATTTAGCCGTTCCGCAGGGAAGGAGGGAAGAAGAGGGAAGAGGAGGGACAGGAGCCTTCTTTCCCGCGGGACATCAGCGGCGACGCGGAGGAAACTTTGGCGAGGAATCCGTCGAGCAAGTTGCTCATCGATCGCCCTCGAGATCCACGGCGACCCGATGCGACCCGTAAAATCCTCCTGCACGTATTGTTTTAAAAGCATCCACCCGCAATCCCGCTGCGGAATTGACGACACTGATTAGCAACAACTCGCGGATGCCGTTCGAACGTTCGCGTTCCAAGTAAGTCTCTTTCCTCTCGCTCGAACTGGAACTTGGAAAATTCCAGCGAGATAAGCGCCGGCGTGAAATTACTCGGAAATTATCGCGGTCCAAGTGTGATAGTCCGGGAAAATTAATCGTCGAACTTTCTTTGGGATTCGTACCGTTTTATATATCCGGCCGACCCGAGTGCCAGACGATACAGCGATACGGTTCTCGCCGCCTTCCGTCCGCGCGCGCGCGCGCGCGCGCGCGCGTGAAAGTTCCAACGTAAAGCTCTAATCAGGTCTCTTTATTAAAAGTTCAGGCATGGAATTTTTTTCTCAGCTCATTCGTGCTTAATAAAGTATAAGCCCGCGTAGCGGGCGGAAGCGGGATATCGATCGTCGCTTGAAACTTTCAATATCCGGACGAGCAAAGTCGCAAAGCGGAGAGAGCGGATCCTCCGCGAGAGTCTTGGCAGCCGAGACCGAGGACGATCGCTTTCCAACGCGAAGCGCGCCATTTGTCTCGCGCACGGATCGATCGATCGATCGATCCTTCTCGTCCGTGAAGATCGCGGACGTCATCGCGTCGTTTAAACGCCGCACGCCTCGAGCGGAGCTTTCCAGTTTCCGTTTCACCGTTGCGCCGTAAGCATGCTGATTATCCCCTCGCGCCCCCCCTCCCCCTCCCTCGATTCGCTCGGCGCCGTTTTATTTTGATCCAATTAAGAAATCAGATAATCCCCCCGCGAGTCCAATTAACGCGGAGATACCTCGAGCGAGGCGAGGCGACGGAATCCGGCACGGAATCCGTGATCGGGCGTCGGCGCGGTTGATGTCACGCTCTCGAATCGATGATCGTACGTAGGATCGAGAGAGGGCCCGGGTGGGCGTTTTTCCCAGGCTCGCGCGATCATTCCCCCCCCCCCCCCCSCYCACTCCGCTGCCCCGCTGCCCCGAGCCGATCTGTGTGGCGCCTCGATCCCGCATTGCCAGGTAAAATATTCGGACTGGTCGTCGGACTCGGCCGGGGCAGATGAAGGTGTTACGTGCCCGGCGCGCACGAAACACATCTACCATCTCCTCCCCCACCCGCCGCCGTCTCGGCGACGCTTCCCGGTGCGGCGTGTTTCTTCCCCCTCGGGTTGAAGATAAAACGAGCAACAGGGGGATGCAGACAGAAAACGACAGAAAGGAGACGGACCGCGAAGAGGAGGGACCAAACGGAAAAAACGGATAAATATAATACGCGCTGTCTCTCGTCACGCGGATACACGTGCAGCTAGATACACGATACGCGATTTATTACGATGCACTCGCTCGGCTTTCGTTCGATGTCAAGTTGAACGAGGACGACAGCGCACAGGGATGATCCCATGCCGATCGTGATCCAAGTCGTGCACACGGGACACATTGAATCCTGAATTGAAAGCTACCTCACGCCGTGAGGGAGAGTCGAGATCCGCCTCCTCACGGAGGCGATCATGCAAAGAGGGATGATGTTCGGCGGTCGCTAGAAATTTAGCGCGCGAATATTTAAAGCGATAGCTCGGAACGGTGAACGCACCGCAACAAAACTGAGAAATAATGGAGGACGTAGCGGGCGAAGGAAGGGTAAGGACCGATGAACCGACCGGCGGGATGGAAGGGAACGTGGAAGAGAAGCGGAATGCAGCGAGGGTAGAGAGGAAGGGCGAGAGAGGGAGGAAGAGTTAAAGGGCCCTCGGTATGCGAGCGTGGGCGTGGGCCCAGACTGGGCGCGTGTCTCCCCGCGCGTTCCTCCGGAGCGTCCTGCGAGCGGAGGAGAGAGAGAGAGAGAGAGAGCGGGAAAGAAGATGGACGGAGCGTAGAAAAAAAAGAGGAGGAGAGGATAAGAGAGACATTGGCGAGAAGGAGATTCCGGACGGAGAGAGGCCGCGATCGCGTCCCGGGTGGGCAGGATCGCTTCGAACTCCCAAAAATTTATGGCCGGCGCTTCGACCTACGAGCGAGAGGTGTTACTCCCGGGTCCTTGGGGCAGGGGACCGTAAGATTTACGCAACGCCGGTAGGAGAGGACGGCGAGGGTGGCGAGGGCGAGAAAACGCCGAGAGGGGGATCCACGAGGGCACGGGCCGGTGCACGCTAACGAAAGACCTCGAGACCGATCGGGCTCGTTAACGTCCGTCCGGATAATCGATAATACTGCCGCGCGCCGCCTGATTATCGAGCGCGAGAGGGGAAAAGAGGGCTCTCCCTGCGCCCAGAATAAATATTTAGGGAGGTCATCCGACACGCTCTGCAACGTCGGATGCGAATTCAGCTTTGGATGCGAATCGTGAGGAATTCGCCCGACGTGTTTAGCGATTGCACTCCCTGTGCAGATTCCGTATTCGATGTCGAGAATCAGCATCTCCAGTCAGTGATGCTAATTATGGCACGCACGATGCGACCTTGCGATAACTGCGATAGATCGCTCAATTACGTAGAAATATATCACAGCGCTTCGATCGAAAGTACGATCACGTGTCTTTGAGGGACGACAAGGAGCATATTATTTCGGTTTTCGGGAAACATCAGCGGCGTTAATCGCCGCGTAAAGACGTTGGGGAATCGTGAAGCTAGATTCATTTAATATTTCTCTGGCGAATAGTCGCGCCACGTCGGAAAGAGATACTTTGCCTTCATGCCGACATGCGGAACGCCAACAGTTCCTGAGGGAAGCTCTCTCCAAGTTGACACGTCGGATTTTCCGATCATTTGTGAGGGAAATAGAAACGATAAGGCGCCGTATAAGGCTGCATCTGTGACAGGATATTTCAATTCACGGTGATGTGAAGACGAGTGCAAACGAGTGCAAACGAGAGTAGTTTGGAGATACTTGAATAATTTCGCAGCCGACTGCTTTATCAGATATAACGATCACTGCGATCACTGTTATTTCTTCACTGCATTTTCAGATTCATTCGTGAAACATTCCAGATGCCATTTGTAGAAAAATATTTTTATACCCGGATATACCATATATGTGGGAATACGCAAATATGTGGAAAAATTGAAAAACTCATATTTCATAGATCTCTCGATTCTACGTTGTGCAAAACGAGACAGGATTTATAAAACTCTCCTTCTCTCTCTCTCTCTCTCTCTCTCTCTCTCTCTCTCTCTCTCTCTCTCTCTCTCTCTCTCTCTCTTTCTCTGTACATGCGTATATACAAGTATATACGTATATATTTATATTACAGGAAGATTAGGCAAGACATCTTTGCATGTAAGAACATGCGGTTTATGTTTTCGAAACTGAGAAATCGCGTCGATATCGCCATGTCCGCTAGTTCGCATTTGTTTATTTGTGTCAAAATATGTGTTGGGCAAATGTGTACACAACGCATACGCACACGCATACGGCCCTCGATTGCTAGCAGTTAGTGAGAAACAAGAACTGCGAAAATATTTGCACGGCAAACTGGGCGCGATCGCTGTAGCACTGTCGGCGGAAAGCGATAGTTAAACAAGAATTCGATGAGAAGGGGAAGAACCGGGGAAGAACAGCGCAGCACGGCTGCGTCCAGTTAGATCAATATGACGGCCAAACTTAAATTCATTCATTGGAGGGTAATTAGGAAGCACGGAATGCGAGATGAGACACTCAAACGATTAAGATCTCCAGAGACAACTTTGCAATCCGATTTCCCGCTGTTCCAGCCGACAAAAATCGCCAGAGACGAAACCCAGTGTGCTTGTGTGCTCCTCTCTCTCTCTCTCGCTGTCTCGCTCTCTCGCTCTAATCGCGCTCCGATCAAATTTATCGGAGAAGCCGGAGCGAGAGCACGCGAGTGCGATCGAGGGGCCATTAACGCGGGCAGCAAAGTCCGCCGATCTGATTGGCGGACCGCTGCACACGCGAATGCAAACCGGCGAATATTTATCCGCACTCGGCGGGGAGAAGTTTGTTTGGATGCTCGTAATATTCGATCGTACGAACATCGGCAAGGCGACCCCGCGCGTTTCGTCGCCACGGCTTCCCCACCGCCCATAAAAGCGCTCCCGTTTTTCTGCCATTACACGGCTCCCCCCCTCGCCGCCTGCCCGCCGCCGGCACCGGCCGATGTACGTACATCGGTGAGAACGGGCATTAGATAAATACGGCGCGAACATCGGCGCGGGGCGCGGGGTGGCGGCGGCACGTTTTACCCGGCTTTAAAAGAGAATAAAAATATTTATCGAGCAAACACTTCCTCTCGCGACAGAGAAAGAGCGAGATACGCCTCTCGCTGTCGCATCACCGGCGAGATAGGGAACAACGGAAAATGGACTCTCCAACAGGGGTCGGCGGGGTCGGCGGGGTCGGCGGGGCGGAAGAGCCGAATGAATTTTGAGTGGAGCATTACTCCGCGTATTAGGACCGCGCGTGCCCCCGCAATTCCGGCGGGGCTGGAAGGCGGGGGAGCCGGGGCGTATTATTGGAAAACACTAAATATCTCTCGGCATGTACGAGCCGAAGGATATAAAAGGGGACGAGGAGGGAAGGACTGCGCGGCGAGAAAGGGGATGGAAGTGCCGGAGCTTGTCCTGCGCTGCGATTACCCACGCGGCACAGTCTACGGCGTTAACGGGGTAAAGGGGGCTAAGAAACGAGCAGGGAGAGAAGAGGGAAACGGAGGATCGTCGTAGAGGCCTGCTGAAATTAAAATCGAGACGAGATTCGGTGAGATTCGGCGCAGACTCTTCCAGAAGGGCGCGTGTCTCCCCTCTCTCCCTCCCTCCCTCTCTCTCTCTCTCTCTCTCTCTCTCTCTCTCTCTCTCTCTCTCTCTCTCTGCCGCTTCACGCTTCACATTGTTTGTCGCGGCGGTATCGCGAGCGCGCGCGCGCGCGCGCGCGTTGCAATTTCCCGGCGATTTTCAAACGGTCTGATTGGCCTTCGATCGGCATTTCCCAGATTCGAGAAACGTGAGAAGAAGAGAGAAGAAGAGAACGACGTGCAGTCCCGACTTGTTCGCGAGTCAGAGAAATCGAGCCATCTCGGCTACAAGCTCGGATCTCGATGCACTTGATTCTGCATTATTCGATTATCTGCCGGCGATGTCGCCGCGTTTCTTTGGAAAGACTGTCGATTACCGAAGAAGGAAGCCGAGGATTGGCCAAGGAATTTCTGAATGCGCGCTTTTGCGACTAAGATTGTTACCAGCATGTCGAAAGTTTTGATTCGATCGTACTTCTCGCGTGAATACAATCAGATACAATTAATCTCGGAGTCTTGTGGACTCGCGGCAATCGCGTGTCGTCGTAAATACGCGAAACGATACTATTGAGATCCGCAGCAATTTTATCTCGCAAACGTTTGCATAATTAACTGAGCTCTACTGAGAGCTGAAAGCTCTCTGCGCTGGAGTCTCCATATGAAAAGATACTTGAAATCGTCAAGATGAAATTCGAATCTCGCATTTTTGGACCTGGTCGCTGATGAAAATGATGCACGCTTTATTAGCGACGCAATTTCCGTCCGAGCAGACACGATTCGGAGAACACGGACGAAATACGAAAGTTGCGGACCACGCCAGGTTTCGCGCCACGTACCTTTATGTATTCGCGACACGGGAAGATCGAAGCGCGAATAAAGCGATGTCGACCGACACTCGTTTTTCCGTCTTCGTCGCGGATCGCATTATCGACGAGCAGCGCTCACGAAGCAGCAGAGAGCAGCTGATGCGGGGATGACGGGCGGCTTTCGCGTTCTCTCGAGGGATGAATGGCGGGATCGACGAGCGCGTTTAGTCTCGGAAGCGCTTTGTCCGGCGCGACACCGATGCCGTTTTCGCGGCGGGTTTGCAAGCCGCCGTTTGTAAATAACCGCTTCATCGCCGAGCGGGGCGATGCAAGGCAGAAGCAAAGTCGTGCCGCGAAGTGTAACGCGCGCGACGCCACGGTTTGCATGCGGTCGTCGACGAGGAAAATGAGTGAGAGGGAAGCAAGGGTGAGTGAGAGAAGGAGAGAACGCAACAGCGGATGGGCAAATATTTGAGCGGCCGTGAGAAACGCGAGTTACCGCGCCACGGAGACGCGGGCGCTTTCTGACGAAACGCCGAGTGTAGATAATGGAGATGGAGATAGCCGATCGGAAACGCTGTCATTAACGTCATCGAGGGAGAAGAGGCGGACTTTACGACTCGACGGCTAGCCGACGAGCCGCGATGAAAATGAAACGTTCGTTAACGTAGCGCTCGATGTCGATTTAATCGCGCTTTATCGATTTTATTTAACTTTCATCTCGATGCGACGTGCGCGGCGAGGGAAGAAGCGCGACACGTTGCGGCGAATCCTGAGCCATGTACGTGTTTCTCGCTCGATAACGAGTTCGCGTTGATTCAACGCGTGACAGTTGAGAGAACTCGAGAGAGAGAACCCGCCCGTAAAACGAGGGATCGCAGAGTCGATTCTCCCGCACGGGGAACAATCGAGGAACAAAGGGACCCGGACGAGGGGCATCCGAGAGGTTTAGCGCCGCGGAAATAACGCGCGATCTCGTGGAACGAATTCGGGAGAGCGAATGGCAGATGTTTGATTTTCCGTCCGCGTGCCGCGCGAAAGCAGCTCCTCGGAAGTTCGCCGCGAACGTACCGCGATTCCCGTAATCGACATCTCGATAACCGTAGCAAACGACCGCCATCCCTCTCCCGCGGCTGATTGCGCTTTCGCAGTCGATCGCGCGCGTAATTCGCCAGCGGGAGAGCCAAGGGAAAGCGAGAGCACGAGCAACGGTGACTTTCGGCAGTCGTGTCTGAGCTTGATTATTCTTGAGAGCTTCGACGGGGGTAGCACGGGGGCACAACCGCGAGCCGAGCGAGGCCGACGAGACGTTTCCGTCGACCTGATATTCAACGTGTACTCGACGCGTTATCCAATTTCACGGGCTCCATTGTGGCACTCGAGCATTCGGCATGATTTCTCAATCGTGAAAAGTCTAACGATTCTCGTCGAGATTTCGAGAATAAGGAAACGTCGACGATAGCATTACCGGCGTGAATAAAATTAGCAGAGAACGAGCGCGCAGTGTTCAAGCAATGTCTCCTATTGATCCGCCATCGCAGCGCGCCATTCGGCATTCGGAAAGCCATAAGTTTCATTAAGTCCCTATGTAGATCCGCCGCTGCGCGCAGAGCACCAGCGGCAAGGGATGCAGACGACGATCCGGGAAGAAAGACCGAAGGAAGGAGCAAAGGGAGCGCGAGCTGGAGCGCGAGCTGGCAGGGCGAGCTGGTTCTCTCGATAAGGATACGATCGTCCACATGGGAATCGCGCGACTACCTGGCTTCCGCGCTCTCTCAACCCGCCTTGATAACGAGGGAACTATCCGACTGGTGAAAACGCCCGCTGGGATCGTGCCTTTAAGCCGCGGAACTTGCCGAAACGCGACGCGAAACAGGAGAGGTCCCCCGGATCAGACTCGAGATTGAGCGAGCAGGTATACGCGTAAGGTCCTGACGTTTCCGCAGTTTGCAGGATTTTACGACGTTATATGAAGAAAATCTCGTTGGGAGATCGGCGACGATCGCGTCCGTCCCTCGAGGAATCTCGAGGATTCACGAGCAAGGTAAAGCTACCGAGCGCGAACCGAGCAGGCCGAGGTTCTATTCTCCTCTTTTCATTCCAGCCGGAAGCGCGCGATTAATATTCCTCTCGCGAGTTTTCCGCGACAAGCAAGCAAGCTCGGGATGACTGAACGCGAGCAATAACGCGTTGCGTCTCTGCGAGAGAAGCGCGAATGTCCGCGTTTGTAAAACATAATTCGCGTTTCGGGATTGCTCGAGGATTGGCGGCGAATCGTCACGGCGAACATCGCATGCAACAGCTCTTCGCGGATCCAACGATACTCGAGAACCGATCCGCTCGCGATCCGAGTTACGAGCTCGGGACGCAAAGTACTCGCATATCGACCACCCTGGAGACTAAATTCGGTTCGCGTCCCTTCGCGTCGGAAGCGCGTCAGCTTCGCGGGGGATACCCAGGGGATGTGCTCTCGTCGATACGCGGGTCGATTTCCCGGGGGAGCCGCGCCATTGGACGTATTCCAATGATACTTTCGCGGTCGTGCACTTTTCGTTGCACTCCGGGCCGCGTATTTAATTTGCATAAGAAATCGGTTTACCGTCCTCGGGATGGGACAGTTCCCATTCTGAGAACGCATGTCTGAGAAATCGCTCGACGTCGATGAGGCCAGGCTGAAGCGGCTTCCGTTCAACCGCGCGAGCGTACTCCCGACGACCTGCTGACTTCAGTTGGCTGGTCGCCAACTTAGCCGAGTCCTGACCTTCATAAAAGGATCAAATCCCTCGCTGATATTATATTTATACGTTGGGCGTCATGTTGGTGATGTTCTACTCTCCTCTCGGAGGAGAGTACGGAGAGTGCAGCGTCGATTAAATCGATTGCTCGTCGCTCGAGCAATTTGCAAACGGATAATCGGGATTCCAGACTGATTATTAATCGGTCGGTTTTACCCGCCCCGGAGAAGAAATCCCCGGCCACCCGGCCAGTCGGTTATTAAAAATGACCTCCGCGACCTCGTGGACACCTGTTGGATTCGCACGGAATTTTTCCATGTGTAAATAAAAAACAGACAACTTCCCGCCGCGATGCCGGGGATCCCAGATTTAATAAACAGGCTCGCCCGCGCCAGTGCAAACGCGCGGCCGCCGAAATCAACGCAACAGCGAGCTCAATCGCTGCAAGATGGGGGAATAGCGAGTCGCCGCCTTCCCTCTTAGTCGAAGGAAGAAAAGAAGGTGGCGGCGGAGGCGGGGAATTGAGGGACGGAGGAGAGGAATGGGAAACAGATCTCGATCGCGCGGATGATTCCACGTGCGCAAACTCGTTGCCGTTGGAACGCACGTCGTTGGCCGCGATTTCAGAGTTTGCCGCCGCTATCTTGTCCATCGAGGCGCCGCCTTTGCTTACCGAGGCAGAGATTCTCTGCTTGCTTTTTTTATCTTCCCGCTGGTTTCGTAAAAGGAAGAGAAATGGGAGAGGCGAGGCCCGAGCCCGGAGCGCGCTGGTAGGCGCTGATCGACGCGCAACGAGTTTACCTTCGGAATTCCTGCATCGGAAATATTTCCAACGAAAATATGCCGCGAGTGTAATCGTCGTGCGAAAAGAAGAAAGGGAGTGCAGCGGACAACGAAGCGCAACAACATGCCGAGTACACGATAAAATGGATAAAGGCGAACGGTTTCTCTCTCTCTCTCTCTCTCTCTGGCGAGCGAGGCAGGGAAAGGAAAGCGCGTTTGAGGAATTTTATTAAGATTCATAATGCCGCGTCGGTCGAAGCGAGATCCCGCGAGCACTCGATGCCCGATTTCCGGTAGGTACGGCGCGAATTCCGTGAATTTAACGAGCAAGAGACCAGGGCGATCGGCCAGAACATCCGCCGGATAGATACGCCATTATAATTCGGAGCCCGTCCGATCATCGACCATTCCAGCTTCCTCTCTTTCGATGCAATCAAAGGATCCGTCTTCGCTGCGATATGACTCTCGAAACGTCTGTATCTCGCATGGGACTTTCCGAAAGTTCCGATCAGCCCGGAAGCCGGAAACGCCGCGGCGCTCTTCTCGACTCGCGTCACGTAGCGAGTTTCGGCGCTGGGATTTCCTGGGATATCAAATCGCGTTATAAAGTTGGCGGATCCTCTTCTCGCCTCTCCTTCTCGCTCTCCCCATGCACGCATGCGTGCACTTTTGTCAGCGGTGGTTCGCCACGTGGCCGAAACGCGAATCGATATTCGGCGCTTTCACGACGCGATTATCATTAATTGTCGCTCGATTTGTGCGCCTGCTGCGGCGCACACGAAAGAGAGAGAGAGAGAGAGAGAGAGAGAGAGAGAGAGAGAGAGAGAACAAAGTAGCAACGGCAATCAATCGGGAGATACACGCGACATCATACCGCGATGGACCCCCCCCCCCCCACCTCACGGGTCGCCGTAAGCCGACGCGGAGAAGCCTGCGGTTGACATGTAATTAGCAGTAATGAGGGGACGCAAGAGGCACGATTGTCCCGGAGATGTCGGCGAGATCAGGACGTACCTCGGATGGACGATAAACGGAATTGCGTGAATTCCCGAAGAAAATCCCGAGCGTTGTAACGCGCTGGAAACGCCTTAGGATTTAAGAGGAAGAAAGCGCAGCTGCTTGTCGCTCTCGGATTAAACCGCTCGAGCTTGCCGCGTTCATCGCAAACGATCGACACGATCCAGGTCCAGGAGACGGCGGCATTCTCGTGAAATATCAATTTTCATCGCTTTCTCATCGCCTCTCCATCGCGATTTCTCAATTTCCTGCTGGGCGTGCGGAATCCAATCAATTAGGCGGGAAACCGGTTAGAAAAACCGGCCAGGACCGACCGGTGGCGTTAAAGTGGCAGGAGCGACGCGCGTTGCCACGCAACGCGCGGATCGCGGTCCGCGTGATTGAGGAACCTTGCGAAACAGGAAATCGGCAGGGATTTCGCAGGAAGCGGAAAGCGGGGGGCGAATCTCGCCAAGGACATCGGCCGAGAGAGACGGCACCGGAGAAGCGTACTCGCCGGAATCATGTTTCCGCGCGACGATGCAAAGAATACACAAAAAAAAAAAGAAAGAAGGAAAAAAAGAAGATCGGATGACGCGAAAAATCTCCCGCGGATTTTCGTCTAGCGAGAGCCGAGGCGAGAGATGCATCCCGTTGCGTTCTCGAAGATATAGTTCTGCAAGATACGCATTCCCGAATGCACACCGGGAAAGGGCAGGGGCAGGGGCAAGGGGTAGGGGGGAGGGGGGGAGGGGAGATCCCGGCGAGGTCCTCGAAATGAGAAAGGCCATGAAACGCGGCCGGAATGCCGCCACTCAACGATCATTCGGTAATGGCTGTACGCGCGCACAACCGTAACGCCAGGCGTGCAAGCCCGCCGCCCTCCTCCTGCCCCCAAAGTGCCACCCTCGTTCGCGGTGCTCGCCCCCGTTGCGCCATGCCGCGAGTTATGCGCGCCTCGTGTCTGAGCGTTTTGCTGTTTCGACGCCGGTAATCCGTCCGATTTCGCTACGGCTGGTCGAGATTCTGTCCGGACGGAGTGGCACTCTGAGCACGTTGAGTGGACGAGCGTGCGGCCGTTAGATGATTCTACGCACTGCCGGATACGGCAACGACGAATTCATCGATGAACGAGGCGCGGGCCGTCCGCTGACCCTCGAGCAGCGATCAAAATCGAAGAGGATAGAGAATGTTTAGGGCTGCCTCGTGCGAGAGCCTTCAGCGCACGAGAGATCGTTCTCGTTCGCCCCGCGAATCGAGGCTTGCCGACAAAAGCACGTCGGAGCTGCGAGGATTCGGAATAAAGTGGCAGATGGACGCTCTCGCTGGTTGAAACTCGTTTCAATCGCGTAGAGCCCGCAAACATTCTGGAGAACGGCTCCGTGCGTGCGCCACGCGTTGGAGACGATAGGATAGTCTCGCTTTTCAAGCTCGTGCTCGGTCGACCACGTGTGCATGCGCGCGCGCGCGCGTGTGTGTGTGTGTGCGCGCGCGCTCACTTCCGAGGGCGTTTGTAAATTTATGGAACTGCGACGAGCGTATCCGGCGATGTTAAGTGGCAAATTATTATCGCTTTCGCGCGCTCGAGTTACTTCTCCGTCAACACGATGCCGATTGCTCGGCGCATCGGTTCCCGTATTACGTTCTTACTACGGCGGTTATTACAATTACCGGGATTACAATTACGCCGCAACGTTGAATGCGACTCTCGTTATCCGACTGTCGCGAGGATGATCGAGATATTTGCGGCGGGCGCGCATCTCAAGATGCGTGCATATCGGAAAGATATATTTGTCGAGAGGCCGTTTGCTGTTTGCTGTCGACAGAAATCTGATGACTGACTTCCTCTCGCGGTGACTTTGCGATTTGTTCGTGCTAACTTGATGCCGATTCACAGCATCGGGTATGTGTCGAACGTGCGGATAAAAATGCTAAAAAGTGAATTAAATATCCGAATCAACTTCCACGAACGTAAGCGCCAAGCTCTGAATGTTGCACTCGCCCTCGCGGTCAAAGAAGGTCACGTGAATTATTCGGGAGACGATTAGATCGACCGAAGCGAAAGCACGGTACTATCGGTACTACCGGAAATACGAGATACGAGCATAAGGGACACAACGGATGGTCCTTTGGAAGACGCGAGATAAATAGCGACAAGTTCACGCAGTGAATTGGCTTGAATCGCCTCCATCATTTCCATAATAACTGCAAGTGCAAGTCGAGAAGAACTTTCTGAAACTTTCATAAACGATGATTTTATTTCGTATTCGTATTACGTATAAATAAAATTCGCTGATAAAGGCCCGATCCTCTAGCCGTGATCCCTCTACAAATTTCAGACATTTTATCCGGGAATTCCCCGCCTACTCCCCCACCCACCCACCCCCTCGCCCCTCCCTCCTCGACATCCCCGGAAACCGATAACCGATTACTCCCCGGAGGAGGGGAGGGCGGGGGGGGGGGGGGGGGGGCCCGAGCGACGAGAAGGACGTGAAATATTCGCGCGACGATTAGATCGTAGCGCAGCTTAGAGAGGCGCGCGCTTTGTCTCCCATTAACGGCCCGCAAGGGGCCCGCGGGCCCTTACGCGCTTATCCCGCGCGAAGGAGGGCGGGCACGGGACGCCCATGCAGAACGCGCGGGGCACGTAAACTAGGCGAGCGCGGGCCCGCCGGGCCCTGCCGGGGCCCGCCCGATCTATCTCCTCCAGCTCGCGGCTAAGGTCGAGCGGAAGTAATCGTTTTAGCGCGCAATGGCAGCGATCGTTAAGTACCGGCGGGCCCGGCGTTACGTCAGCCGGCGATCGGATGAACGAACGAACGAACGAACGGCGAGGGGGATAAGGGGCGAGGAGGGGGAGGGGGAGGCGGGGGAGACACACTGCCTACGTGGTCCGCAGCTACGCCTCGACGCATCGCGATCCGACCCACGCGTCCATTGTCTTCTCTTTCGGAGACAGACGGCGCGTGACGTAAGGACGAAGGACGGAGCGAGAGTTAGAGCCGGCGTTAGAGAGGTCGGGGGGAGATGGGGGGAGGGGGGGGGGCGGCGGCGGCGGAGAGGCGCAGGAGAAAACCGGCCGCGGCGCGTATGCCGCTGCGGATACGTTTCATTCGAGGGAGGAGGAGGGTGGGAAGAATCCCGGCTAGAAATTATAGGCAGATATACGCGGATACGTGCACGTAGGAGGGCGCGATCGCGCCGCGGCGATAGGAAGAGCGAGAGAACGAAAACGCGCGCGTGCGATGATGAACCGAGACGGAGGAGGACCGGACTGCCGAATGTAACGAAGCTCGATCGATTGGATCGCCAATTCGCCGTGGACAGGGTACGAAGTAGCGAAGTAGAGGATCGTCGGTGAGAACATTGCCACACTGGATTGGGGTCCAAGCTCCTCCGCGCAATCGCTCCAGAGAAGAATTCGGAAATCAAGCAGCTGATAATTTGCGATCCGTGTAAATCCGTGAGTCGAATGTAGAATACTCAGAGAGCGAATGCTGTCCGAACGTGTGCATCCAGCTTCGCCTCCTCGCGAATCTGGGAACGTCATCACGGGAAACTGATCTCTGATCGGAGGAAGCTAAGAAGAGCAGATCGCTTTGCCCAGCAGGAGCAGAGCGACGCGATGAGGGATAACGATGATCCCACGTGCGCAGAGTTCCTTGATCCCGCATCGAATTGCGTGAAAGAATCGCTCTTGATTGGTTACCCGCGAGAAGCGGTAACCACGTGGTATCGAATAATCCGATGATGATCGGCGATGAGATCACGCGGGATCATCTTTTAAGGAGAGCTTCGGCAAACGAGCCGGCCGCTGGCACGACGCGTGGCCCCGATACGCGAGATACGAAATCCTGAGGGCAGAATCGCGCGAGGCGAGGCCACTACATCGTCGTAGGCTCTCACGGCTCAGCCTCGACGTGAATCATGCCAGTTCCGGTCCGACCCACGCGCTCGCATGTCCCTGAAACAGCCGGTCTCGCGCTCGTCTCGACGCATCCCCCTCGGTCTCTCGCGCTCGTCTCGATTACGGCCGCACTTTGGCAGGAATTTCGTCGACCGGACTCTCTCACGCTTGTTTCCCGCCAACGTTCCATCCTTGATGACCGTGCGTGCGTTAAATACTCGCGCTAAATACCGCACGCTCGCGCAGCGATGCCCGAGCGCGAATATTCCGAGCTTGCGTCGCCCGAATTCGATGCAGCTCGGATCGCTCGGTCACGTGCAGGCGAGTGCAATTAAATCTCCGGGATTCCGGGATTGGCGCGAAGCAGCAACCCACGGCCGCCCCGGACCTCCCCGGAGGTCAGAAACGTGGTATCCCCCTCCCCCTCCCCCTCCCTCCCCCCTCTTCCCCCTTGGGCGATTCTCGAATGAATGCCTCGCGACGAAGCGCCAGGCTGTTTGAGCGGAGCGCAAAGTCGCCGGTCATCCGCTCGTAGATCGCGACTTCGTTGCGGGTGCAACGAGCGGGTTAATTCTCATGCTGGATGGTCTTTCGTGTACAACGGAGACGGTACGTACCATCCAATTACGGCTCGGCCCCGTGCGCGTAAGCGTCATTTAATCGCAGCCTACGTGACTTGCGGGAATCAAGACGTTAACCGCGACACGAGACGCGAAATGGACGCTTGCCGCGACAAGCAAAACGAGTACGCGCGCGTTTCCCCGCATCATCCCGCCTCCCGGATCACGATTCGCGATTCTTTTTTCTATCGCAAACGACTATCGAGCCTCACCGCCGAAGCGGCTTCGCGCCAAATGGCGCCCGCTTGGAATCGACGCGCTTCGGGAGTTGCCGATGCTGCTTCGCGCGACAGACCGGAGGGATGAAATAAATTTATACGCTTGTGGTTCTCCTGGCGAGATCCTGGCTTCACTTCCCTCGCGCGCTCGCCATAAACTTCCGACGCGGCCGACGAACCTTTTAGCTTCATTTTAACTGAACGCGAACGTGTCCATGAGAAATACGTATGAAATAAAGCTCCCGTGCATCATCGACAGTCATCATCGATATTACTTTGACGCGTAGAGTGCACGAGTGCGAAGCTCGCTCGAATAGATCGCGTTAAGGATTATTTTCATATGCGTTGTCGTTGGAAAGTCTGGGACGTAAACGACTTATATCGAGTATGAGCGACCAAGGGATAAGGTCGCAACCCTTGCCGAAACAAAGAAAGATCATTGTCGTTTATTTACAACGAACGACAAAGGATCTTCGGCGTCTTCGGTGTCCTGCGAGAAGTCAGAAGCAACGGTCGCACGTTTGTTACTTGAGCGACAGGGCAATCCAGATATCGTAACTTAAGTTGTTTTCTTTTCTAATGATTCTCATCTTTACACGCTCTCCCGAACAGGAGATAAATAAATATTTAAATAAATAAATATTTAAACCGTGTTACGCGAAATTATAGCTTCCGCGAATCTACCTTCAAATCATCACCGATGACACAGATGAATGAGATGTCTCGATATCGCACGACGCTTGGGTGCAGTGTCGCATGAGTGATTATCGAACGCGCTTATTCGCTCATCGCGCGAACCCTAAGAGATGACCCCGCTTTTGTCGCGGGGTCAGGATCGGGGTCGCAAGAGAGAGACGCGTGCCCTGTTGTAAAGAGCTCCACGCTCCTCACGCGGCTCGTAATACGAGAACGGGACTTTGTGCCACGTAATGCCGGCGCGGCACGGAAGTTGCAGGTGTTCCCGTTGGAACGCCAGCATCCTCGGGAACAGAGCGGGAAAACCGGGAACTGGATCTAGACGGAACGCCACAACGCAACGCAACGCAACGCAAACGAATGATATTGCAGCAGAAAGAATTTGATTGGGCTAGGAATGCTAACGGATCCTTTGCGATCTCGTATACCGGTTGCCGTCACACGCGACCGCACCGCCAGTTATGTTAACGGTGTTTCATACGCGACACTTGCGCGTCAAAGAACGCCGCGAGAATCTTGCATCGAGCGTCACTGAAATCTGAGATCTGATTAGAGCTCCTCAGATGCGTGTAATGAGCATCGAGCGTAAGATCGCAGATTTTCTAGTCGCCTTGCCTCGCGAGATGTTAAATTGCACGCCACGTGATCGCGATACGCGGATACTTCGAATTAAGATCACTCAGAAGAGACCGACACGATCGTGTAACGTGCGCGCTGTAATAATTGCGATAAGATTTGCAGTAAATTTCATAGAAATTTACGCTCGTCGTCTCAGGAAAGCAACGTTTGACTTTTACGATGGCTTCCATTAATTTGTTTAAAATTCTCATAGATACGAGTCTGATATAAACAGAGTGTAAAAACAATCTTGAATGCATCTCGAGAAATAAGCAAGAAGTAAGCTCGTCGCTTCGTTAATCCGTGAACGCAAACACGTCGAATGCGTGCCGCGTTTTTCCGGCAGTTATCAACGTGATATTCTTATTTCTTATTTCTCGCATGCTCTCCTGCGAGTCGCATTTACCGTAAAGGACCGTAAAGGAAATGTAAACCTCGCGATTATTTCAGCCGACGTTATTTGCGTCGATAGGTTTTACGATCGTCGCCGGTCTCTCGCTCTCGAGCTTTCATTTCTGTCGTGAAATTACATCCCCGCGGGGATGTAACAATCTTTTGGCAAATTAGTTCGCCGCAAGTATCGCGTGATGAAAATCTTGCAAAATTATTGCGCGGCGCTTCTCGCGGACACGTTCTCGCGGGCGAGTATCGCGACAGCGCGAATCATCGAAGCGGTCAAAGGTTCACCTTTGTTTCACCTGTATCACCGGTATCATCGTGCTCGCGTGATATCACGTTAATAAGTTTCACCGCTGCCGTGGCTTTTAATTCGCGTTAATTCTTTCAGCCGCTTGTTCCAAGGGCGACGGAGAGTGAGATGGAAATAGCGAGACACAAGCTGCCGGAACTCGACGGATATCGAGCATTATGAATGCTCCATTTCGCGAAAAGGAAACGTTACATGCACGACAGCGAACGCGATTCGATCGACAAGGGCGACGCAGCGAGGGACGAATAATCGAGGATGAAGCGAGAGCGCGGATCGAGCTTCCAGATGCGAGTTCCGGATTTGAGCCACAGCTCATTCCGGCGGATTATTCCGATCGACGACTTTCTCCGTGCGCTCTGTCGTTGAATGTTAAATGCCCGCAGCGCAACAATAACGGATCCGAATAGCGAGCATAACGAGCACAGCGAGCGCGCGAGCGATGCCGACTTTCGAAAATATTACGCAAGGCGGAAGCGGTCGTTCGCCGTTCGCCGTTCTTCTCGTGCCGGAAGCCGCCTTCCGAGTTTCGTTTCGTCGTTAATCGATAGCCGAGTAAGCCACCGACCAGCGCGGCAAAAATCGACCGTGCGCGGTCGCGTCTGATGAGAATCGCGATCGCGTGAAGCGGCCAGCTCCCCCGTCCCTCCCGCGAGAGGGATTCGCTATTTTTCGCGCCCGCAGCTCGCCACGCCGCTGCTATTAATTACACGGCTGTCGTTCGCCGTTCGTTTCGGCGGATCGCGCGCGATCGCCTCGTTAATTTCCCCGGGATTTTTCCCCGCGATTCGAGCCGATCGAGCCGCGGATCGCCTCGCCGTTTTTCACTCTCGGCGCGCGAGCGTGCGCGCGACGCGGCCGCGCGAGTCTAGTATCTCGCGGGCCGCGCGGGATTTTCCTCTGAAAAACCGCTGACGAAGACGGAGAGCCAATCCGACAGAGCGTGAAAGCGCGATAACGCGCCGCTACTTTGTGCGTGCGCGCGCGAAACGCGCGATCGCTGCGGCCAAAGGTCGCCAGCTGCGACGACCTCGCTCAGATCAACCGGCCGGAGGCCCTCTGAACGTTCTGAAATCAGAAACAACTCGTCGCTTCCTCATCGCCAAGCCATCGTCGTAGGCTACAATTGCTCTTCAGGGAGACGAAACTAGACTGCACACCTTCGGATAATTCGATAATTTCGCGATACTGCCGCAGCATCCGTCTCAGCCTGACCGCGTCTCCATCTCTCGGATCGACAGTCTTTGACTTTAATTCTACACGCAGCGCAGATAACGTCGGACGATTCATCTTCCGGTGTTGACAATTAATTTCACTCCCTCTTGCGAGAGAGAGAGAGAGAGAGAGAGAGAGAGAGAGAGAGAGAGAGAACGGGGAATTTGTTTACGAGAGACCGCCTGCAGCTGGTCGTTTCTCGTCGGAATCGGCGGATGATCCCTACGGTAAGCGGTCAGAGAAAGAGAGAGAGAGAGAGAGAGAGAACGGGGCGGCGCTGTAAATTTATGTCCAATTTCGCGGCGGATTTGGAAACGGCGAGCAGAATTTTCGCACGGAGATTTCGGCCCGCGCCGGCAATAAACCTTCTTCGAGCGGGAACGCGCGCTCGCGCTCGTACACGCGAGTGCACGCGGACCGGTCGAAAAATGATGAGACACTCGCGGAGAGGAACACAAGGGGCGCCAGGGGGTAGCGAGCGATGAGAGGAGGCGCGGGCGGAATAAATCGGCGGGCGCGATCGGGACTTGCGTGTAACTCGGGGGAGGAGCGGGAAGCCTTCATCGATCCGCGATCGCGGATCTCGCGCGGATCACGTGTTTAGGGAAGGACCGAATTCCCGCTTGGCAAACTGTGTTTTCACCGTTTGCGTCCAGGTTGCACCAAATGCGCGTTTCGATTCGCGTTTCCAGCGCTTGAACCAGGAAATGGCGAGACTTTTCAAATATTTAATGTTAGCATATTACACGTACTCTCCGGGATATCGAATCGAACAGACCGAATATTTGCGCGCTATTGCCCAAATACGAAAACATTTGCGCAACGTTCGAATAATGTGGATGCACCAACTTAAATATTAGCGAGCTGTCATGTATCCGAGGGCCTCGGGCTTTGTTTCGTCGCTGCGAAAAACTCTCCGCGAACTTGTCCTTTCCCCTCTCCCCCTCTCCCCCCCCCTCTCCCCCTGCCCCGCGCGCTGCTCGCGCTATATAAAGATAATAACGCGGCGAGCGGCGAGCGGATACGGGAAGGGAACGAGGAATTAAAGAGACCGGGAAAAAACGGGGAGAGGACGGGGGAGGAGGGGGAAGAGGGCGGTACGCGGTTTTCTTGTTCTTGCTGATCCGCCGAGGGTGAAAGACGCACGCTTTCCTCATCTCGCGTCGCGCGCTCGCGCGGTTGCGAGCAGAAAGCGCCGCATTGCCTCGTCAGGTCCCGCTGTTTCGTCCTCGTTAGGTGACTGCTTCTCCTCGCTAATGAATCCTTTTCGTAATTAAACGGCAGCGAGGCGCAATCTCCGCGGGAGACTTCTTTAATTAACGACAATTAACGGCAGCGGCGATTACGAAGCGCGGAAGATGACGAGGACACCGGCGGTGGCTGCAACGCGATACGCGTGCCTTCTCGGCTCTTCCCTGCCCTGCCCTGCCCTGCCCTGCCCTGCCCTGCCCCCGTTCGTTCCTACTTCTGTGATCTCCGGCCGTTTAAATTGTCAACGAGGACTTTGCTCGGCGGTCTGCCAGAGACGACAGTCTGCCTATCCGCGCGCGATATTTAATGACGCGCGTGGCGCACACCGCCACGTTGCAACCTGCATCGCCACCGGGCGATCCTGACTCGAGTCGTTAATACCTTTTTACGACAGCGCGTGCGGCAGGAACAAGGCTCCGGATGATCGATGATGCGCTATCCAATTGCGAGAATATCCCGAGAGATCGGAGGTATCCTCCTCATCGGAGGAAATCGCTAAAGCGAATCATGTTCTCGTGCCTGCTCGCTCCCTCCGCGAGGATCCGAGGAGCGAACGAGCACTTAACGAGCGATCTTATCTCGAATAAAGTGCAACGGGACCATCGTTGAACATCTCCCGGTGCTCTCGCGCGCAGCAGGAGGATGCGCATGCCTGCTCGCTCGATATATCCGGCGAATGATATGGAAAAACGATCGATCGCCTCGCGTATTCGGGGATGTAAAGGGATCTCCGCGCTGGCAGCATCGCCACGCGGGGAGGGCAGGAGGAGGGCAATGTCGGCAGTGGCAGTGCCTTGCCGTTCGCCAGATCGCTGCGCGTTCTCGCGCGAAGCGATCCCGCGGGAATAGCGTCGGGATATCCGGAACGGACTGCACCGGCGGGCCGCGCATCGGATTTATGGTGTAATGCAAATTTATTGGAATTTTATTCACACTCTCAACCGCCTCCGGAAGCCGCCCCGCGCGCCCCTTCCTTCTCCCCCCTTCTTTCTCGGCCGCGTGCTCGCGGGAAGGACCGAGACGAGGAGCGAAGATGATGGCGCAGCGCGGATACTCCTCGGGTAGTTCTCCGGGAAAAAAATCGCGATTTCTCGTAAATTATGAGTGTCATCAATTTCTATCTCGGTCTCATTGCGGCCGCCATGGCGGTACGTTACCGTCTCACGTCGCGGAGGGAGAAGAAAGCGCGGAAGGGAGGCAGATACGAGAAAGGGAGGGCCACCCCGAAGCGGCCGCCGCCGCTTTATTATGACCCCTGCCCTAGCCGCCGTTTCCTCGGTACCTTCGTTTCTTTCGGTGTCCCGCAAGAACCGTAAAAGCGCCGCTATGCCGAAGAAATATTACGAGCGCGTTTTCATGGCGGCCGGCTGCGCCGTTGACTTATATACGCTAGTAAGGATGATCTCTCTCAAAAGACGGCTATTGGACGTATATCATCGGGACGCGGATACTGATCATAGGGCTCACACGCGATACACACGTGAACTCGCGCGACCGCGTAATGCACCGGCTGATGTATCGGCTCGTAAAGTATCCCTTATACACATCTGGAGAACGGGGGAGGCATCGCACGGCAAATTGCAAGACTGCGAGGGGCTGAAAGCTTCCTCTCCTCTCCTCCTGCCGGAATGGATTCGGTATTTCTCGAGTAACCATCCCGAGTCGCGTGATTTGAACGAGCGGTGATTGTAAGCGATCTCCTTACGCGCGGGAGGAGATCGTTTCATACACGGAAGTGTCACGACGAGAATCAAGACATCGAGACATCGTGAAGCAGTCATCCAGCAGTCCGTGCATCTCCGGGTCATTGTTATCTAATCGTCAATCAGCGCGCACTGACTGAGAGCAGACTCAAGTTTCGGCAGGAGCTCAGGCTTGGCCGTAGCTACAAACAACGCGGCGTAATCGCACGCGTCCGCTTTTACTCGACTTTAGTCTACTTAGTCCGAGGCCATTAGCGAGCGTGACAAGAATCGTCGATATGAGACTAAGCGGGCCCAACGGGACACGGAACAATGAGCGATTAAAGTACTTATCAACCGCCGCGATCTCGCTCGAGTGGTCATTAGACGCGAGATTACTTCCGCGACAAGCAAATTCCTGTCGTCACGAACGAATTCGGAGTTTCGTCTCTCTCTCTCTCTCTCTCTCTCTCTCTCTCTCTCTCTCTCTCTCTCTCTCTCTCTTTCTTTTTCCTTTTTTTATAATAGGAACATACGGGCGATTCTTGATCTTGAACATTAAACTTTAACGCGTCTTTCGCTGAATTGAAAGTTCTGATTCACCGAGGCGCTTTCGTACAACTTTACAANTCTCTCTCTCTCTCTCTCTCTCTCTCTCTCTCTCTCTCTCTCTCTCTCTCTCTCTCTCTCTTCCTCTTTCTTTTTCTCTCCGGTCTCGAACGGCCCGGACGATCGAAAGTCGAGGCGATCGCTCGGGCGCGAGTCGCCGAAGCCTCGATTCTTGAGAAGCAACTCGACTTGCAATCGTCCCACAATGCTTTATCGTCCTCGCACGGTTGGAGCCGCCTGCAGATACCGGAAAACACTTCCGCAGGCCCCCGCGTCACGGAGAATCAAATATCTCTTCGGCAGGCTTCGCCACAGCGAGAGGCAGTCCATCCGGCGTTATCATCCCGCCTAGTTTGCGGAAAAAAGTTGCGCGCGCGCGCGCGCCTTCCTGCATCAGGAAGCCGAGATAGAGCGAGTAACTTCCGCGGAAGCCATAAAGTCTGTGTATCGCGAGCCTCGGACGGAACAGCGAATGTACAACAGCGCCGAACGAGTCCTACATTCGTGCGTATCTACCGAGTCCTCGGATCTTCACGACTATCACGAAACATCGACACTTAGTCGATGCGGGAGGACCGTCCGTTCGAGCGGAAGGGGGAGGCGATTAATCGTAAAATAAACTCGATCATGAATTTATCGGCGAATCGAGCGAATTCGGCAATGAGCGCGAGACTGATTTTCCGACGCTGCGGAAAAATTTCCTCCGCGATATCAGCCTGAAAATCAGCCGGGAATTAATCCTCTTCGAACATCGCTCGTCGAAAGATGAGCGTTCTCGACGAAAGTAGGGCTCTCCCTGGAGGGCGACGGAGTTTCAAAGCGCATCGCGAAACAAGGACGGCGAAGGAGGGAAGGGGGTAGACAGATTCGACAGGTGTTTTCGAAAATCCCGGGTCCCCGGAGCAGTCAGTCGCGTTTCCGACTTTAATGACTTTTCGCGAGCCGGGCTCGCGTCGGGTTTCAATTCGCAGCGCGCAGAATTGTCGCGAAAATTCTTTTCTCGAGGGAGGAATCGCGAAGCGATCTCCGCGCGAGGCTTCCGGCGTCCGTTCGAGTATCGCTCGCGAGTTAGCGTTGGAAGTTTGCTAGCAGGAACGTTAAACGGGATCTTGCAGTCGCGGGAGCTTACAAACACCCAAGTCATCGCGTTTCCGCGCGATCGCGAATCCCGATTTCATTCGGATATTCCTCTCTCACGCTTTAACGGGAGAGATTAGAAAATCTTGAATCTCTCCCTCTCGGGAGAGTTCCTACAACAGATCTTATTCTTTTTATAAGAAATAAGTGATGATATATATCACTTGGTGATGAATCAACACTACTAGAAATATAATAATTAATTTCGGAAATACGCAGCAACTCTGTAACTAAATCCTTGAAACATCGATGCTCCTCTCCCAGGCGAGTTGATCCGCGAGATATCGATAGGTTCGACAGGTGACTCAATTACGAACTGGCAGACTCGTATTACTTATCAATTTCCCGCTCCTAACGCGTTAATCGTTTCTACGTCAACTTTTCATCGCGACACTTTTAATAATGCTCGATGCACCCGTCAGAATCCGCCAAAGTTCCGCGGAATAAGCAGAGCGATTTCGGCGTGGCGGTGCCACGTCGGTAGTTTTTATTGATATCGTCGGGACCCGCGAGTTCCCCGGACTTATAACTTGGAGTTTTTAAACTCGGAATATACTGCAAAGCAGTTACTACGGAGTCACGAGACGGCCGCTGCGGCTAAAACGGGCAAATCCTCGAAGGGACTAGGGTGATTTTCCAGATGGACGAAGTTTTAAAGCGCATCGCGCGGAATAGCACGCGTCCCGGTACGACAAGTGTTTTCCGAAAGCCAGCAAGGAAAAGTCCGCGTAATCCCGACGGATCTCCAAAGTTAAGTAAAATTTCCTGCCACGCATCGGTGCGCCGCGATATCAAACGCGGCGCGTTGTGAGAAGCGCGAGAGGACCGAGCGAACCGTGAAATCGTGACGTAAGAATTAAATCCCGTCGTCCCCGGGGGGGATGACAGGGACGACCCGGTTCTCCACGACGCGAGGATAACGCGTCCGGGAGGGAGAGAGGAGGAGGGGGATGAAAGAAAGAAAGAAAAAACGAGGAAAAGCCTGTCAGATTAATGAAACGCTTGACGTGCGCATCCGAGACGTACATCCGACAACGGTTATTTCACTAGGGCGGTTTTTAAACCGCTCGCCACCCCCCCCCACCCACCCACCCACCCCATATACATCAATGTGTCCTGCGTTCGGGACTCCGACGGTTTTTTTCCGCTGCCATGGCAAAATAACGCCGCGCGCGGCGAGAAAATTGCTGGTACGCGCGCGATCCAACAGCCGATCCTGGAGGGCGGGGGAGGGGGGGGGAGAAAAGAAATGAAAAAAGGGGGCGTGGGAGAAAGGAGAGATACATCGCGAAGGGAGATCGTACTATCAATTTAATTATCAGTCGCGAGGGGAATTCGCGGGCAACTCGCCATTAATCGAGGAAGGAGAGAGAAAGAGAGAGAGAGAGAGAGGGGGGKGGGGGGRGGGGGAGGTGAGGAAGTTCGATGAAAGGGAACAACGGCGCGGGCGGATACTTGCGCGCTTTCTGTCGCCAATCGATATAAAAGCAAAGTTTCCGCGGCCATGCTCGCTCACGCGCACTCCCCGCGCACCCGCGCCTCTATTTTTCATGCTTTAGAGGCTTAATCTCGCGAATTTATGAATTCCACGCTCCCCGCGTTCCCTGCCACGTCCGCCCTTCCGTCTCGTCGCGGTCTCTCGGTGAGATATTCATCGTAAGCGCTGCTGCTAGCCCGAGGAATTGAGGAGGAAAACGATAATCGAGAAGATCGCGACATCTCGCGATAATTCAAAGGCGCGAGCTAATCAATTTCCAGCGACTGTCGAAACGGAAACCGGAAAGTCGGGGGAACTGCAAGCGATAACGGGACAACGCGTTATCTCCGAATATTATTTCGAGAAGAACCGTTTTATCATCCGAAATATTATTCGCACGACGTTCCTCTCGGACCATCTCTCTCCTTCTCCCTCGGAATATCTCGAGACGGAATTATGTTATCGAGATCGTCGCGGCTTCGATAGCGGCGCGAATGCAGGAAGCTGGCGGCGGCGCGACGTTCGCCGCGATTGCGGCACGAGCGACTTAAATTACGGGTTCCGCAGATAACGCTGACGAGGCGCGTGTGCCGCGATACCGCGCGAACAAGTGGCTTCTCGAGGCCGACGTAAAATATAAAGGACAGCATCGATCGGCCGGCCGGCTCTACACGGCCGGCTGGCGAGGCCGTCACTTTTTCATTCGGGATTATCGCGATTGCCGCGGCGCGAGCCTTTGAAAAATTAGACCTCGGCCTCCCTTCTCGCGCCGGGATCAGCGCCAGCCCTTTCCCTCCCCTGTCTCTCCTCCCCCACGGGTATAGCGGCGGTCACAAAAGGGCGGACGGAGACAATAAATGGGATCGAGAACTCGCGGAATACTCCATTTACCTTCCGTTCCCTTATCGCTCGGTCCCCCTCCGCCCCCCCCCCCCCGGCCGCTCTCTCGCCTTTCCCATCCCCCGCAAATGCGGGGAAATCCGGGAGACCGGGAGTAGGGGGGTGGGGGATGGGGAGGGGGGAGAGGAAGAGGCGAGGCCTGAAATTGAACGGAGTTGGCGGGCGGTAACGCTAATGATACAGCTAATGGGGACGAAATTGATGGTCGTTTAATTCAATGTAACGACAGAAAGAGAAATCGCTTAAGGAGAGCTAGCGGGCACTCGACAGCCGAGTGTTTTATGTAACGTGTTACAGGCATAACTCGTAACTGCTGCTGCTATGGGAAATTTGCGAAGGGAATGTTACGAGCAACACGTAGCTCTCGGTTTTGTCGAGGGCGTTAAGTTACGCGAAGCATTCAGATGCGCGTTCGCGATGCGCGGAAGTAAGCTGATTTGCTTATCGAAGACACTGCGAAACGAGCTTTGCGCGAGTAAAAACTTAATCTTCCCTGATTGCCCCATTACATTTCCGATAAATTATTACACGTGGCGTTATCTCGGGGATGACGGCGATCGTGGCGGCGCCATCGCGAACGAGGAGCTGATATTTTATCAGTGATTTGGCAAATGTTCGTTCGGTTCGATGCGGGCGATCGGTTGAACATCACGTATCGCACTCGGCAAATTAGGACGAGGAGAGTCCGAGCGTGCTTCGCGCCTCGAATTTACGTAATAACATTGAGCAAAGCCATATCGCGTTCCGTACTTTTAATCACGAAGCGCATCGTGCACCTTCGCGGATTCTCAAACTTTCCCTTCCCCTCCTTTCTCTCTCTCTCTGTCTGTCGTGACACTGCTCGTGGCACGCTCTTTTTATTTCGTCTGTCGTGCATAGATGCACGGAGAACGTACGGGGACGCTCACGAGGACAGAGGCGATACGAATGGCTTGAGATTTATCGCAAATATGGCCTTTCGGTTACAGCTCGCGGGAATAAAAATCGCGGTAATAAAAATATTTATAAGTGTAACACGGTTAGAAGAACGCAGCGTCGAAAAGGCACTGAAGGGGCTGAAATATATGGCCGCGCCGGCAGTCTCCACGGAAAATGAATAAAGCACGTTCACTTTATGACGCAGCTCGTAAACGAGGTCGCTTGTAATATGCCGATAAAAACTCAACCCTCTTCCCTCCCCTCGGTCAGCGGGGTAATCGCATCGGCCCCCGTTCTTCGCCACCTCGCGTGAAACGCGTAATCGCGCCGACGACGATGCCTGCTATCGTGAAACAATACGTAATAGCCGAATTAAAGCACCGGTTTTTCCGCCGATCGGCCAGCCGACGTTGTTTCCCGCCCGCAGATTTTCAGGCCGATGCCGAGCGTTACGTAAACGTGGAATTATGGAATCGTTTAGCACGCGCTGTTAAAAGTGAAGACAAGTGCGTTAAGAGATGAACATTAAAGAGAGAGAGAGAGAGGGAGAGAAAGAGAGAGATGCGATACTTGGGATTTCCTATCGTGCTTTCGAAGACATCCGGCAAACCAGCGTGCGAATCAGAGGCGAGTCATCTATCGAAAATTCATTCGATGAATCATCTTTGCTCCGATCGTCTCTCCGATATTCTCGATAGTTTCACTGCCGCGATTACGCGCCCGCGATCCGAATGCTGAATCCATCGATGATTACGCGTTTGCAGATTTCGGCTCTTGCCAAGCAAATTGCCGGCCGCATTGTTCATTGGCGGCATTCGAATTCCGCGAGACATTATGTGGCCGCGGTATCGCTTTGGTGAAATTAGCAGAAAATCTATACTCGCACAACTCCCGCTTCGGATCAGAACTCACGGGGGACGGGGGGGGGGGGACGGGGGCAGCGGGGAGGGAGAGGTCCGGTACGGGCCGCTGACTGAATGGTAATAATGTTTGCTTCGCGGTATTACCGTTGTATTCCTATCCAAATTCATTTATATCGCTGTACACGCGCAACTAATAACGCCGATCCGGTTGTGCATTACTTGAGAACAGAATGCTCGCGTTTCGATCATAAATTCAATTACGTATTTAACTGACCGCGTCCTATCCCTCTGTCTCTGTCTCTGTCTTTCTCTCTCTCTCTCTCTCTGTTTTCCTCTTTTTTTTGCGGTTGATAATAACGCTCATCCTATTAATATTACGCCATAATTAAACCAGATGCGCGGCGTGTCAGCGAATTTTCACTCGTGAAAGCATTTTTCGCCGCTAACATTTTTCGCCCAACAAATTAGATTTGTAGACACAATTACCTGGGGACACGAGATCGCTACTGCTCATTCCAGGCAAAGCGTAGCGACAACAAAGCGTCCGCGTTGGATTTTTACATTTTGCCGGAATCACGAGCCCTTAATGACGAACTGACGCAGGAGACGCGCGCGGGAATTATCAGGTAGCCTGATCATAATAATGCCGAGAGTCTCGCGCAAAATTTTAACGAGAGATTAAGACTGCGGGCTAAAGTTGGAACGGAAATTTTAAATTAAAGGAGCAACGCATCTCCGCAGCGCTGTATAAAGCATCGATCGCTCCAGCTGTTCGTTAATAATTAAAAAAGTTGAATATTTTCTACCTCTCGATCTCGTTACGGCTAGAGGCCGACAATTATCTCGATTGGCGATTCATTATTCGTTCCATCTGTCGTAATTACTCGGGGCCAGCGCTAAAAGCGACAATCGGAATCTCATAAATACGCAATGCGGTTCGGCTCGCGCGCGCGCGCTTCTTAAGAGTTTCTACTTAAAGCCGCCTCATCCCCGCGAGACCGTCGAGCCTTTTCTCACCCTCCGATGGCCCCCTCGCTCCTCGGCTCCCCGGCCAGTTTCCAAGTTATCGGTTGCGAGTTCGCCGTGCGGAAGGAACTCCGATCACTCCTGGGAAATCTTGCGAAGCTTCCGAAAGAAGACAATAATTAGAACGCTCGCTCGACTTTCCGTCCGTCCCCGGAAGCGATCGTATATCGTGATTAACGTGGGAGATCCCTTTTAAATGTCAAACAGCGAGAAATTATCCGTCCTTGTAAGTCTGCTTAGGATTTTTCCCTACAATGATATACGTTTTCAAGCATACGCGAGCTCGAGCGGATACGCTCGTTTGAAATTCGATTCGATAATTCTCCTCCAGCGCCTACGTATATCATCTACGTGTGAACAAGCAGCGGAAGCAACGCGCCAACTGTAAATCATTAGCTCGATGCGATCAACGCAAGTTAGTTATGCAAATGGAAAGGACGCGAGAGGGAATTATTCTTTGCAATCTTGCGTAATCTGTTCCTGTAATTTTAGCGACTTTCGCAAACGTACGATTCCAAGTAGCCACGAATCGCAGTCGGACATGTTTCTTGATTTGGACGAAGCCCGCTTCACGCGTCGTTCGCGTACCAACATTATTGCTCGTCATTCTCTCGGTTATGGCGAGTGTTTAAGCCCGCATAAGCGCGATTACATCAGAAATACGTGGAATGTAAAACGAGTTTACGGGTCCCGTTGTGAAGCCGCGGGCGCGCGCCCGACAATTAGCGCGCCGCGCGCACTTCTCGATTCTCGCTTCGAGAATCGAGATCGAGTGAATGGGAGGTCGCGCCGGCGCGCATGCGCGGAAGGGCCGACCGCGAGGCGCGCGAAGCCGCGGATGATCGCACGCGGCGCGAATTGCATCGCGAGACGTAAGAGAGAAGTAACGGCGCGATCACGCGCGACACTTTGTGTCGCGGTCAAGACCGGAGAGACACTGGCGGAGCGGACACTGCGAATGACGCGAGCCGGCGAATATCGATGATTGACGTGCCGTTTAAAACGGCGATAAAAGCGCGCGGCGAACCGTTAATTATCCATCATCGCCCGCGATCATGTTTCGCGATAGTCCCGCGCGCAAACATTTCACACGATAACTGGTCCGATAATCATGAACGTTTAGTTAATCGATACAGCTCGCCAGGCCGGATTAATATCGCTTCTCTTCTGTAACGTTGCTCGTCGGCAATGTCGATCGAGAGAAACGGAAACGGAGAGAAACGGATCGATTGAACGAGGGATCGGATCCGTTTGCGGATCGCTTGATTCGGCGTGTTCGATTCGATCGGACTGAAGAAAATATCAAGCGTAAGAAACAAATTGTTCGCGATGGACGTGTCATCGGAATCAAAGTCGCGACCGTTTGGATGATTCGGGAAACTGCGGCAGGAAACTCGATCCTAATGTAGATATCGCGATTGGCACTCGTTCCATCACTTTGATCAATTTTCGATATATTTTATTTTTATTCGCGGAGAGAAACTCGTCGGCCAGCGAGCACTTGTCGGCCGGCGAAACACGAGCGTTTTATTCTCTGACTCGCCAGTGTTTCCCTTTCACCGGCTCGATTATCGGCATTCCACCGCGTCACCGGAAACGAATAGGTCACCGGTAACCCTTTTTCCCTTCCTCCGGCGCGACGCGCGGCGAATCAAACAATGATATTTCGCACAATGTCGCCGGTTGAGCGGATCGCCTGCATTCGCTCGTTCTGTCGTATCGCTGCGGAAACGCGACAGCGGATCATCCGGTCTGCTGTAAACGACCACCGGAAGTTTCATCCGTTATTAAACAATTTCATCGTGCCCCGCCGAAAACTACAACGCGATCGTCCTATCGCCGGCGATCGCGGGCCGATCGCAACTTTCGCAGGTTGCTGCCTGCTCGTTTGCGTAATTCCCTCCCTAAGATTAATTAAACGTTTAATTAATTAAGGTAATCTTCAGGGAGATCTGCTGGGAGAAGTGCCCGTTGTAATACACGATCGATTTTAGATTAACTAGAACGCGTAAAGGGATTACACAGTCCTGTAGTGCAGCCGGGATCTCGACTTGCGGCTAATTATTACTTTCAGCGCTCTCATTGAGAGCAAAGGAAAGTTATCCCCTTCTCCCTCTCTCTCTCTCTACCCACCCTCTCTCTCTCTCCCCCTCTCTATACATACATATATTCCTACGATATCCTTGATTCGTTAAAGACTGCTCGCGTCAGAGAAATAATAAATAACAGACACAATACCATCGTCGTCACTGGATCTATCGGATTAGGCGCGATCGTGTCATCTTGTCATGAATAAAACTCTCCAAACGAGTGGACCTGCGGATGAGCATGCGCGCTGCATATTACTATTCCGTCGAGCACGCCGGATGTCCGGTGTCGGCACAGGAAAACGCGTCTCGTCGATCGGAAAAGGTAACCCAGTGCGGTCGAGCACGCAAGCAGGAACAAGAATGTACAGGCTGTTCGATGATCGATAATAGCAACGAAAGAGCGCCGGTAATCTGTCGCAAAAGTAAGTCTCCGAGCTGCCGTTAACGAGCCGATCTTGCACAACGAGAAGGATTTCATTGATCATTCGAATCGTGCGTATTGTAATCGTGCGCGATCCGATTCGCTTTTGCCACGTTGAATCTCGCGCAAAGAGGAACGAGATCGAGATCGAGATCTCGACAGCATCCGACTCGCTCTAGCGACTGGCGAGAGCAGGGATCACTCGTGTTTCACGAAAGAAAGCTGCAGAAATCCGAGAGGAAACGCACGGCAATCCTGCAGCGACCTGTACGCGAGGCGTGCCGGCGCGCGACGAACGCGCGTCCGCTCGCTTCCGCTTCGCGTTCATTCATTCTTTCACCTACGCGCCTCTCACCGTTGGTCACTTCCTCCGTTCGTGGAATGAATCATCGAACGCACGCGCGCGAGATTGCCGCTAAAAGGCGAGATTCGACCTTTATCGCGTACTCTCAACGAGTCAATCTCGTTGATCGATGCATCGCGAACAGCGTGACCGCGGAACTCGCCGAGAGCTGACGGAGAGCTCGAACGCATCCGGTCAAGCACCTTGACCTCGCGAGACCCGCGCGACTCGTCAAGTCGCTTTTGAACCGATCGAAAACTCAATGTCCCTTTCCCTTCCCCGGCGCGAAAAGCTTGCGAGTTCCCGGCCGCTCCGACCGGCTCCGGAATTAGCGGCGGCCGTACGCTTGATTTCCGGTTGCAGTCTCCGAATCCGCGATTAAATCGCCGTGACGATCGGCGCGCGAGTCAACGGCGCGTTCGCACCCCCCGTTCTTCCTCTCTCGCTCACGTATCGCGTTAACAAGCCGCCGTACAATAGCTATTATTGTTCCGGCCGGTATAGACGAGTAGCTATAGGCACCGGGGGAACGTGAGCACGCGCACCTATGTGCAAGGGGCACCAAGAGAGCCCCATAGGCTCCCGTGCCTACGTGGTCTGCCTGCGCACGCCGAATACCGAGGCACACGTATCCGACATTGGCGGCGGAACGCCGACTTTCTCACGGGGACTAGTGCCGGCCGCGATAATGCCCGGCGTTATGCATAATAATGCCGACGTGATTGCCCCTCGATCTCCCGCAGACGCCAAGCTGAACCGCCGTGAACCGCAACAACCTCAGCGCGCGACCCTCGCGCCGGCTGTACGTGTCAACGAATTCCCAAGTCCGCCGTTGGTCCGCTTAATCGTGACGCGAAGCCGCGAGAGGAATTCCCCGTGAAAGCCGAGAGGATCTGATCTCTTCGGGTCGATTGATCTCAGCATGCCTGATTTCCTGATGGGAATCGTAACTGTGCGAGTTGTTCCATCGCATCGAAACGTAACGTAAGACGCACATGCGTCGTAGCTCAAGTAGCTTCCCAATTATCTCATATCTGTGAAAGATGGCGCGATGACTCGAGGATATCTCGAGTGCGGATGGCTCGTAACGAGCTGCAGCTATCGGGCAGACGGAAAATCCTTTTGCGAGTCAACTCTGCCGCATCGCGAACGTTCGCGTCTCACGAGGGAACAATCTCAAGTCGTTAACGCGAAATGAGAACTCGCCGTGCTCGCGGTCTCGAAGAGGTGAAGACGAGAACTGAAGAGCTCATCTTTTCCCCGCTGCTCGCCGCCTATGGCTGCGCACATGGTGGAGCACATAGTCGTCCGAAGCAGGCAGCCCCCAAGTCACCTTGTCGTCATCGGGCCTACGCTGTCGGTAGATCCGCGGGTGGATACGGACGGAAAAATTCCGGTCACGGAATCCCACTCGGGCGGAGTCGCTCTCACCGCGAAAGATCGTGCCGTTCTCCAAATGAAATTGCGCGATTACCTTTCGTTTCACGCTTTCTGCACGTCGCGTCCGCGCCACGCATCTCTCGCATCGCGAGTTTCGAAGGGCAGAACAGCCGTTCCCCCTTCCGCGATAATTGCAAGCGTTGGTTGAAATCCCGCGGGGAGGGAGGAGCGCGTTGGTTGAAATTCAGAGATCGAAGGGGGTGCTTTCGGATGGGGCCGGGACGCGGATGACGCGCGCGCTCGCGTTGCTCGCGGAATCGACGCGCCTCCGCATCTTCCGCCTCGCTCGCACGCTCGCAGGGAAACTTTGTAGCACGGTCAGCGCACGTAAAAGCGCAGGTGCTAGCAACAGAGTTCGGTGAGGCGTCGGTTGCGGTCGCGCCAACAAATTGCCAATTAACGCTAGCCGAACGCGGACTAAAGGCCACCCGTTTCGTAGGATTTCGGGGTCTGCGCGCAGGCAGATTTCACAACCACCCGCTCCCCCCGCCAGCTCAGCCTCCCCCTCCCTTCCAAAAAAGCTGATTTTACGAGCAGCCAGTGCCGTGGCAACGGCGTCGAGGGCGGCGCGAAAACGCCGTCGCTCTCGACAGGAAAATGGCTCGAGAATGACGGGACAAAATTCCTCCAACAACACGATGGAACAACGCGCGCGGTTGCGGTTTCCACGAGTCATTTCTACCGTAGACACCGCCGTAGAAATTAACAAAATGTTTCCATCGGATGCACCCTCGTTAACCGCTTCACGCCGCGACTTCCTTCCCCCGTCAGCGTTCCACGAATTGCACGGCGGAATTACGCGTCTCGTCATTCTACGGGAGTTTATGCACGATTTTTAGGAACAGTCCTTCCATGCCATCCCATTCCGCGCCGTCGCGTTTACGTCCATTAGCGTGTTAGCAGCGAAACGAGGACGCAATTTCGTTCGTAACGTGCATGTCACCTCCCCTCCGTCCCCGAAAAAGAGAGAGCGCACGTAAGTGCGCAATGTCAGATGCATGCCCTAACGCGGTATTCGGCGATTTACGCGGATCTTTTGAAACTGCAAAAATCAACGACGATTAGACGATCGGCAGCTCCCCCCCTCTCCCTCTCCCTCTCTCTCTCTCTCTCTCTTTCTCTCTCTACAAAGCGGCAGGCTTTCGTTTCAGCGGCGTTCCAGCGGGCGGAGTTTGTTTTGTAACGCGGCGACGTTATCTGCGATGACGCAAAATTAAATCCGCGCTGCTCGCGCGCTATCGGAAATCGGAGGCGCGAGATTGCCGGAAGAGGGAAGAGACAAAAATCAACGGCGTTTTTGACGACGTATGTGGCGCGGCCGTATTAGCCGCCAACGTGCTGTCCGCTGACCGCGCTCGCACAGATCCGATATTGTGTCGGGCAATGAATTTTTCGAATGAGGATCCTAAATGCTGGCCGCTCCATTCCTGGCCGATCTGCTCTCGCCGCACGGAAACGAGCAAAAGCGCGGCCGCTTCTCTGATGCGGAGTGAAACCGCTTTCCGCTGGTGCGGAGCAGATTCCCCGCGAATTCGCGGAATTGAGGAGTTTCCCGGCATGGAGCGAACAGATCGAGGAGGCCATCTCTTACATCGGCGACGGAATAACGATCCCGTCATTCTTACGCTGTCACTTTACACGACGCGCTGTCTATCCGCATTGTCGCGAATGAAAAAGCCGCGGGAAAGAAATCGCGGTGGTGGAGCGGCGACAATCGCTGGGGTGCATGCCACGGCATACGCTATAAAGCGCTTTCCATCACTCAGAGGCAGAAAATTCAAGAATTTAGGGCAAACGTGAGACACGGAGAGGTCTTTTTATTTATACGGCGATCGCGATCATGAAGAAGTAAGTTGAACGAGCCGCACGCGTTACGTCTCGCGATGTCTAACAGCTCCCTTCACGATATCGTTTATCCTCCGAACGAACAGCGAGGGAGAGAGAGAGAGAGAGAGAGAGAGAGAGAGAGAGAGAGAGAATAAAGGAGATAGGGAAGCGATAAATACCTCGTTGTAAAACTCGATCCACCTCGTCGCCAACGCCGAACGACATCGGGAAAGTGGCGAGGTCGTTCGCCGGGAGTGACTCCCACGAGGTTCATCGCGAGTTGTTCGCTTTCAAAGCGCTGCTGATGAATTGCATTTTCTCTCTCTCTCTCTCTCTCTCTCTCTCTCTCTCTCTCTCTCTCTCTCTCTTCCTGTGTGTCTTTTTCGCTCGCGAGTCTCCTAAAAGCGACTCGCACTATTGATTCGCGCGCGTTATTACCCGATTAGCAGTTCGCGCTAATATTACGACTCAGCTCGCCTCGAATCCGGCTGGCCGCGAGTACGTTCGCTTTCAAAGTTCGATGATCCGATTTCGGCGACGGTCCGATCGCCGACGCCGCCGACAAGATTTTTGTCATCACGGCGGAAGTGTCGGCGAGAGATAGCGGCGATAAGAGCGAACCGTTAGAGGAGCAAATTAAGGCTCGCCGACTCGAAACTCGATGCCCCCGCGGCGACTTCAGTTCCGATAAGTTTTGACGCGCGGCGGACTATCGCGTGTAACCGAGAACCGCGATTCATTTTTGCGGGGTTAGCCACGGGGTCAAAGGTGCTCATTAACCGGCGCGCAGCGTCGGATTACGCCTCGCTGCCAGCATCTCTCTCTCTCTCTTTCTCTCTCTCTCTCTCTCTCTCTCTCTCTGTCCTGCGAAGCTTCTCGTATCGAGCAAGCGGCGAGGCATTCGGAAGTTTCGCTTCTTGACGCTTCGTTTCCGCGAGGATCCGATTCCCCGCACGTGACAGAGATAGAAAGGAGGGAGGAGCTCGTGAGAAACGCAAACTCGAGACTTTATATCTCATCTCGTTATAAATATCGACGCTCCCTTTCTCTCCTCTTTCTCTCTCCGCTGATGATTTCACGAACGAAGCGTGGGACAAGCATGCGGTTAAGGATTATCAATCCTTAATCGTAGAATAAAAAAATCAACGATAACGAAACGATAATAAGGCTAAGACGAGGCGCTCTGAAATGAAAATGATTTAAACGCGACGTGAGAAACGAGCGCGCCGTGAAAATGGCAGAAGAAATGAAACATGGCATCGCGGTAGAATAGCCAAAAGCAGGATGAAAGTTCGCGCGTCAACTCGCGAGTTTTAATTCGCAAGACATCGGCTACGGCAAACGGCTCAAACGACTTAAAAGGGAAAAAGAGGGGAACGCGAGCGAAGCTGCTGGATATTGTCGGCGAGGGAGAGGTTGGGAAAACTTTTACCGAGAACGGGGAAAGCCGCGGCCTGCTCGCGAAATAACATGCTGCGAATCGCGCTGCTCGTGCCGCGATCGATTGCCTGCCACGTGCCAATCGATCGTAGGTATTAAGGTAAAAATCGGCCGCGGACGAGCAGCGATAAAATAACGCGAGCATTATCCGGCTGCCACGTGCTGAACGCTAACGAGTTCCGACTAAGAAGGGATCGTCCGATCGATGAATCGCAAAGAACAGGCGCCATCAGCGAATCGACGTAATCCCGCGGACGTTACTTCTTCATTAATCAATAACGCGAACCGCTCATTAGCCGAAAGGACTGTCCACCAATGGGTCTACGCCAATAAATTATGCACACGCACGCACGCGAACTCCACGATTGCTTTTGGGCTCTTTTATTGCCACTTTTATTCCCACAATGCGCGATGGTCTCGTCTGATAGCGTTCTTCGAGTGACGATGTTGGAGAGGTCGGAGTAGACGAGCAACGCAAGAGTATCTTCGTCTCCTCGCGCTCGCGTAAAGTTCAAGGAGGAGGGGCGGAGGCGAGGCGAAAAAAGGAAGAAGAGGACGACGATTTGAGAGACGATGCGGCTTGAGGGAAGCACAGACCGAAGTCGCTCTCAAAGTCCGAAAATCCGTTCCGCTCCGCTCGAATCGCGCTCTCGATGTATCGAGGGGCCACGCATCGACCGCAACGTCGAAATCGGATAATGTCGAGACGGAGATTATTTTCCGCGCGTAAAATACGGCGATGTCGGGGACGCGCACCTGCGACAGCGCGGCAGGTCGACGCGAGGCGTCTCTCAGTCGCGGAATCTCGGTGCCATGAAAGGCGCGGAACAGCGTCGAATTCCTACGATTCTTGCACGAGTGCGAGAAGCACTCGCTTGCATTGCGAGATCTGTCGCGTGTCTGCCTGCAGCGTGCGCGCATTCCGGAAATGATATGATCGGCGTACTTGCCGATGCCGCGATATCCGCTCCGCGTCGATTATGATCCACGGTAATCCTCAAGTCGAGATGCTAATCGGCCGGTTTCTTCGGATCGACGAGCTGCATTCCGATTCGCATCGAACGCGCTGCTTGCCATGGATGAATCCCGCGCGAAGCGGGAATCGCGAAGCCCTTCGAGATGAATCTTGCTTCGAGACGCTCTTCCGGATCATCGTTCATCTCCGATGAACTCCGGTTTCTCCGGCTTATTATAGTGCATTCGCATCGCTACTTTCCCCGGTGGTGTTCCCCGCGCGTTCTCCGCGTTCGCCCGCGTTAGGGCGACCCGAGAGCCCCGAAAGCGGGGAGAAAAGGAAAGAGGACAAGGCGAACCGGAGAAATAACGGGGTCCGCAATCTCCCAGGGAGCACCGAAGCGTCCACGATAAAATAACCGTCGCGAGATAAAGCTGAGGAAAGGGGATCAACAACTAGCGAGCACGATCGCGAGCATTACGCTCGTTGGACGAAAGTATTTCGCTAGGAAAGCGTGCTCTCATTGAAAGACAAAGCGAGTTCCATTTGGAACGCAATCGAGGGATCACGCTCTCTCTCTCTCTCTCTCTCTCTCTCTCTCTCTCTCTCTCTCTCTCTCTCTCTTTCTCGTTCTTTCTCTGGTCCACGGTAGCAGCAGATGTTTTTAACGAGAGCTCCGTCCTATATTCTCCTTTATCCGCCGGCCCTTGAGCCACCGCAGGCTGCTCGCTGTTTAACCACAGTGGCGGCGCAACTTTTATACCACCTGCCGAGACACCGGCGTGGATTTTCGATGTCATTGAGGCCGCTCATTGAGGAGTTGCCGGCGCGAACAAAGGAATCGCGCGGGCAAATCGCGAGCCGAAACAATGAGAGCGAAATAATAAGCGCGCATGATATCGCTCGCTGCCGGCCTGTTTGAATATTATAATATAATCCCAGTCGTTTCAATAGTCTGATAATTATCGATAGCACCGTTCAACGGATTACCGTCTGCGAACGATGATAATTGAATACCGTTACGGTATTCCATTATTCGAAATAGGCGAATACGCGAGCCGCATGTGAATCCATACGGACACAAGTCACAGGTTCGTGGAACTCGCGCGTGAAATCGCGAAACGTCGGTTCGACGCTGTGTCCAATTAAAGGAGTCGCGCTTTATCTCTGGAACCGCGATAATGGTGGCAGCTCGTCGCTGCGTAATCGCGAGCAGCGTAATAATGGGATTAAATCGGCGATTTTTCATGCCCCGATCGTTAATCGATCGGAAATAGCCTGCGCTTTTTGCGGTTCAGGCGCTTTCGCGAGCAATAACTCGATAATTTTTCGCGACGAGTATTTATCGTTCTCGCATTCGCAATGGATGGAAAGTGCTGCAACGTTATACCGCGAGAAAGGAAGTTACGCGGCATGCAACACCCGAATCAATCGCGGGAGAACCGACCGAACATAATAAACATTACAACTGCAGCGCGTGCGCGTATCCGAATCCGGCTCGGGCTCTTGCCGCGTCCGCTCGCTCGGCGAAAATAATAATCACACGGAGCGGAAGGCAATGCCGATCCCGAAATGTCGGAAACGCGAGATGCACGCACGAACGATCGCCAATTAGACTCATGATGGGATTTGTTTAGGTTATTATCCCGCCACGCGAATCGCGCTGAATTTACTCTTTTCTCACTCGCGTCGCAAAGGGAACGCGCCCGAATATAACGTTCGTCCGCGAAGACGCACATCGCGAGTTCGCATCATCGTGCAGATTTTCTTCGTCCGAAAGGTAACGCGCCGACGACGAGTCGATGGTAATTCTCGATCGCGATTCGAGATTATCTCGATATCGCCCGGCGCGATCCAACGCCGCGTCAGGCCGCGTCGCGCCGCGATGGCACCGATTAACTCCTTCAATCTCCGGGAAACCAGGAATCGTGACCGTTTACGGTTATTCCAGCCACGAAGACGAGCACGCGTGCCGATCAATCGGACCGAAAATAAATTGGATCCGCCCGTAGGACTCGAAGAAGCGGTCCGTCCGACCGGGAATTCGAATCGTTCGCCACCTGTCGATGCCAGAGCACGTGCCACCACCTGGAGACTCGCCCCGTAGCTGCAGAAGTGCAATCGATGCACCGGTCGCGGCACTTGGCCACCCTTGCGGCAACATATGCGGCGAAATGTTGGTCGACGGGCAGCCACGTTTGCAGCTTATGGTTTCGCGCGCGATGATCGATGCAGCCTCGACGCAGCGTGATGACGCAAGTCCGTCACCAAATTCGCGGATCTCGCGACACATTTCGATGATGATCACGGCGAACAAAGTGACGGATCGTTGGTCTCCCCCCTCACTCGCGAGGGGAGGGAAGAGAGAGTTTTCCTGCTTATTCCTGATGATATCGTTTCATTCACGTTCGCTTGTTCCAGGCCAGTCGGCCGTGACGATATCGTTGAGAAGTCCGATTACCATAATTCTATTTTCTCCGAGCAGATGAGTCAGCCAACAAGTAGGACGGGGAACGGTAGACGGGGAGATTATCGACGTAATCGAAGCGATCTGCACAAGATTGGCCAAGATCATCACGCTTGCATCCAGCGACCCTGACGGAGAAGACGGGGCTTTAACGCGTGGATAGTCAAGCGGCTTCGTCAAGCGTGAAGTTGAAACTTGGACTCGTACGCTTCGCACAGTCTACAGCTGAGAAGTCGCGGAACTTGGCGCGACTTGCTGGCGGACTTGGTGATGCATCTAGACTATGCGTCCGTCATGCGCTGTCTTAATCGTATCGCGATTACGCCTCACTGGAATTCTCAGAGCGAAATCTTCCAACGACTCGGAGAATCCGCGAATGGTTCGCGAACCGCTGGAAAATTCCGCGCGAGCACCGCCACGCAGTGGCCTACGTAACCGGAAAGGAAAGAAGGAAGAAATCGTGCCAGTTGTCTAGCGAGACGTAACGACGCGAATACATTCATGTCGGCCAACGCCAAGTTTCATCTCGCTTACGTAACGAGCGCGAGCCTTTAATCGACGCGTACGAGCGCCCAGGCGTGCAAGCGGGTCAGAGGCTGGCGCCAAGACTGGCGTTGCTCGATGAAGCGGACATGTTATTCCACATAAGATAATCGCTTCTGCTGCGCCGGCTCTCTCCCTCCCTCTCGTCTCCTCCGAGATACGATTTGTCGATAAGTCGTCGCTGCTCCAGAAAAACGCTCGCGTTACTTGCCGATACCTCGATCGATCCTAAAACTGCCGCTCGATGATCCCCGGCGAGTCACGTGACTCTCCGGATCGAAATCCAGAAAATATCGGCATTAAGGAGATTCGCTTCGTTGAGACGCGAGGTTCAAGTCGAGGCTGCTCGTCCGAGTTTGCCGGACATTCGCGATTTTCGCGAGTTTAGAATCTTAATATGCGCGCATGCGCGTACATATTAAATTCGATCGACATGCTGCATCGCGAGTCTCAGATCGCCGCGAACGCGATCGGAGCCGATTTCGATCCGTTCTGCGATGTACTCCCGCGTGTACCGCAGACGCTCGTGATGTATTCGACCATCGGAATTCGGTAATATTACCCGCCAGCGGTGATTAATGCGCGCACCGCGCTCTGCGCGCATATTTTCCGCAACGATGGAAATCCGCCGCTAATGCGCCGCCAGGTCGAATCGAGCGGCGCGTGTTTCCGTGGAGATTTCCCCGCCTGCCGCGCGCCTGGCCGCGTCAGCGAGATGAGTTCTCGATAAAGCTGGATAATGATTCGTCAGACGACACGACTCGCAGAACTCTCAAAGGTCACGGAAACTCCAGAGCGTCGCTGCTCGTCTCAGCCCCGACGAAGCAAGCGCAAATGTTGTCGTTGTCGTGCAAATTGTCGGCAAGTCTGGAAAAACGCGGGAAAAACGCGCGTCCGCGGAGCAAGAGATCCGCAAGGCGCAGCTTCCGGGACGTGCGTGCGCGCGCGATTTTATCGGGCGTAATCGAGCGTGGATGCGCGCGGATGTCGACGGGAAGAGGCGACGCCTCTCCCCTTCACCGTTCCCTATCGTGCGGCCGGTAACGATAATGAAACGACGATTAATAACCGCGGCGGGGACAGTCTATGATTATGTGGAAAACGAGCGCCGCGCGACGCGCGTTTACTTTGATCGCGATGAAACGTTTTACGGGTCGCTTTAGCCATGCGAGCCGGATAGCTTCGCGGCACACGATCGGCATTAGCGAATTTTCAAACGCGCATCGCGCATCGCGGTATAATAATCCGGAATAAACGGCTCGACGTTAGCGGTCAGCGCGTCGTATAATCCGCGCACGCTGCCGTTTCATTAATATTCAATCGCAATCGCGATGGCTGTCGATAAGTCTGTCCAGAACCGCGCGTACGACGCGCTCTCGGGAAATTAAGTGCCGCGAACGTGACGTATAATAAAATTAGAACTATTAATTATAAGCTTCTCCATCGAGCACACTCGCACACTTAATCGGTAAACGATAGCTGCTTGTCACGCGATATTACAAAAACGTTCTCTCGCATGTCGCTCGTTCGTTCGCCTGTCTCGAAAACGCGTCGTACAAAAGTCGATTATCGATTATGCCTTTATCTTTAAGCACGCGTTTGTAACCGTCGTCGTTTTGTGACGCCGGGCCATCTCTCGTGTACGTTAAAAGTCCGATGTTTCTCAGATGCCGGTCGCGCGTTATTCTGAGAAAGAAAGGAAAAAGGAAATTCCACCAATCGCCAAGCGGTCGAACTTCGCTCGACAACGCGGTTTCGAGAACGCGGAAAACGCGAAATCGCGAAATGATATTTCGTCGCAGCGATAGGATTAGTCGCGAGGATTGTGCTCTGTATGTGTGTGTTCTCTAACGCGTAAGCGTATTCTCGAAACGTCCGATGGACGGGGAGGAGGAGAAGGATCAGCGACGCGATCGCGCCGCCTTCGAGAACGGTTTCCAAATTCGGATACGATCTGGAATCCCGGCGATTCATCGGGCAGAGGACGCCCATCCTATCCGAGGCAGATCGAAGATCGAGCGAGGATCGGAGGAGAGCGATTTACGTAATTTCTATGGAGGATAGCGAGGGACCCCGCGGTGAAAAGTTATGGTGTCTCCCTGCATACGAGCAACGAGGGATCCATCTTAATCGAAAGACTGGCGTTGTAGATCGTCCGATGCGACGTGCACGCTGCATTCAAAGTCGTATTTTCCGCCGCTTCCCGCGCCGCGAATTGCATTTTTCACGCCCCTTTCCTGTCCACGACCAACGGAGGTAATCACGGCGTCAGCGTTAATTTCATCGTACATGCTGGTCGTTCTTTAACATTGCGGAATAATTTAACACGTACATCGAACGTGGCATATAAATTTGATCCTCGTATCCGGCCGCCCGGATTCTTACGTGATTGATCATCGGAGGAACGACGAGTAAACCGGAGTGGATCTTCATCGGATCGATCGTAGCGGCTGGGAATGCGAGTGCACCAGATCGCGCTAGATTCGAGACTTGGATTTCAAGAGCTCGCGATAAAGTAGCAATTTTATCGTCGACATCGATCGAATCGATCGCACGGTCCAATTGATCCAGATGATTTATATTTTCAACGATACTGCGCCTATCGTGTCATTTATCGCCAACGAATAGCGACGAATAGAAGAGCCGCGCGTATCGCCTTGTGGTTGCTTGCGATTTAAAAACCGTCACCGAACTCTGTTTCCGAAAAGGCTAAGGATCCAACCTGATAACGCGCATTTGTTTGAGGAATAATCTCGTTTGATATGTATCTCCCTATTTTTCAGAAGCCAGAGAGGATGGACGACAATATAAATCTTGGTCTACCTCTTCTCTCTTAATTTACCACGTCGGCTGCGAGGGCGGGGGTTCGGGGAGAAGACGAAAAAAGTCAGGTCCTTGCAATATTTCGCATTTGACTATGCCGGCGAGCGAGATCTGGCTCCGGCTCTGCCAGAGAGATAACTATAAATAACGTTTTTAATAAAACACGCGAGTTTTGATGCGATGCATCATTCTGTACACGTACACTCTTTCGTTTAGCAAAAGTCTATCTTCATTCGTTACGGCGGAAGATTCATCGCGACGTTCGTTAATGAAAAACGACAGCTGCAATCATTTTTATATATTTCCGGAATTGCATCGGAAATATTCCCGATTGCAATTAAATCACGAGTGTTTGTCACTTAAAAATCAATTAGTAAAAAAGCCGATCAGAATATCGCACATTGTTGAATTTATTTACGTTCATTGCGGACAGAGGTAATCAAATTGTACGAAATATTTTTCGAAAATACTAAGCTTCGTATGCAGGATGAAAAAAAGCCAAGCGCGATCTCTCTCTCTCTCTCTCTCYCTCCCTCCCTCTCTCTCTCTCTCTCTCTCTCTCTCTCTCTCTCTCTCTCTCTCTCTCTCTCTCTCTCTCTCTCTCTCGAAAAAGAGAAAGAAAGAAAGAAAAGGCTATCGATCGCTCGCGTATCTAAATCCGACCGACCTTCACATTCGCAAAGTCTAACAAAGTCATCAGCAAGCCGATACAAAGATCACATGATTATCGATATCACTGTACCGGAAGCCGGCAAAGCGGAAGGCGGCAAAAAGACGCGGCGGCAAAAGGACGACGAGAGATGATGGAGGAGGTGGAGGAGCGTCGCGGGCTCGCCGCCACGAAGAAGGGAGCGTGCGAGAAGGGAAAGGAAACGAGGGGAGGAGGGGGCCGGGAAGGGGCGCGCGCGCGCGCGCGGCGGCGGCGACGAAATAACGTGTAAAAAGGACAGCGCGCCGCGGCGACTCGGGGAGAGAAAACATTAAAGCGCGAGAATGAAAGAAGCCCCTTTGTGTTTCCCAGGTGAGCGTTATAAATGAGCTCCCGAGGGGAGGCGGCTGACAGAGGGGGTTGCTCCGGAGGGACCGATGGGACATCACGGCCACACCTATGCCGGCAGAAGCCGGGACCACCGTCGCGACGGGGATCCGAATCGACTTCGCGAACGAAATGCCTCTCGGCGAAGATTAATCTACGAATAAATAGAATTCTCTCTCTCTCTCTCTCTCTCTCTCAGAAGAGATCCGATCGCTCAAGCTTTCACAAGCTAGGCTGCTAGGTCTCTGTAGCATTAACGGCAAAAGCGCGTCCCTTGACACTGCGAGTGGCATCGCTTAACGATAACAGCATTCGCAAAAGAAGGCAATATGGTCGAATAGCATTTAATTGTAAAGAAAAAGAGAGAGAGAGAGAGAGAGAGAGAGAGAGAGAGAGAGAGAGAGAGAGAGGATGGGAGAAGAGAGTTTAGTAAGGGCGGCGACTCGACGATTTCTCGATTTCAGAGATCGATCGACGTTTCCGCGAGCGACCCGTTAAACGCTGATCGGAGGATTCTAGATTCGCCCAGCCGTGAAGCGAAGGGATCGCGGGATACAAATGGCTGCTCGATCACGTCGCCCGCCTCGTTCCAGAGTGACCGCAAATAAAGTTCTAATGGTGGCCGCGCGTATAGTACACACCTCACGCCTCTGTCAGTGGACACAGGTGGCTCCTTTACGGAGATAATCGTCAACCCGGTGGTCCAGTCCCCATCCCGAGGCTCATGTCTCGGCCTTATGCCCCCTCGCCAACCTCCAAATTGCTACCGCAGCTCATTATATTCGCGTCAGCACCGCGGCCCGGCCGCATCTCGTGCAGCCGTGCGTGAACGACGCGGCTAGCCAGCTAGTCGTTCCCTCGGCTCTCTTATTTCGTCGGTCTCGTTTCGTGTCTACTTGGCCCATTGTGGCCACGACCGGTTCCCCGTCGACTCTCGCGGGGCTCGCAGAATGATTCAATAGTGTCGCCGATGCCGCGACTCGCCGCCGATCCCCGCCGCGGGCTTTCAATTTAGATATCGCGCTCAGATAGGCCTCGCATCTCCACTCGGCATCACCTGCCATGGAATTCTGACAATGAGCATGAATATTGAATCATTCCGTCGCGCCCATCGATGCCCTATCGAAGCAGGGAGTGTCTCCGAAACTTCACAGAGGGTTGATTGGATTGGCGCACGAGGGAGCGAGACCTCGCCAAACGAATCTGTATATTTAAATCCGCTGCTCTCACGCTGAGAGCTGAGAGCGAGCGCGATCTTCAAGATCGCTGGGAATGAAATCCTTTCCTCACGATCGGACGCAACGTACGTACGCAATAGCGCGCACGATATGCGCCGAATCCATCTCCTTCTCTCTCTCTTGCCAGAATCTCTCTGAGATCAGTAGCACGGACGTTCCTCAAGGATAACGAAAGCGAGAGGCAGGCTTAGCCTAGCGGTTAACTCTAATCCACGAACGGCGGAGATAAAGCGGATCGTGTACACGCGGGAAGAAACCACTCGGGGCCTGACAATGAGCCAAACGAAGACGCGTCCACGCCCACGCGGAATTCCGCCTAATTCCGGCCGCAACGATTTTCGGAGCAGCGCGGAGGCTGGCGTTCCAACCAGCGTGCATACTTGGTCCTGGCATGCCGCAGGGCGACCAGGTTGATCCACAACGAGCGAGCCCACACGGAGATGACTATCGTCTCTCTCTCTCTCTCTCTCTCTCTCTCTCTCTCACTCACTCACTCACTCACGTGGATATCGGGGAGTATCACGCCTCGCCGTCCATCGGAATCGACTTCGAGCACCTGACCATCGCGTGACTCACGTCTAAATCAGTCGATTCTCGCTCTAAGCGCTCTAGCTGCTCTCTCAATCACCGATCTCGTCTCACTCGTCAGCCCTTGCGCCGATATCAGCCCCCGGATTAGAAAATACTCCACTCATTTGTCAGCCCCTTCGACCGTTCGCCGTTCGACTACTGCATCAGCCGTAGAATTCTCGACTTGTCGGGAAAGCGCTGCTTTCTTTGGATCAACCGGGAGTAGGTTATTAATTAATGAATTCGCGCAAGCAAACTCGGAGATATTTTCAAAGCGTTATTAATGAAGCTTGAAAATTGTTCGAATTTCGCGATCGAGGATACGAGATCTAAGAAACGCGATGATGAAGCGACCGAGTATCAGATCTGCTTTGGGATATTGACGCGAATCTCAGATGCGTCAATGCGGATCAAGACAGATCCATTCGGCATGTTCCTCGCGTAATATTAAACCGCACGGTGATCCAAGACGGTGCACGCGCAGGGCGGAGGCCGCCGAAACGCGCGCAAAAGTATTCGAGAAACACGTGGTACCGGATGATGTCCCGGCAACCCGACATTAGGGAAGATCACGCGACGTTCCCCGGGCGGCGCAAAAGCAGTTGGTAATGTATATCCTGCGCGCGAATTATCGCCAGTTAAAAAAAAAGTGCAAACTGCGTTTCCCAAACCGGTGCGTCCAGCTGTCCTCGTTTCTCCGCGCGCGTTTGCGTTCCCTCTTTGCGGTCCCGCGAAACCGAGAGCGCAATTACGGAGGCATTTAACGTCGCTGTTGCGAGAGGAAAGCCTGGATTGATCGGAGCACTGAGATCCGAAAGCGCGAAAGCGTTCTCCGACGATCGAATTGCTCAAACTGCTCTCGACGTTTCGATCGCTTGAATCTTCGAAGCGAATGCCGCACGGATCTCGTCGAATCTCGAAGCTCAACAAGGATGAGACGACGAAACCGGGCGACGTATCGTCCGAGAGAAGATAAACGAGACTGCAGAAAAATTGCAGCAAAAATCTTTCTTTTCGGATGCGTTGTCGCTCGATGAGCGCGAATTTTTCCGATAATTCGGATGCCCTCTCGTTGAAGCCCTATTCGCGATACTGAATTCCAGCGGATCGCCGCCGCATATAGCGGCGAATTCGCATTCGCGAATTCCCGGCCGGCGAGGGGAAGCGGGGGAGGTGGGCGCATTAATGTCAGTAATTCGAGGATCGAGGCGTTCGCTCGCTCGCGTGCGCTCGTTTTGCGCATATGTTGCAACGAGCCGCCGACTACCGGCCGGCCGTTCGGCATTCCCGTCTTCGTCGCGGTTCTCCGTCCATTCTTCTTTTTCGCAGGAAGGCGCGGCCGCGCCGCATCGTACGTACCTCCTCGAAATCGAGCCGAACTAGAGAAGAAGGGCCCGAGCCTGGCCCAGACATCAGCTGTGCGCATGCAAATTACAGCTCTACGATGCAACCATGCGTCCATATGGTGGTCCACCATTATCCGCACGATACCTCTCCACCGTCTCGTAAACAGGCGCATATTGCGCGTGCTTTCGCGTTCACTCAACCTGCCTATCGTGCGTTCCTGTTTTCCAAAAATCAGCCGGCCGCCTCGGCGACTTCAGCCGTCACGCGACTACGATCCGTACGTACTGACACGTACGATTCTGTTAAGGATTTCATACGCGTTGTCTTTGGGCTTGGAATGTCCTCGATGTAAACAGACTTACGTCGAGCACGAGTCACGAGGCCAATGGATCGAGTCGCTACCGGAAAGAAAAGGAGGATCGTTGTCGCCTCGATGATACCAAGATGATACGTCGAAAGATCAGTGTCTCTCCAGTGTCTTGCGAGAAGACAGAAGCAACGATCGCGCTGATTCGTTACTGAATTAGCGCGAGTATCCAAATATCGTAAAGTCATTCGACGATTAAAGAAGCTCGTTTTGTTTTCTAACGACTCTCATCTTTACACTCAACACTCGGACCGGCAATAAATAAACATGCAAACGGTGTTTGCATCGCGAAACATCGAAGGTGCGTTAACATACTCGTACTCCTCGACTCATCTCGATTCAGGAGATACATCCTATCGTTTAGAGATTCGAGGCTCTCTCTGGAGCTGCGTATCAGCTGGACCAAACCGGGAAACAAAACGTCGATCACGCCTGTTCATCCGACAATCGACTCAGCGTTGGGACAGCTCAGCGGAGAATCGAGAGGAGAGAACAACGTCGCGAAACGCCCATGTTCCGCTCGGGTCGAACTTGTCCGTCCGGGTCGAAGGGCTGTTGGGGGAGACTGACACGCGGATTCCATGTACATGCGATACATGCGCGCACAAAGCGCGGCGCTTCGGGGCGTTTGAGCGACCGCGGATCTCGAGTCTCGCGGCGCGCGTTTCCAGACGCGCGAACAACGTCGTCCGTGTCGCGGAATCGTCGCATCACGCTAAAGAATGCCAGCCCGGCACGGCAGAAGGGCAGAGGGTGGCGAAACTCTCCCCTGCGCGAGCGCTGGAATGCCGCCGCGGCGAGAGCTCGCGCTCGCGCGTGAAACGCGAATACCGTCGAGGCATTTCCTGCAGAATTCCTGGCGGTTCCGCGGATCTTACCGCGACGTTTTCCTACCCCATCGGCTTTTCCTTCCCCGTTCCTCCGGCGTTTCTCCGTCTTTGAGGCTCGCCGCAGACGACGCTCGTCGTCGCGCCGCGTCAGCTCGCGCATCATGATTTGAATTAGATCAACGCGCAAATTAGATGCCGCGCGAGGGAAACGATCAGCGCTCGGGACAAACAGCTCGAGCGATTTTTAACTCGAATCTCAAACCTTGAATCTGTAAACTTTAAAACTTAACGCATCTCTTAAGAACGCTTCGGCTGCTCATCGGATGATTCCCCCGGAGATTCTGCGGGAGATCCTTTAACGAAAGGAATCTGGAATGCTGCTTATTGATGCCGCTCTGCAATCGATCGTTCGTGACGCGATCTAGAATCGGCATCACGGCGATCTGATCGTGGTGTCCCACGAAGCATCTACCAAACGCAGATCATCGCCGCTCGTCGCGCGCACGAAGCTAATGTTCAGATTCACCGAGATAGCAGACATCGCGGATATCGCCACCACCGCCAAATTCTACGTATTCGGGATAATATCTGGCGGAGGGAACGGAATCGGGCGCGGGACGAGTTTCGAGTCCCGAATAAATGGATCTTGGCGTGGATACCGCGTCGCGGGTAGATCGGGAGGGAGATCGAATTAAATGATTCGTAGGGTCCTCCGGGACGTTCTAAATCTGGGGGAGGGAGGTGGGGGGAGAGAAGGAAGGAAGGAAGGAAGGAAGGAAGAAACGTGAAGGAGGACACCGGGAAGAACGGGATGGCGAGAGGAAAAGCCCGTTCTTATCCTTATATAGCGAGTGCATCGCCTCCTTCTCGACGATGGAGGCGCGAGGATGGAGGCGGGAAAGCCTTTCCGAGATCCGTCCGGAGCAGGTCGGCGGGAGAAGAGAATAGGAGGGGGAGGAGCGGATTCGCGCGGCATGCAGTCCGCGCTGCGGCATGTAAATGCACGGTGAGATATTATTCATGAAAGACGCGCTGGATGCAACGAGACGAAACGGGATCGGGGATCCGAGATCGGAGACAACGAGACGAGGCGTCGTCCTCTGCCTCTGCCTCTGCCTCTGCCTCTGCCTCTGCCCCCCCTCCCCTCCCCGGGTATCCCTGGGTATCGCGGAGATACGGATCAAGGTGCTAATGCGACGCGTTTACGGGTCACATCGATGGCAGGGCGGGTCGGGCCGGTGCGTGTGATCACGTAGGAATCTCGCGTCGAGATTCGCGTGGAATCTCAAACAACACGAGAGACAAGAGAGCCCGTCGTCACGTGCCGTGCCGTGTCACACCTTACGCGCACACACGCACGCGCGCACGCACTCAGACGCAGAGGCAGACCGGGGGAGAGACAAGCACGCGCAGACGCATCCGCGGTCCAGAAGTCGCCGCCGGCGTCCTCCCCGGGTGAGTAATATTCATAAGAGCCCTTCCAGGAAGAGCGCCATGGCGCATACGGCGAACGTCTCCGGCTTCTCTACGGCTCTATCTAGGATCCCGGATCCTCCTCGGACTTATCTCGGGACCGAAATCGATCGTTGCACAACGATACGCCACGGTTAGGTGGCCGCGTTGGTGAACGCGTTCTCCGAGCTACCATCCCGCGTGCCGTTTTGCATCCGGAATTGTTTTATGCCGCGCCAACAAGCCCGGAACGCTCCGCCGGGTGCAGGTAGAGCGGTTCAGCTCTGGCCAAGTTTAACGCGCATCGTCGATTCGAGCTACGCGATAATCGTGGCGTAAACGCGAGAATCAAGTGGCAGCGCTTGACGTCGACGCGATGATTAGCGCGATGCAATTCGCATTGTTCGCAGGCTCGGGCGTCAGGCTGACCATCGAAAAGGTGGAACGGAACGAGTGAAGAGGAAATAAAAGATGAAAACGGCGGGACGGAGGAGAAGAAGGAGGAGGAGGAGGAGGCGAGGGAGGAGGTGGACAAGGAAGGGCTCGCACCGAAGAAGAGGGTACGACGGTTTACATCTTCTCGTGTGACACACCCTCTTCATCGACTCTCCCTCCGCCTCTCCCGGATCGCCTCTTCTCTCCCGCGGGTTTTTTCTTCAAACACCATCCGGCCGGCACACGGATACACCGACACGAGCGCGCGTGACGCGGGCGGTCGAGCGCTCGTCCCGTCTGAATTACCGCTCATACGTATTCAAATGATCGGAGGTTTGCATTTTTATAAAGGCAAGGAGAGCCCGCGCCACCTTCTTCTCTCTCTCTCTCTCTCTCTCTCTCTCTCTCTCTCTCTCTCTCTCTCTCTCTCTCTCTCTCTCTCTCCATGTGCCTCTCCCGCCTACCTTCTCACGTGCCCTCTTCTTACGCCACCCCCCCCCCCTTAGTCACCGGCACGCGGTTCCCACTTTGTATCGGTCCTTTGTATCGGTATCTATTCGTGTTTACGTTAGATTCCCGCTTGTTCCCGTAACACGGTTACGCAGGGAGACGGGGGCGGGCGAGAAAGAGAGGCGAGGGTGCGCACGTCGAGCGTGTCGAACTGAAAACCGCTGAGTTCGCGCGGGAGGCACGTAACCGGGCGCCGGATCCGACTTTGCGGTATTGTAGCAGCGAGTAGACTACAAATGAGCGGGCGGGGACGACGAGAGTATCTTGATCCCGAAGGATCAGCGGTTTTAAACGGGGCCCGAAGTCGTAGCCGTAGCCCTCATTTGCCTCGCTGCGAAGCCCGACCGAGAAAATTGCGGCGTTAACAGTTCCAGGCTCCTCCTCCCCCCTACCCCCTACCCCCTACCCCCTCCCCCCGCCGCCTCCTCCTCTCTGCCCGGGCTCCTCGCAAGCATTCGCGCGTGGTTTTAACGTCTCGCCCCTCGCGAAACCGCCGAGTTACGAGCGAGAGAGATTGCCTCGCGCGAGCGAGCATTTTTATCGCGAGCCGTGCCGCGAGAAATACCGAAATTCCCTCGCCGTTAGCGAGATATCCTTTGATCGTTCACGGCCGAGTCGATTTTTCCACCGGCGAGACGTACTCTATCGCGTACTCGCGTACTCGCGTGCGCAGCGGAAACTTATTCTCCATCAGGACAGAGGGAATTTCCGGCGAGGGTGAGCGGGCGCGCGACGCCGATGCCAGATAACAATGACTGGTGGATAATAATTTTTAGCAAGCGTTGGAAAGCTACCCGCGCCACCGCTCGTCCGATCGCGATCTGGCCAATGACGTGAGACCGATCCGGGGATTAGATAGGGACGGCGCTTTAATGCGATTCGCGGATATCGCGATTCGAGCTTCGGTGCGGCTTTACCCGCAGTCGCGGAGATTCCAAATTTATGCCCGCGAATCCGATCTGGGACGCGATACCCGCGCCAACCGAGCGACCTTACGTTCCCCGATATCGCCGTATTAGGAGTCGCCCCCCCCCCCCCCCCCCCGTCTTCGCATCCCCGGTTCGCTCCGTTCAGTTCGTATTCTTTCGCGCACCCTTCCCCGCAGCGCGCGGTCGCACGCGCGCGTGCACGTACACGTTACGTACCCATATACCCTCGGTTTCTCGGACTGACTGACCTCGCCCCCTCGCTCGCTGCTCCGCCCCCCCCCCCGGCGGAAGCGCTGAAAATCGGCTTTCCGCGAGCATCGGCCGAGGCCGCGTATTAGGATTATCGAGGAAGTGGATGCTATCTACTCCCGGACGAGCACTCGTCGATCTCCGTTTCAGCGGAACCTCCCCCGGTTGCTCACCGCGCTTCGTCCTCTTCTTATTCGTGCCCTCCGTCCCTCCCTCCGTCGTCTCGGCTGTTTCAAATTTATATCGGCGCTGCGGAACGCCTCCGGCCACAGGTCAGATTATACATTACGAAGCACGTGCCTGCACGCGACATGTTGCACACGGTGAGTCCCGAGCTCGAGAGATGGGCGAAAGGAGAGATGTGCGGAGGGAGACCGACGGCTCGCAGACATCCCTCCCTGACGGAGGGAGAGATGTATGGGAGTGCGCTCGATCTTTCCTCAAAGGCGTGCGTCTCGCGGCTTGTTCTCGAACAAGCGCGCCGATCCAAGTCGGGAAATAATGCACGCGGTCCATCAACGCCGGCGGAATTTCCTGATGCTGATGTGTCGTGCCGAGTCAAAAATCTTTGCCGCGGATTGCAGACATGGACGATCCCCTCCCCTCTCACTCGGCAACAGCTTCTCCGACTCGCAAGTCGCAAATTTTTTCTGAAGAGTTCCGCGTTTGCGCAGGTCCTCCTGCGTACGTTAAACCTTAAGTTTGCTCATGCAGCGAGGCAATTAATGTACGTGAAAGCAATAACAGGCCGAATACGCGATCGACAGACCGCGGTCAGCGAGATATGTCGGATATGTCGAATATGCAGATCAGGAGAACGCGTGCGTCAACGTTGACGCGGCGTTCGCGCGAGTTCAGAGTCACTCTGAATCGAATCATCGGGAGCTGCAAGACAGAGACGGCCGAGACAGCTCAGGCGTTTCTGCGGGACGCAAATTTCTCCGCGGATCCCCGCGAAGCGATCGCGGCCGTAGGTACGTCGAGAAAAATACGCTGGGAAAATGGGGAATTTCGTGCGAAAGGGTGGAGAGTCCCGGGCACTTCTTCGATCGAGTTGCGGTCGAAAGCAATTCCGATTCTGATCGAGCGGCTCCCAGCGGTGCGGGGAGACGATGCTCGACGCGGAGCGGAACGCCCCTCCTTCCCGCCCCGGCCCCGGAGAAAGAAAAAAAGAAAAGAGGAATGAAGAAGGGAGGGAAAAAGGAAAAAGAAGACGTCGGCGGGGCTGCCGAAAAATCCAGAGTGAGAATAAACGAAGCGGGCGCAGCGGGGAGAGCCTGCCGGCCTGCCGCAATTTCACGCGATCGAATCAGCCTGGACCGAATTAAAAACTAATCGTTTTCCCGCGCCCTGCTGGCACGCGCTACGCCTCCGCGACTTGTGCCACGTGAGCGACTGGATGTAATGGAAGGAAGAAAAAAAAACAGAAAGGGGGAAAAAGAAGAGGGAGAGACAGACGCGTACGCGCGCCTGGAGACTCCCCGCCGCCGCGTAAACGCGCTGTGATCGATTAACACGAGCGAGTGCACGGGAATCGAGCGACTGTCGATCCGATCGGATCCTAAGAGGGTGGTTTGCCCGCCACGTGGCGAGCAAATTGTTTTCCCTGGTTCCCTCCCGTAGGCCTCCGCGCTACCGTCTGATGGAAATCCGATAAGAACGGAGAGACGCGAGATGAAAGGTGCGAGATACCGATAATACCGAAAAATTCCACGTCAGAGATTAATTCCGTGGCGGACCGCGTCGAGATATGCGATGATCGCGCGGACTTGACGGATCGACGTTCAATGGCGGCGGATATTTAAGACGATAGATCAACCGGTGCAAACCGGAAGAGGAATATCTCCGAATGCCAAGAGCGAAGCGCAGTCTGTCCGCATTCGTTCTGTCATCGCCGAAGAATCTGAGCTTGAATCGCTCGGTCTTGCAAGTTTCACGCCCGGATCGCTAATTGTTTATTAATATCGCTTGAGTTTCGCTCCATTTCAGGTATAACGTGCACTTTGCATTCGCAATGCGATTACGCGGCGACTGCGATAGAGCGTAAAAGCTTGTCGGCGAAAGCCTCGCGACGTTAGGACCGTCCCGAGGAGCACGGAACGCGATTTCACCGCGTGCCGCGAGCCGATGAATGCACGCAATGAGCGAGCGGACACGCACGCGTGCACGCATTCGCAACGTCACGCAACGTGTGACGCGCCGCGCGTGCCTGTTGCGGCCGTTTAATTACAGCAATCGATATCGCTCACGTCTCGCGCCTGCGCCAGCGAACTCACGCGACGAGGAGGCGGCGGAGGTGGAGGAGGGGGGGAGGGGGAGGGGGAGGAGGATGGACCGGAGATGAACGACGGAGATGCGCGCAAAATGCATTCGCGGATTCGTGCGTACGCGTGCAAAGCGCGTTTATTTATCCCGCGGATTGGATCCCGCGAACGAAATCGATTCAAGCGCATTCGTTTAATTGATCAAACAGACAGCGCGGTCCATTTAAGCGTCGTCCTCAGTCGCGCGCGCGCGATTAACGACACGAGTGAAACAATTGCCTCGATCATCCTGAATTACCGTATTTTAGCCGGTTTATCGTCCCACCGGAACGGAGAATTCATGAAAATTCACGCCGCCGATCCAGTCCTGTTGTTCATTACGAGCCCGTTCGCCCTTCACCCTTTCCCGAACGACCGAGCAAAGTCTCGAGATATCACGGCGAGCTGGATGAAGAGCGATCTCTCTCTCTCTCTCTCTCTCTCTCTCTCTCTCTCTCTCTCTCTTTCAATGGGCACAATAGAGCCCGATAGAGACGCGGGGACTCCACGGACGAACGGGATCACGGGGGACAGTCAGTCAGACGAGGAGTACGATAATGCGTGGGTCGGCGGAACGGAAAGAAGAGAGGAGAAGTGCGAGGAGAGAAGTGGCAGACAGGAAGCAGCTGGACTCCGGAGTCGCGTGCCGCGCAGGAAATGCAAGCCACTCCTGCGAGCCTGCGAGAGGGAAGGGAAGAGAGACAGAGAGAGGAAGAGGAAGGGAGACGGAGAGGGAGATGAATACTTTACAGTGCAGCTCGCAGTCTGTACCGTTGCTTTGCCGAGCCTCGTACGAGGAAGGATCGAGCGGCTCGAGCGGAGCTCGAGAAGGAGAGAGAGAGAGAGAGAGAGAGAGAGAGAGAGAGAGAGAGAGAGAGAGAGAGAGAGAGAGAGAGAGAGAGAGAGAGAGAGAGAGATAGAGGGGAGGAGAGGGAGGCAAAGTCTAAGAGAGCCTTTATTGCCGGGAGAACGTTCTGACGCGTGCTCGGGGCATATCGTCGTTAAAGGTTTGCCAACGGGACCCTTAATGGCACGCGACGACATCCTCCAGGTGGGACCGTCGCCGGGTCGTGGGTGTACATAGGAGCGCGACGTACGCACACGCAGGATGTGCGTGCAGGGGACGCGGGAGGCAAAGCGACACGCCGCGTGCAAGGAAGCAGCAAGTTTCGACGAAGCGGCCAACGTTCACGCGCGCCGATGCTCTCTAGTGATACGATATTGACGATTCGCTCTCATTAGCTCACCATTAGGTCACCTCGCTGTGAACCTTTCGCGCATTGCTTGCCCTCTGATCTCGCGGTGATTCGTCTCGCGGCGAAAGTAATCGCGGAGAACGTAATCGCGAAACTAACGAAACGTACCGTTGCGCGCAGCGTGAGATCGCGCCGTTTTATTTGCGAGAGTAATAGCCTTATAGCCTCGTCGAGATTCACGTCGAGTCCTTCAGGTGAATCAGGGGACGAACACGGATGTGAATCGTGGAGACGCGTCGCAAGGGCCCGCGATATTAAATTTAACGTGCGGCTAATCGGCCGGAACGGAAATCTGAAGAAACACCGCGGCACGACCCTAGCTCACGCTCGATCAAATCATTGAATGCAACGAGCTAGTAAGAGCGAGGAGCCGCGAGTTCTCCGCTCAGTCCCTCATCCCGCCCTTGCGGAAGAAGAAAAGGAAAGGGGAGGAGAGGAGGAAGCGGGGCACGTGTTCGGCTATCCGGTGAAATAAGAGACCGGAAGCATCTGAGGGGGAAGCCGCATTATTTGTTCGGTCGCTCTTTATTCCACAGAGCCGTTCCAGGTTTCGCTCGTCTACGGGGTGACTCGAAACGCGTACGCGATCTCGAGACGCGATACTTTCGTCCCCCTCGTCCCCCTCGTCGCAGTATCTTAGAACTCGCCGATGGAATAATAATCGGACGGCTCGAGTTTCGAAGCTCGAGTCATGTTGGATCACTCGAACTTTGAGTGTCGTAACAGTCCGAGTGTCCGAGTCAGAGTCACTCTTGAATCATTAGATGACACTATTGATACATCGGTCGCTGCTTGAATAAATTCCGCTGGAAGTAGCAGTACTCAAGAAGCTCTCGCAGATCGAATTACTCGAGCGACGCGGAAGATCCGAATAATTCAAGATTTGATGACTCCAAAGTACTCAAAGTGGCTCGGATCTTTTCCTCGATAGCTCCAATCACGCGTTTCGATCTTCTCGCGCATGCGAGGCGCCCTTTTTCTCGTGGTCCAAAGCCGCGGAGGGCTTTCCTGGCCCCCGCCGGCAAATCGTGAGCGCAGACTTGGTCGGCCTTCGCCCGGGGCTAAAACGAAAGAAACAGCTGGCGTCGGTGCCAAACAGAAAAGCAGGTTGCGCATAGCCGAGCCACGGTGTCTACTCTTTCTCTGTATCCGTCACGGTGTTCCGTCCTGCCTGCCACCTCCGAGCTGCCCCAACGGTGTTTCCCTCCGCGTTCTGCCAACCACCCCCGTATCTTGTTACCGACGAGCACGAGCCCACCTGGACCCGCAAGGGTTACCGAGTGGCAGCCACCACTCGGTGAGTTCGTGAGCAAAAACTCAAAGACCAACGAGGACCACGGCTTGCAACGGTCGCAACGTACCGATCGCAGCTGAAGCGCTACGAAACTGGCTGATTGGAGTCTTTCGCAGATCTGCAAATCTCGCAGAACCGGGAGCTAATCTGTCGCTAATGTCGTATCGATTATCGTTTTGTCGAGGCTACAAATGAGATGATCAGTCACAGCCGATTCTCGCGCCGGTTGTCGCGCGAGTTAACGTTATTCGTTATTCTCCGGCGACATGGGAAACTTGGACGGACCAACAGCGAGATGGGACGTTCGCGTTATCGACGTACGTGAGGTGAAAACTCAGGGAGGGAATTAATCTCCGAATTGTCTTGCTGCGCGACGAGAGCCACCAGCCTCTACATTGGTAGTTTTATCGAGAGTGACCGTGCACCAGTCGGTGCTGCTCGACGGAAATTCGCAAACAGGGGGAGAGAGAGAGAGCAGATAAATCGATCACTTCACGGTTCGCGTATTGGCAGGACGGAAATTACGTAAGCGCGAGGAACTCGGCTCCGTTTTGCTTCAGACTCCTGCCAGAGTCGCCTCCTTATTCCGCGGTTCCTTACTCACGATCGTTCATTTGCGGCATTTAGGATTAATCGATGCCTTGCAGTCGCGCGCGTCGCGACTCGCAGAATCGTACATCGTTGAATCTCGCATTGCCGCGCGTTTCCTTCATTCCTTCGCTGTGATCTCGTCGGCGATGTCGGGGGGGGGGGGGGGGGGGGGAGAAGGGAGTAAATTCGCGTCGATATTTCGATACGCTCCGATCGTCGTTCGTCAGCTGGAAATTTACGACGACACTGTCGTGACTGACCGTCCCGTGGAAACGGGCGAAATTCGCAGCTCGCACAGAGAGACGTGCCGCCGCGCGTGTGCATGTGTGCGCGCGTACATAACCGATGCAACGTTGTATAGGAGTGCGTGGCGTGCAAGAGCGAAGGTAAAAAGAGCCGAAAAAGCACGTCGACGGATCCGCGGCAATATGCCAATACGGCAATAAAGCAGACCCTCTCTCTCTCTCTCTCTCTCTCTCTTTCTCTCTCTATCTCGCTCGATATAAACAGGCGCACAATGCCGGAGCAAAAATGCCGACAGATGGGATTCTCGTTCCCTCGCCTCGTCCGTTGCCCGCATGGTCTCTCGCCGGGCCCTCATGAAACCACCCACAATGCTCGCTTTCATAGGCTCTCTCGTCGTTTTTCGTCGCTTTTCCCGATTCGCGTGACGCGCGGATACGCGCGCGTGGATCCGCGTACCGGCGTACCGCGTTTAGGCGCACGTGAAAGCGGCCGCGATATAAAGGCCGCGATAAACGAGCGCCACGCTCGCGCCGGAAAAAAGGTCCGTGCTTAACACGGCCAGTACGTTCATTAAATTCGGGAAAGTGCTCGCGTTAACTCGTAGCGCTTGACGCTCTTGCGAGCTCGCGATACTCGCGAGGACGCATAGTATTCGAGACTGGCTGTCCGATTTTCCAATCGGATGGAAAACTGGCGACTGGAAAATGGCGCGGATGCTTGAAGATCGCATCGATTCCGCTATTTTAATTGACAAGCTAGAAGCCGTCCTATCTCTCTTATAACCGAGAAGAAAGTTTCAAATGATCGGACTCCTTCGTGACCGTTCGACGGACTGACTTATCTTTATTTCGTGGCGGACCTAACGACGCCGTCGTCGCGATAAGGATAAGAACATCTTGCCGAATGGAGCAGCAAGAAGGAAATAACACACACACACACACACACACACACAGAGAGAGAGAAAGAGAGAGAGCGTATCTTTACGGCATTTATGCCGGCAACACGCGTTCTCGAGGACCGTCGCGGCATCAAAGGACTAAAATGCAGGCCGGGACGAAAATCCTATCTAGATGCTTGGTCGTTATTGAAATGGCATTCGCAGCTGTTTATTCCGTCGTGCATGCAGCGCGCCGTTGACAAAAGGGTTTCGGGACCTAGCTGCCAATTTCCTCCAAGTGAACAGGAGCGGAAAGAAAAGTGAGTGGCAAGGGATGAATGAGGCGGGGAGGACGGTTTGCAAACCCGCCGCTTGCAACACGCCGCACGATTTTCCGGGCGCTCCGCCGGTTTGCACGCGCGACTTTATCCGCGAATTCGGCTTTAAGGCCAAAGGCCAAAGGCCCTCGCCTGGCGAACGCGCGTTCGCCCATCTCCGACGATCGTAGCCCGCGAGACGCATCGCGCGAGATGCGAGAGCATCGAGCATCGATGCGGATGCTGGAACGCTTGTAATTGAGCCGATGGAATTCGATAATTATCGTACGGAGCGGTCATCCGTGAGCGATCGACGCTCGCGTCGACTCAGAAAAACCCGAGCGCGAGACAAAAGGACGATCGGTAAAATAATTAATCATAAAACGAGGAAGGAGAGCAAGTCGGATTGGCTCGGCGGTCGGAGAAGGAGGGAACATTTTAATGGCAATGAAAACTTTTACCGCCTCGTCGATGATTACAGGTTAACGAGGCGGCGGTAAGTGCCCACTCGTCCGAACGATAATTGGTCGCTGATCGATTCGTGCCGCGAAACAACCCGCGCTGAGTCCGCTGCAAATACGAAAATCTGCTTCGGTCGTTTCAACCGCCTAACGTTCGCGCGAGCAAAAACCGCGCGCGTTACGTGTGTGTAAAACCGAGAAGCTATATGCGTCCGCACGAAACTGCAGTCGCGGATAATTGGAGCGCGGCGGCGATGGTGATTGGCCGGAATCGACTTCCTTCTATTTCTGCAAGTGCCTCCAGTAACGGGGCAGCAAAAAGGGCCTGACGCGAGTAGCTTCCGAAGAGAATCCGCCGGACAATCCGTCGATTCAAGATCGCACTCGATCGATCGCGCGCTCGCTGATGCGATCGTTGATATTATATCGTAAAGCAAATTTCGCAAAGCAGATACGTCGATGAGTGCCGTTCGATGATACATCACGCCCTTCATCCACGATATATTCAAACCACAAGTACCAACTAAATATATAAATCTCGTTTCTCGATGTTTCACCGGCTAATTCTAATCACAAGCGCCACGCCAGGAGCGCCGAAGAGAACCAAGGAACGAGACGATTATTCGCGTTCGAGCGAAATTAATCTCACCGATAATTGAAGCTGAAGACTGCAAGGATAAATCGCTCCGTCGCGCTGTGCACCCTAAAGAATCTCCGGCGTCTCGCAAAGTGAAACATATATGAGCGAGGAGCACGCGAGGAGAGAAGAAAACAGGGAAGACAGAGAGAGAGAGAGAGAGAGAGAGAGAGAGAGAGAGAGTGAGCCAGCACGAGCATCGGCAAGATTCGATCCGCGCTTCTGAATGCGCGCAATGCAGAGAAACCGGCGACGACCGTGTATACTGCGGATTCCCTGCGGCGCTTGTATCCCGAATAATCCTCGGGAGTGTGCGGCGAGCACGCACGGCATTTCTGGCAATTCTCACGATTTCCACGTCGCTCCCTGGCCGCCGAGGCCGCCCGCCATCCGCTCTTACGTACCCCGACCGTCCATCGCCGCCCTTCGTCCTTGCCCTCCCGCTAGTGTCGCGCTAGTTTTCCAGGCAGCCATTCGGCTGCCCTCGTCGAGCCGCCCTTGCCGGAGGATCTTTATTCACCCGCGGAAGAGAGAGAGAGAGAAAGGGGTGGGGGGGGGGGTTCGCAAACGACCTCCTCGGAACGAGCAACGCGCGGCCGCGTGTGCAATTATCCCCCGAATGCAGGCGATCGCGGCCACCGTGATGGCCATTCGGCGCGCCGTTAAAAAGATAAATTCCCAAAGTAACCCCCGCGAGAGGCGATCGCGCCGCTGCCGTTAGATGCTCCCTCCTGCGCCCCGAGCCGCCCGAACCGTCCGTGGAATCCATAATGCGACCGGTTCGTGATACGGAATAAGTTAAACCGATTCCGGGGACCCGGCGCGTTATATGGCTACTTTAACGGCGCGACAATGACCGAAGGTTGCGCGGCGGGTGGTTGCCGGCAGTTGCCGCTCACGGCCTTAAATCTCGCTCGTTTTCTCCCTGGCGCGAACGTTGCGCCAACGAAGAAAGCACTCGACAAGTTTCGCACCTCCGGCTGGCCGAGCTGGATAAGATTAGGCGCTTAATCGCGCCGGAATATTCGAACCCTTTCCCGAACGGCGGAAAGAAGGGTCTCCTCCAGGCAGCGAGAACGGCTCCGTCAACGTTATTGTTCGGCGGTTTAAAGTCGTCGCAATTACGCGGAGCGCGTTATGCGCGGACAAGATTAACAGCAACGACCAGGTAATCCGTAAACATACGCGTCGAACGGTCGAACGTGATATATTTCGCCGGGAACGAGGACTTGCCGTGAAAGAGGGAGCCAAGACTTTGGGATGCAAGACTGGGGAAGCTGCAGCGGATACGTGAGCGGGCATGGCAACGGTGCGATTTGTGGAAAAATGTAGAAAGCGTCGCAAGGCATTTTTCTTCCAAGGCCGATCATTAACTCGAGGTTCCTGATCCTCGCCCGTTCCATGCGTACACGTTTCGTATCTCGCTGGCAACTCGGAATATCGGAGTGAAAATATCTGGAGATCCAGAATATCTGGAGATCGCATCGTACGATGCGATGGCAGGTCCCGAGCTGCGTATCGCGTAAAATTGTCGGATCGAGTTCGAGAGGAGCCACGCGGACAGCGTCACGGCTCGTTTCCGTTAACGAAGCTGGACGTCGTCCCGGGCGTGCAACCCTCCCGCTTGTTGTTGTCGGGCTGTACAAAAGAGAGGCGGCGCGGGCCGGACCAGCTTGCGGCCTGCGCAGCGCAAATAGAGACACCAAGCGAGAAGGGTGCACACGCGCGGAGGTGCGACGACGACGGTGGTGGACGATGCCGGTGGTAGCGGGGTAGTAGAGCGGCTACTCGTCGTGGGGGCTTAACGATATCGGGCGTGGTGGAAACGGGCCGCCTTTGTCCTCGGACGGCGGCCCGAAATTATGTCGAGCGGCACCGAGAGATCGGCCCGGTCCCGGTAATTGGCGAGCTGTTTGTTTTGTCGCAGACCGTGCCGACAACAGATGGCCACGTTCGCTCTCGCCGATAGACCGTATTACGACCTGCCATTATCGACCGGCCGCCGACCGGCCGAAATAATTGATCGTCCCGGAGCACCTTCGAAGCGCGGACGCGCGAGATCACGGACCATCCAGCTGTTCAATCATCCAATCGCTGGGAATCCGAGGTCGATCGGTTGATCGTGCCGCGATCGTCGTTAAGGCGTCCTCATCTCGAACGACGCGACGCGAAATCCGTCGAATAACGAATTTCGTTGATTGATTTACGTTGCCTCGCGCCTTACATTGTCTCGATCGAAGGGCGAAAGGCTTTGATGAGACGCGAGTTGCGAGTGTGACGGGTATGAGATTATCGCAGATCGCGATTCGTTCCAGGAATCGCAATCCGCGTCTCAGTTATCTAAAACTGAATTATCGAAGCGAGATAGTAAATCGTTTATGCGGTGACGTGGATTTGACAAATCCATTTGTCCGGATTTCAAATAAGTAACGCTCAACCGTCTAATCTGTCGCAAGTTATTTCCTTCGTTTTTTATCAAGCGATTTAAACGCCAGAACGCGAAGCGAGCCCGACTAAATGGAAGCGATAGCGCACGAGAACGAAAAAGTTTATCGGTTATGCAGCAGCAGTGAAACACCTGTGGCATCCTATGCAAGAATGCGAGGTAGAGTAAGATCAGGCTTCAGCGCGAAAAGCCGCGGAAAAAGGGGGTCAACGTCTCGAGTGATCCTTCCCGTCTTCGTCAGTTGGCGGCACCATGCAGCCCTTGGCGCTTGCAACCACCCAACAGGTGGCGGCACAATCTGGACATTCGTCCCGCGAATGGGAGGGAAAACATTTCTGATACCTAAACGCGGTTATGACCGCGCAACGTAATTAGCTACTCGACATTACATCTCGTTAGAGCAACAATCGCAAATTGGTATCAATTGGACAAATAATTTCGTAATCGACACCAAGGAGAAAAGGCGATGATCGATTTCCAATCGAATGCTGCATTAATTGTTCTCTCATAATCTCCATTGACGTTTGTCAATGTTATTTAGCAAATCAAGTTTTGTAGCAAGTTTTACAGCAAAAGATTACCTCCCTATCGCGATGGACACGTAAGAATTTCGATTTCGCGATTCCGTCTCGATACTCGATTCCGACGACAGGACAACAAAGCCCAATTTTCCAAAAAATTTTACAGCATTTCTCATGGCCGTTCCGCGATCTGGATCGCCAAAGCGAATCGTCTCCGAGGAGAACAGACTTGAATCTCTCGGACTGTTCGCAGCTTTCGTCCACGTTCTCGCATAAACAACGTCGCGCGCGCGGGGAGAAGCAGGATCTGGAAGTAGCGAGAGGCAGCGGTCGATCTGTCTTGGTTGGCAGCGCACAAGCCGATAATACGAGCGATAATAATTAAGCAAGCGACTTGTCCGCCGTGCGAATTATTCCCGGAGAGAAGAAGCATCGTGTCGCGGGATGGGAAGGCAGATAATGCGGCAACGGCACACGTCCGGCTTATCAGAAGCCGAACGCTCCTCCGCGAGGGGGTGGGGAGGGGTGGGACACTCACCAATTAATTCGGAGCTGGTACAATGTGCCGTTCGCAGAAGCATCGACGGAGTCAGATACGCGAAGAATAATAATCCCACGACGAGCCGGAGCTTTGCTTGCCACGATCCATCAAGCGCGGGCAACGAAGTAATTAAAGCGAGGGGGTGTAGACTCCTCCCCGCCGCCGCCGCCGCCGCCGCCGCCGCCGCCGCCGCCGCTCGTCAGAGAGGGGTGCGCAGGATGAATGCGCGCAACGGACATATAAATTACGGGACAAAGAGACGCGAGTGGAAGGTACAAGGCGAGTCGATACGCCGGTCCAGCGCTGGGCATAAAGAGCGCGACGCGAGCGAGATATATCGAACGACGATGTAGCGTCGCGGCGGAATCGATATCGGGCGGACCGCAAAAAGAGAAGCGGGAAAAATCGTAGCCCCGGTATCGCCGGTCCGACCGCGGTACCACCTCGAGGTGGTATGCGGACTCGGGCCGGGCCCGTGTAACTTATCTCAAGTGTTGCCGAGATTGGGCATGTTTTGTTCCGACTGTCCTCCTAATTAGAAGCCGTTTAGACTTTTAGGTCGGCCGGGATGAAGTGTGGTCGAGCGAGATCAGCCGGTCCGATAGCCGCGCTCGAAACGAGGAGACGACGTAACGACGACGTCCGCAGTCCCGGTGGGACAGCGGTGTCCTCTTAATTCCACGATCCTTGACGATGTTACGCTGCTGCGTACGAGACGAATGCCCGGGGGAGAGGATCGGGGATGGGAGGAGCGGAGATATGTGAGCGGGAGTCGTTGACCATGCATCTACCGATCCGCACAGATAAGCTCGCATATTTAGGAATGCTTTTAACGGGTCGGTGCGAGCCAATTGCCCCTAATAGGGGAACCTTGTCGTTGCCGCTTCGGCGTCGCTCGGCGGGGGAGGTAGCACGGGGTGATTCTAGCGGACAATTAGCCTCGAATGACAAATCTACGGTCCGCGCTCGTAAAACGCTGGCGGAGCCAGCGGAGCGTTCCGAGCGAGCGCGTTGCACCACGCGCGACGTTTCGAGCGCAATGTAGATAATGAGTGGCGTCTTGTCTAATTAGACTCCGCGAGTACGAGAACGAAAGATCCGTGCGAGAATATCTCGAGTATTCCAAGTACGTTTAACCAAGTGAGCGAAAAGCTCACCAACGAGCTGCTCGGACAGGATGATCCACTTGTTTGGGAAGCTGGACAAGTTAGCCGGGCATATCTCGAGCAAGCTTCAAATTCGGATGATTCGGATGAGAGCGATGAAATCGTTCGAATAGGTTCGGGCCGAGCTTTGACAAAAGTCGTACATTTCGGGGACTTGATAACACGGTCTTCTCATATACGCGGAGCGCACACGACCGGGGGGAGGACGGAGGATAGTCGTCGCTTAAATTACCACAGGGAACACCTTTACACGCGTGCAGAACGAGAGATACCAGGGTCGTTGTCGGAGGGCATAGAGAAGGCTCAAAGGGATCGAGGCGCGCCTGAGAATGGAGATTTAAGGGACCGACGTGGGTGTGGGTGGCTGCGGGGTTCTTCATTGATGGCGTCGTCGTCGTCTTCGTCGTCGTCGTCGTCGTCGTCGTCGTCGTCGTCGTCGTCGTTGGCAGCGTCGCCCGTAACATCACTGCATTCGCCGCCAACGTGACGCCCCTGCGCTTATTCCAACAGGACACTCGCGTGTGTACAAGGGCCGTCTACGTGGCGTTTACATTATTCGGTCCCGGCTCGAATCTAATATTATGAATCACGCGTCCCCCACCGTCTGGGGCCCCGTGTATAATGGGGTCGTAGGTCGGTCCGCCTCGCGTGGAATTCCTCATCCCGCCGCACGATAGCGGAGAAAATGGAACAAAGAAACGAGTCTGCGAAAGGACAGTCCTGCATCCCGCTCGCATCGCCACTACCACCAGCGCGTCACGGACAGATATCGTCAAGGTATCCCTCCGTGTGTGAATGTCCTAACGCGACGATACCGCGAGCGGAATACTCGAATCGAGAGTCTGAGACGGCGAGTCGGTACCGGCGAATCCTCCGACGAGAGTCCTCGGAGAGCGAGAATACCAAGCGCGTTCGCGGTGGATGCGAACGCGAACGTGCGCTCGTGCGCTTCGGGCAAACGCGAAGGGACTTCAATTATGCGTTGCGTAAACGGCTGAGAGTGTACGGTCGACCGAGGAACGAGATAGACCGGCGAGGGCGAGCTGCGTTAGAGGGTACCGACTGTTGCGCGATTTATCGCCAGGAACGAGGAAACGAGTGGGGCAGAAACGAGGGGTGTAACGAGACCTCGTCGCGAACAGAGAGAGAGAGAGAGAGAGAGGATTTTCTTAAATTGCACTTTGTAGCTCCTGAGAGACCTTACACAGGGATTTCGACGCCCACGGCGAGGGATAACGAGGCGAGCACCGGGGCCGCCGCCTTCGCGGAGGTGAGAGACGCACACCGGTGGGTCCGCACGTCGCAACGTGCGGCCCACGGGGACATAATTGATATCCGGGAAGAGTGAAAGGGCGGCGGGCCTCGGTGGCGCGCAGGGAGAGAGGAAAAAATTACCCCGGTGAGCGAGGGATGGCGGAGAGGGGAAGAGGAAGAGGGAAGACGCCGAGGAGCGAGAAGGACCAGGATGGACCACCACGGCGATCGCGTCGGGAATCACCGACTTGCCGAAACTCCGGCCAAAGGCCACCTAAGCGCCGACAGCGCGTCCCCGCATCCCCGTGTCGTTCTGTGTAGAGCCGGTACCGTTTCTCCGTTTCCTGACCGTCTTCTCGCGCTCTGTCTCTCTCGCTAATTGACGGTTCCGCGCTGTGCAAACACGCAGTGACCACCGCCGTGCGGACTAATTGCTAATCGCGGCTCCGGCACGAATCCGCCTTCTATCGGCTGTGTTTCTCTTTCGCTCTATGCCAATTCCGCCCTCGTGTACGTGCACGAGCACACATACGCGCGCACGTACGCACATAAAATACGAGGGCCGAAGCCCGGATGGCCGACCACTTAATGGGCAAAACGGAGCAGCCAGCGCACCAGCGGAATAATTCGATCTTATCGCGTGTCAGACCAGGCGCCCGTTTAAGGAATTGGGCAGATCGATAAGAATCGGCCGAACCGGCTGCGGAAACGGCTCGGGCAAGCTTTGCCGGGAAACGAGACTTCCGCGAAACCTCGCCAAATGAATATAACGCTTCCAAATTATTGACCGCCGAGAGAAAATGAATACTAATAAGCGACATTTATGTTTGTTTCTTTCATCGGCGAGCCGATCTGTTCCAGAATTCATCGCGAATTTCGGACATCGCCTTCGCGATCCGTATCTCTCTCTCTCTCTCTCTCTCTCTCTCTCTCTCTCTCTCTCTCTCTCTCTCTCTCTCTCTCTCTCTCTCTCTCTCTCTCTCTGTCGCAACTCTTGGATACTTTACGCTGGATTCTCGCGCATCGCACGAGATGACAGATCGGAATCGCACGATCGAATCACGCGAGTAAACACACGCGAGTTATCCGATGCAATATTCGCGGCACGCGCGCACGAGGAAATCCCGGTTACCGCCATTCGGCGACATCGCCCGTAAATTATGGCGAGTAATTCTCGGCATACCGAGAATACTTGCAATTCCGCGCTTCTGAATAATTGCCGCTACCTTCGGCCACCTGCAGGCGTAATCCTATTATGGTATATTATATCCCGCGGCAAATGAGGCGAAGATTTCTAAGGCCGGCAACGCGGCATCAGTTCTCCCCGAGTAAATGAAACATCTGTTTGATTAAACGAAACATCGCGGCGCGTGATGCACTGCGATGTAGAGCGTGGACATTTCTGGATGTTCCAATCTGAAGAGATAATCGCGACAACGAAGAAAATCAATAGTTATTAACTAAGTTCTCGCTACGTGCACAGAGATATGTTTGGAACGATACGATCGGGACGCGCGAATTCGCGGGAATATTTTCCACTCGGATCTCGCAGGATCAGGAACAGTTCTGCTGGGCTCGTTTTTCGATCGTGATATTTACAAAGCAAGGATCAGTCGGTAATCTCCAAGCGAATTTTGTCGACGCGAAGCAGGTAAAGCACGAAAACCAGATAAACGGATTAGCTTTTGAGGAGGAGACCCGATCTGGATCTCGCAGCATGTATAATGGAACGCGCGAACGTGTGATGAAAGGCTCTCAGGAGTTCCCGCGCTTCTAAATCTACCGTTCTCGCGAACATTCCGTCTTCGCAAAGGTTTCGAGTCCAACGAGAGTGCACAAGAGTGTACAAGAATCCACGTATTCGCATAAGACTCATCGACATGAAACGTCCAGTTGAAGACGAGCCAATTTCTTCGATCTTGTTATATGATGGAGATAATGGAGATAATGGATTGTATAAATCCACAAAATCCACAAAAGGCTAGAGCGGTTTATCTGTTCTCAGAAACCGAGCCGTGAACTCTATGAGTCACAAATGAGAATCGCGCTTCTCTTCCGAGATAATCGTTAAAGGACTGCGCTAACGTATCGAATACACCTGCGCTACCTGCCTGATTATCTCTGTTCCTTCTCTCTCCTTTTCTCTCATTCCTCGCATTCGTTAGCACGACGTTAGCAAGACACCGGTTCGACACCGGTCATTTGTGAAATTGATCAGCGCGTTCTCCGATCTACAAGATCGAGGAAGAAGCAGCGCTCTCGAACGTCCGTCTGTTCCGTGGAGAATTCTAAAGAATGCCGCTTCCTGGTCGATCCTCGCAGAAGAGTAGCTCCGAAGCGACTCTCCCAGGAACGGCTCACACCACATTTACTCGTTAAGGCAGCAGAATGAACCGAATGTCCGCGTTTCCCCGCATTTAGCGATCTTATCAACAATTACACGGAGATCGCAAGCAGATACGATCGACAAGGTCGCATGGGGATCGTGACGATATTGCTATCCTCGCTGCGTGGTCAATGGCGAAATCTCACGGTTGATTTTGTCGAGAGCCTCATCGAGACTCTCCTTACGCATCGTTTAGCCCGCACGCTCACCGGATTGCTGCGATTTGTGCACGGACAATTTTCCGCCTCTCAACGTCAGATCCGTTTACCTCTTGGAGATCACGAGCGAAAGGGAGCGAGGGAAAAAGCACGAGGAACTTGTCAGCGAGTTTAGGCGCGGACAAAGGCCCACCCGTCGGCGCGTCCTGCCTCTAAACGTTGAGATTATCATTGTGCCGATATTTATCTGTCAGTTTCTGGCCGCGGCACGCTAACCCTCCCCCTCCCCCCCCCTCCGGCCTCGGTCATTGTCATGTGGCGGGATCAGTGAATTCCGGACCGTGTATCCCACATTTTTCAGGTTGACAAATAGACGGACAATGAGACCATTCCCGACGCCGCTGAGGAATAACTCTATTTAGCTATCGCGAACCTCTTTCGCTGACCATCTCCGATCGTCCGGGCCGGCTTTTGCCGGAGGCCGACGAAACTCGAGCGTGTCTCGGCGCGTAAATTCCGATGTGGTCTCTTAAGCAGATTACATCGCGTTGCAAATTCCCATTGATTCTCAAGCGGAACATGTGGCACATAAGCAGCGCGCACAAAGAGTAAAGTTGTAAAGAGAGGCATATCGCGCGCCATCGGATCATCCTGGCTACCTACGCGTTCGTATATAAATCACAAAAGACAAGAGATTAGGAAGCGGTAAATTCTCTCCCGTCTCGAGTGTCCACGAATCTAAATCGCTTTTCAACAAAATCCTTCCGATTGCGAATCCGTGACGCATGTTTCGAGCTAGAACGTTGACTCAAGTTTGACGTAACTTTGCTCTAGCGAGAATCGTTTTCGGATTTCAAACATCTCCGCTTCGAAAATAGACTTGTATAAATTTCTCGGTATATTATTTATACCGTTTGCTGTATCTTTGTGCATCTTCTATGTAAAGATGACATTCGACGAGACTACATGTTATAATACGATATCCTTTTTCTGCGTCTGTGTATCTATTCTGAGTTTATAAGAAATATACGAGATGTATCCTAAAATAGCCAACCTTTATTTTGCCATATTTTTATATACACGCGACATACTGAAAACTGCTTCACCTGGAGGGGATCGTGTTACCTATCGTGTATCCTACTATGTTATTCTACGTTACTATTCCGCAATAATCTAAAATTTCGCTTGTTTTAACGATAACTAAACATTAAATATCTAAGAAACGGCTGCAACTTCATTTCACTTATACGCGTATCTTTATACGCGCTATGTCTTCCATGAAAGCGATATACGGAAAGCGTATATCGGAGATATATTATCGTTAACTGATTATCGTGATATGTCAAATAAACCTACTTTAATTCGCAAAGAATGGCAAACATCTCCGTTAGATCAACGGCCGCGTTGCAATGCTCGCGATACCATTGGCGCGATTTATATTTTTATCGCGGATGTATAAAAAATCCATCAGAAGGAAAGCATAAACGTTCGAGGGACGATAACTTTACGCCGCTCTTCTCTATCGAGCGAGCGTTTTACCATCGAGACGAGCACGCTGCAGAACCATCCGCTCTTACCGGAGCACGTTCAGACATCGATTCCGGCAAACTTGCCATCAGCGCACAAATCAGGCGGTATATCGCATAATAATAAAAGCGAAAATGCATACATGTAAAGCATCAGGACTCACCACATTGACGAAATCCTGGAAGGTCACTGCCTGAACTCGGGACTCCTTTGCCCTGCTGAGAAGTATATCGCGCTTGTTCGTCGGTATTTCTGCTCTCCACTCGGGACTCCTCAAAGCGGCTACAAAGTCCTCCAGCGGTATCTCGCCAAAACCCTCTGGATCAAACTGTAACAATGAGCAAACGAGATCTAGATTTCATTCGGGAAGATGAACGGATAAAATCGCCGAGGGGCCGAAATACGCACCTTATCAAAGAGCATTCGCCATTTCTGAAAGATAGAAACAATGTCGCATTAGTCAACGCATCGGGATTAATCTCGAAGGGATGCCTTGATCGCAGACAACGAACGAAGCTACTGTTTTAACGATTCTCCTCTAAATCTAGAATTACATGCGAGAAAATAGCGACGCATAGAACAAAAAGTGTCCGAGTAGATGAATCAAAAGGCTTCTCGAATGTGAAGCAATCATATTAATAGCATCAATTTTCAACAATCAGTTGGAATGAACGACTAAACTATTCGATTTTAACGATCGATTGGCATCCAATGATCTCTGTGGGTAATGATCTCTAATGGCTCACATCGTTAAGCAACTCTCGCCTGTACTCGGACTCGTCGATATCGATCTCCGAGGCCAGATCGGTATGATCGGTAACGTAGCCATCGTAGTGCACGCTGTTGGCCTCGCTGCGCGCGTAATCCTCCTCGACGGCACCGGCGATGGTCGGTATGGAGGCACCGCTTGCCAGTAGCATTACCGCGTGCGGCACGAGGTCACCGGGTGAATATCTTCATTCCTCCGTGTTGCACGTGCACGCTGAAATACAAAGGGGTCGCATGCTTATACCGTGCCACTTTTCGACCGATCGATTTCCTCGGCGCTTACGCCAAACATCCTCCCCTGGCGTATCTTTCCCTCGTATTGCCCGGCGAGAATTAGTTTTGCGACGATTGGCCCCTGATTATATTTTCGTTCCGTTCTCTTATCGCGGAGCTAACGATCAATGAGCACCACGCCGCTTCAGCGAGGCAAGCTCCGACTCTGTCAGAAGTCCGAAATCCTCGAGCACTCGAGTCGCTCTCGATTCAGCACCGCATCGTTGCATCTCTGCGCACTTGGAGCGTTCGTTAAATTACATCTCGGCGATCGGTTTCTTCAGCGCGAAACGACTTCGAGCCTCACGATTTACGAATCTGCAGCGTGCTCTTCGAGTAACGGACACCGCACAATGAACTTTCAAAGGCCGGCTTCCGGGCCGACGCGGAGCCGGCGACGTAATCGGTTCATGCTAGCCATAACGCGACGAGATATCCGGCGCTCTAACGAGGGCGACGAAAATAAGGGTGCAAGGGATATTGATCGGCCTTGCACTCCTTGAGGCGCGTTAGAGCAGCACCCTTGAAACTAGCCCGTCTTTCCAAAGCGGCAGAACGTGGCGATGCGGCACGGCGTGTTCGCGTGGCGGTGCCGTTTCCATGGCAATGCGTCGGCGATGGGTCTGGGAACGTGCCAACCATCCATGGGCGCCATGAGCGCCCACGGGGTGCACTCGGCGGCATGAGTTTAGCGCGCAGGTCATGCTAATCGTGCATGCCCATGCAATTTCGACGAGAAACAAGCGTAAACCTCTCCGTTTCCGCTCCCGATCGACGGAATACGCGGCGCGTATCAAGGACGCATCGAGGACACTTCCGCCACTAGCTTGCATCCTTCGCTTCGGCGAAGAAACAGACGACTCGCCAGGCTCTCTTTCACACGCAATTTAATAGATTTCATCCGTGTGTCTTATGTCATCAAAGCCCGCGACATGCACGTTTACACATTTGCGTTTACGATTAGCGCATTAGTGAATGAAGAAGGGCGAAAGACGCGAAGAGAATATCCTCGCAACGCCGCGAGGAACGCGAATCATTTAGTCATTGCGTGCGTGCCGCGCACTCGAGAGATTTCTGAACGCTGCGCCATGCGATGCATCGATTTTCAGAGCAACGCGGAGCTCGATCGAAAGCGTAACGTCCTGCATCCCCCATCCGAATCGACTCTTCTCTCTCTCTCTCTCTCTCTCTCTCTCTCTCTCTCTCTCTCTCTCTCTCTCTCTTTCATATCTCCTCGTCTCATTCCCCGTTGCGTATCCTTCCTTCCATGTTGGGCGCGAGCGGACCCTCCGTTTTCAGAGCCCGCGGCCCACCCTTCGGCATCGTCTCGACCCCGCAAAGTCACCCGCATCCAACCAGCGCGTGTCCTTTCCTACCCTTATCTGACTTCCGCCGTGACGATATCTCGCAAGACGCGTGTCGCAACACTCGGGCGCTGTTAGCCCCTTGGACGAACGTCCAAGGTCGTCGACCTCGACGCGCGAATGTTGTGCAAAGTGCAGAGAATGCGCGCGGGGAACGGAGAGAGATGGAAAGTAGATTTTTCTATCGTTTATTCCCTCGGCGCTCCGTTCCGCTCATACGGAGATCGTAATGCAGGATTTAGATCAGGACCTCTGTACTGATTCTTCGTGATCCCGCGAAGAATGCAAAGCTATTTCCTCCGCCCGACGAGATACAAATTTCGCGCTGTTGCGACGAATAAACGATTACGCGATCGACAGAGCGGCATTTCCGGAACGAAACTTGGAAATGTATCGCGCAACGAGACGTTAAACCTCAACATTGCTTTCTCGTTCAGAGTTCCCTATAAATTTCTACTCGTTTCGTGAACGATCGCCGTTCATCCGCTCTCAACGAAGACAACCGAGTCTACCGGAATTGCATCATCAGAACGGAGACGCTCAACGTAAAATCCATACGACGCAGTTCCGTAAAACGTTGCAAAGATGCAACGTGCGAGTAATCGTAGCGATAAAAATTCCTTGATCGCATCAGATACTTGTGTATCCTCCGACATTGTAACACACACGACGAACAAATCTGTTGCCGAGAGGCTCAACTTGATGTTTACGAGTTGTGCCTGAAGATCAGGTCTCCCGAGACGAGATTAACGTTACATCCCGAACGCATCGAGAATAATTTTTCCTAATTTTCATGTTGTTGAACTAGCATCCTCCGCAACCCGCAGGCCGGTCAATATGACGGAGACCGTACAAGTGCGTCTTGTATCCTATATCCCATGAAGAGTGCATTTGGAATCATTCACGGTACATTAACACGCAGAAATGTCGATGCAAATCAGAGAAAGCGGAAAATGTTCTCTCGTCGATTCGATAAGTCGAACGAACGAGTATTTATTCGTGCGTAAGCTTGCCCGAGAAAGGTAACAGACGTGTCTATCGCTGCGTTCAATCCCGGTCTTTGTATTTGTATGCAGCGTAGTCACGTAACTATCGCCGTTATCGTCCAACTGTATGCTTAATTATTTACTTTGCTGTTTATAATCATTCCGTATCCGCCGTATCCGTGTAAGAACGTATCCGCGGAAAATATCGAGAACAAATTAAGCTGATGGCTGAGAAAAGAGAGAGCAACTTCATAGAGAGAGGGAGAGGCTATTCTCGATATCTGTAATACGCTTGTACTGTCTATGTGTGTATGTGTGCCATGCGTGTGTGTAGCCACGTATTCATCCTGTAATTTGCCAGAAAAACGGAATGCTAGAAAATTCCTTCTCTCCTTGCTTTACTTTCGTTTCTCTAGCCATGCCACAGGCATGTTTCGACATGAGTTTGTCAGCAAGTTTGTAAACAGTCGCAAGGAGCGATCCATTTATCGATAACAAAAAGCCATATTGGCGCCATATTAGCGAATGTCCGCCATATTGGCGCAACATGGAGGCGAGTTTCGCGGGAGGAGGCTAGGGGAAAATTGACAATTGTTTCAAATGCCAAGGTTGAAATAATTCACCTCTCGGGGGGCTTGCAGGACGTACGATCCGTCAACGATCAGGAGATCCAGAAGCGAACGGATCCGGAGGAGCGCTGGCTCGGCGGAGGCGTCATAGGCTCGCTAGGCGCACATTTCGAAGTTGCGCGCAGATGAGCGATGAGCAAAGTCCGGCGTCGCGTTCGCGCGCGTCGCGACGCATCGGCTTCGGACACTCCCGGAGACGGCGCGATCCGTCCGCGTCCCGATGTGATGCGGCACGCGCGAGGAAACGGCACTAAATCGCGCTAACGCGAAAGATAACAGCGGACGTTTCACGGAGCCAGCCGGCCTGCGACGATGCTTTCAACTATGGCGGCCGGCGAATCACGTGACGCATTCAAGAGGCTCCCGCCATTGATCACGTGATCACCAATAATGAATCGGGACTCGGATCTATCTTCAGATCGATACTTCCGTTTCTTGGCGACAGTCTTCTGATATTTCTGTTTTTATTACGCGAGAGAGTACACTCACGTGTACGTTTATTGTTGTGATAAAGCTGACGAAGCGACACGGATAGCGACTTCAGTCGTTGCACTCGGGATGCAATAATGTACAGTTTTCAATCGGGAGTCCGTGTTGCAGGTGTGTCTATCGCCGATATAAACGAGAGCAATGACTCTGTGACGAGCGATGGCGTAGTCGATTAATCGATATCGATCACCAAATGTGAAACGTATCTTCGATCGAGCGCTGATCGCACGATTGAGTCATCGATGCCTCAAGGACCGCGTTCAAATCGAGCGTGGGACTCGCGGCGTCGCAGTTAGACAAGCGCGGCGTGGCTCGGTGAGTCGCCAACTTGACTGCGCTTAGATTTGATTCGATCGGACCGATGAGTGAGATCAATAACCGCGCGAAAACCGCGCTCATTACGTCGCAACGCACGATCGGCTTAAATCACTCACGCGCCACGCGGAACTGCGGCGGTGGCGCGCGCGATCGATAATGCAGGTCTCGATGGCGACAACAGCCGAACGTACACGAGGCGTCACGTGACGGAGCGCGGAAAATCCGCGGACATGGCAAAGATCGACGGAATCACACGGCCACGATTGTGGCCGTTTCGCACGTGCGTACGACACAATCGACGACGCTGCTAGTGGAAAACGCGTCACGCGACTGACGATGGTTTTGCCGCCCTCGCCGATTCATCCCCAACATCTCCCCCGCTATCTGACGCCCCCCTTCGATTCATTATAGCCGATGGGCGCTACGCTCGACCCTAACCGTGCCAAAGATACGAATGCACGCGCCTCGTAGACCAGCAAATCGGCAGCGATTCCGCAATGCGCTTTTGCCATAATCGCGGAAATCTAACCCGTCGAGCGGGAACTAGTTGTTTCTGAATGGATCGAATGCTTCGCGGTATCTTAACAACTACAGTTACGGAGTACATGATGATACGCGATAATATTTTCCAACATGGACAAAGTTAAAATTGTCAAGACTTTTGAGAATGAGAATCGACGTCATAATCAAAAATTCATCCCTTAATACCTAACGTATATACTTAACGTAGCGTATACCTATAACGAGGTCAGAAAAAGTCACGCTGTTTCGCGGAAATAATAAAAGTATGATCGCGTATGATTTTAAAGCGGCATTATATATTCTCGCGTGTCGCATGTTTATCGCATTCCAAAGCATCGTAAATTTCAGGATATCGACCGTACCATATAACCTTTCCATAACCATAAATATACCGCGGTCAGTCGCGGCGGAGATCAAAGATCGCGAAAAGTCGGTCGCGCGAATTATCGTACGTTACATCGCGCGAATTAGATCGAAGACAAGGTTCCCATTTCAGAATCGTATCGAATCCCTGTTATCCGTTCTCTCCCGCCAATCGAATTAAGCGTAGCGCTTGAACATAGTTTCAAATTAAAACCACAATTCATGCCACAATTCAGCTCTATTGCTCGTGCTTTATTCAGCGCTCACGTGACAGCCAAGCGCGAACCTGTTAAAGCAGTCACGTGGTTCATGGTTTATCTCGTCATGACGATGACGCGTAAGTTAGGTTAGGCTCGATGCCAAGTGCTACCAAGCCGGTGGCAGGCGCTGTCTGAGGGAATCCGTTCACTCGTTCACGCTCTCCGACAAACAAACGCGAATGAGAAACAGCAGCAAGGAGATGACCATGTCGTACTTGCGTGATTGGCGGCAAGCGTTGCGCGCGCCGCACGTCTACCGCGTAGCGAACAGCACGTTCCGCATTCAGAACATATTCTGGACGCTGATGTTCGTTGTGCTGAGCATTTCCATTTTATTCTTCGTATATCTGCAATTGTACGGCGTCATGTGCTCGCCACCGAGCCAGGCTCTGACTCAGTGTCGTTACTACAAGTACAACAAGACGTACCCTACGTCTACACCTATCAAGACTTCTCGGGGTATCACTTATAGGATAGCGATAGTGAGCGATCTGGACCACGACGCCAAGTTACCGGATAGGAAGGACACGTGGCACAGTCTCATGAAGACTGGTAGCCTCTACTGGAATCCTAATAACAATTTCCTGTCAGTTATCTGGGACGACAGGACTGTTGTATTATCCTCGTCATTGTCTATGAAGGGACGAGGCATGGAATTGTCAGAGTTGGTGACGTTTGACGGTCGCCTGCTGTCCTTTGATGATCGCACAGGCATGATATATTTCATAGAAGGTGATCAGATTTATCCCTGGGTGATCCTGATGGATGGCAACGGTAGAAATCACAAAGGTTAGTCAGTGTGAGGGGAAGAAGTAGATATTATTATTGTCTTTGTCATTTGGAATGCGTAGCTTCTAAATTTCATTTCATTCGCAGGTTTTAAGTCAGAATGGGCAACCATCAAGGATGAACAATTATTCGTTGGTAGTATGGGAAAAGAATGGACTACGCCGTCCGGTGAATTTGAACATAACAATCCATTATGGGTAAAAGTGGTGTCGCCACGTGGCGAAACGCATTCTGTCAATTGGATCTCTTACTACAAACGATTAAGGCAAGCGATTAACATCGAATATCCAGGTATGCACACGTACGACCAGTGAATACTCGAATTAATTCATCATGCGTGTACTTTATGCAGGTTACATGATACATGAATCTGGAGTTTGGAGCGACATACATAAAAGTTGGTTTTTCTTACCAAGAAGATGTTCTCATGAACGTTACAACGAGACGAGAGACGAAACGATGAGTTGCAATGTCATGCTGACTGCGGATGAAAACTTTGTTGAAATCAAAGTACGCGTTTGATCATTTACCACGTCGGACGTTAATATCTCGATATTTTGCTAATATTCGTCGTTTGTTATAGGTTACACGTATCGGAGATCTAAATCCAATCAGAGGTTTCTCGAGTTTCAAGTTCCTTCCTGGTTCGCAGGATTCTATCATAGTAGCGTTGAAAACTGAAGAGTATCAAGGGAAAACTGCCACATATATCATGGCTTTTACGATAGAAGGTGTGATAATAATGCCCGAGGACAAAATAGTAGACAAGAAATTTGAAGGGCTAGAGTTTATATGACGTACCCTTTAGGAATAGGTCTTAATTGTTTAATAAAGTTGTAAATACAACATATTGTATAGATAGTTTCAAATTTTCTATCAGAGTTCCTCCGGATTGCCGGAGAACCAATCGGTGTAAATAAAAAATAAAATCGCTCCTTTGAATGATCGGCGAATTGCGATGTTCCAAAAGTAAAAATTTTATTCCAATTGATGCATAAACGAGGAATCGCAAGTAATTATGTAAACGAACGAATGCGAATGGACGAATGGCGATAACAATTGTAAATACGTACATGTACATACATACTAATCTGTGTATCTTAAATCTCTATTGTTTTATAAACTTGCTATTATATTCAAAAGCACGAAAATATACAAGATAAATCTCTCATCGTTCTATTCAATCATTACGCTGAAGCATTTTTCTATCGTTTATTACAGTAAGATCTCAGGCTTTAACGGTATCTCGAGGAAAGCAGGGAAACAAGAAAAAGTTACGATAAAAGGAACATTCTAATTTTAGCCCTCTTCAGATTTCCAGAACTTGAATATCTCGCCGAAATTCAAGCCTATAGTTCGAACTGTTCGACTGTATCGGAAAATTCCGAGCGCTAGTCGCAACTTCTCGGCCAAAATCAATAATACATCTATACATTCAGACTGGAGGTGGCGATGGCAGCAGCATTGCGTTTCCTCGAGGGTTTAGTCAACCCGATGCACAGGGAGGATACGTACACCTCGCGCCACGCTGTCTCGCATGCCTTGATTCGCTCACGTTCCTCCCAACACTTGTCCGCGATCGCTTCGTGATGACATGGTTCCAATAATGCGTCAGTATCTGATAACTGTCGCGTCCGGCGAAAAACGCGAATACTGTCGAGATCTCAGGCCACATCGAAGCAATCATCTTTGTAATTCCCATTTATATTTTGTGTCGGGTAAATAAGACGCGCAACAAGGTTCATCAAGCAACACGAAAGATGTTAATTATTTATTTCTTCATGTCATGCATGCATCATGTATATCATTAAAAGCAATGAAGAGGATAAACGTGTCAATGACAATTGTAAGTGATTATATGCGACAACAGGAAATTACATAACAACCATACAAGCGGTAAGAGTTTCTTGATCGCATCAGATGCTTGTGTATCCTCCAACATTGTAACACACGAGGAATGAATCTGTTCAACTTAATGTTTACGAGTTGTGTTCGAAAATCACGTTCCCTGGGGCGAGATTAACGTTACATCTCGAATATGGGAAACGCATCGAGGACTGCTCTTCCGAATTTTCGGTTTGCGCAAGGAGGAAATGCAGTGTTCCCGAGGATATCTCGCGCTTCTGATAATACCAGCACGACCGCAATGAGACTGGCGCACTCGTGACGTAAATATACGAGATATCGTAGCAAACCGTGAACTATATTTTGCTGACCATTGAGCTTGTCTCTCGGAACAGATAAGTTTTGAATAAATCGCGCCGATCCAAATATTATTCTCAATCAACAAACATCAGTGAAGAGATGCTCCTTATCTGACGAACATGTGGTTGAGAGATTCGGGGGAAAATCCTGTCATCCGAATAGCTCTGTAGAATAATCCATTCGAAGACAGTGCGCGCGATGGGAGAAGGTGCAACGAAGGAGTGGAACATCGCCAGGACCGGCATTTCCCTCCTGCTGAACAACAAAACCGAGGAAGCTGAAGCTCTATTTACCGGGCATCCTCATAGCTTCCATGTCAAAGCTGGCCGCTGCTTTGTCCTTTTCATGGTACGTGATCGCGTGATGAAGCATATCGATTCCATCGTCCACGCCGACCAAGTATACTTAATATGCCAAGGCCGCGAAACAACATTACCTAATCAGTTTTAATAATAAACGCGAGCACATGCCCCAGAAAATACAAAATCAATATAAATCTTCGGAATAGGTACATTAATGATAATCTTCATTCCGTTATGCTGTTACGCTCTTTTATCGGCTCCTTTATTTATAAGAAACTATTTTCATGGATGCTTTAAGACCAGAACATAGAGAGTATTATTTTTAATGCAATCTAATAAACTATACAGAATGCCCTGATGACTTTCGAAGACGACAAACTGCAGCAAGCTATGCTACTGCTTAAGGATATGGAACGGGAATGTGCGGGAGATATCGGGTGGTTGAAGTCAGTAAAGAGTAAAGTATTTAAAGCAGAAGAGACTGGCGTAAGTTTTAACCGATTAAAAAATTGGATTTAAATGAACTCGTAAAATAAATGATTAAAGATCTATGGAGAAACTGTCTTGATATCTATGTATTGTAGTATCTATATAATCAAAACTTAAATTCAAACTAAATGTCGATCTTTATTTTTTATCATCATCAATGATGTATACTTTACGAAAAGCTGAATGTCAGGAAATTAGTTAGATAGTGCTTCGACATAATAATCCAAATAATCACGAAAGTACTTTCAGAAGGACTATGTGAATAAATTAGAACGCCAGATCGTTCTAGCAGATTCGCAAGTGTGCTCGGCTATATTGACGCTCCTTCAACAAGAACTAACTGGATATGTACGTGGCGGTTGGATGCTTCGCAAGGCCTGGCGAGTTTATCAGCATGCCTACACTCAGATCTCGCAATTGTACCGTCGTACCTTCGGCATAAACACGATCGGTGCGTCATCACATCATTAATCGTAACGTTCTGAATTCCATTGATCAACGTAATTAATAATAAGCTAAACAACAAAGCTCAACTATACTAAAGCAGCTCAGCAAATTCCTACAGTTGTTTCCTAAACGCGCATAGCGACGAACGATGATCTTGTCGGACAGCTTTGACAGCACGGTCCCGCTTTCCCACGCAGGTATCAGCCCGTGTTGCGATACTCCTACGAGCAATGGGTCCTCCATACAGACCCCACAAAGTCCGGGATCCTCCGAATGGTCAATACCATCCTGCAACGGTTACGCGAACAACGTGACACCCATTTCATCGCCATCAGGTCTGCGAAGCTCTCTATCAATGTTCTTCTCGCTCACTGGCATCACGTCCGAACAACAGACACCGTAATTGTTGTTTCTTCTTACAAAAATTCTCGTTCTCTCTTCGCCCTTCGCCCACTGTCTCCTGTACACTCTCGAGAGAGAAAGCATCGAGAAATCTGAGTGGAATTTTACACCCTGATCACCTTTTTACACATACGCGTGATCCATCGCCCGCGTCGACGGTTCGCGATCTTGCACCTCCGTAAGCTCACATATATACACACACGCACGTATACACTGCTTCGCACACATCCCTTTCGCGAGAACGTCGCTAGTTCTTGGATCACTTGGCCTTTTTCCTCTCATTCGCGCGAATCCAATCTCACCACGTTCGAGGTAATCAAAGCGACATGTACTTTGCAGCTTCGTGGAGCCCGCCGAAGTGACGCGCTTAATGTCAGCCGCGAGTTTTGGCTATGGTATATACCAGTTGTGCGTGAGTCTCTTGCCACCATCGCTGCTGAAAGTAATCCATTTCCTGGGCTTCGAGGGCGACAGACAGGCCGGTCTCACCGCTTTAATGTACGCACGACTCAGCGAGGATATGCGCGCACCGCTCGCCACGTGAGTTTGCCTGGTGGATTTCAGTTGTATCCTCGCATACTTGGAAATATGCTTCTACAGATCGTATCTTCATGATATGTACCCCTGTCACAGATTGGCACTGCTTTGGTATCATACGATCGTGCGTCCATTTTTCGCACTCGATGGGTCGAACGTGAAAGCGGGCGTTGCAATGGCGAAGCAGCTGATAGCCGAATGCCACGGCGAGTTCCACAATTCAGCTCTTTTCCTCTTCTTCGCCGGCAGAGTGGAACGCCTAGAAGTATTAACCAATGATCAAAGCTCTTCGATGATCGAACTTTGAATTAGAATCGCTCAGATCTCCGTGACTCCGTTTTCCGAGAACATCTCGTCGAATAATTCTCACTTGCCGGATTCTTGATTATTTGAATCATTATAATATTTCCCGTCGTATATCGTGATGCATCTCGTGATCTTGAATATTGTTGTTGCAGTCGAACATCGATGCGGCTCTCGAAGCATACGGCAAAGCCGTTGAAATTTCGACTCAACGAGAGATCAAGTTGTTATGTTTGCACGAGGTCGCTTGGTGCCATCTGATACGATTGAGCTACGAGAAGGCGTATCGATCCTTGCTACAATTGCAGCATCAATCCAGATGGTCCAAGACCTTCTACGCATACTTAGCCATGGGTAATTTTAACGTCTTGACATTTTAATGCACCCGAATGTTTACGCTATGCTACATTTCCAGTCTGCTGCGGCGCGGACGGCAAATTCGACGTGCTTTTAACGACCTACAACAAGATCCATCATTGGTTCAATGAGATGAACAGAGAAACGCAACTCGGCGCCTTCATCTTGCGCAGGGTACCGAAACTCATCGACAAGGATACCGAGTGTCCTTACACAATCTTGTATTACAGACTACTCGTGTATGAATTATTGTACTTGTGGAACGCCATGCCTTCCTGTTCCGCTGAATCGCTACGCGGGATGTTATCGGGTAATCAATCGACTTCTGAGTTATCTCTTTAATAATTTCTGTGATAAGCTTTTACAAAATACAAAAATACAAGAGACACGCGATGCACTTATTGTTCACTGAGATACCATTATTCTTGCAATGGCTCTTTAGTCGCTCATGTAATCAGTCTTCTTTGCGTTTTATCTGTTATTTGCGTTCTGATTCTCATCGTCTTGCTCTGTTACCAGAATGTAAAGGAAATCGTTCCGAGGAACCGATGATTGGCTTGGCGGATCTCGTGGAGGGTGCCGCGCATTTTTACCTGGGCAACGTGGAGGCAGCTATCAAGAGTTACAGGAATTGTCTGAAATGTAGATATCCGTCCAAGGATGAGTGCGATCAACATGTCAGCGCGTTTGCTCTTTACGAACTAGGAAGCAGCCTGTGTAACAATAACGTAGGTACACGTAGATCGGACAGTCTTGACATATAAAATGAAGGCAAAAGGCAATTGTGTACCTTGCATTTCAGAATCTCAACGAAGGCAAGGGATTCCTATTGAAGGCGCAAACGCGATATAAAGACTACGACTTCGAAAGTCGGCTCAACGTGCGCATACACTCCGCCCTGAGAAATATAGAGTGATGTGAGTTGGCAAGCGTCCGATATTAAATAGCTTTTACATCGAAGGGATACGTTTAATTTTTATGAGTCTGATAGGAACGCGTTGCACATTCCTTTATACGTCTGTTTCGCTAAGGATATCGACGAAGATATTTTTAGATATATAGAAGTTAGAGCTTCATTTTATGATTCCGTGAGGTTTTTACTTGTACTTCTTAGTATCATGCGTAATCAGCATCAGGTGTAATCCATTCTGTAAAGGAAGAAAAAAGACAGAAAAAAAGAACATAAGGTATCATATATGAAGATTAGGGGATTCGCCACACGTGTGACTTGAACAACTCTGATTTTGCCGTGTTAAAAAGAAATCGAGTTCCGCATAACGATTCGCATTTCGAAATCACGAGCGTTCCTTCGCTCCGAGAAAGCGCGTACGGGCGAGAGAATCGAATCGCACCGACGACTTAAATGTCCGTACGCGAGACACTCGTTTGTAATCATGTACATACATTTTAGAATTGTCTACATTCTACCTGTACATATGTACACCCGACAAGTGGCAAAAATTAAAGTACATTTGAACGTTTCATCAAACGGAATGAGATCTCCTTCCCTCGAGATTGTTATCTCGACGTCATTCCTATTCCACGTTTCCGTTCCACGTATATTCTCACGCCATATATAGCGATTTGTTCTGAATCGCTGCTCACTTTTCTGCGATGTATCGATCACGCGCAGACTATAGTAGTTGTCAATTGCTTGCCGAGCTTTCACATATAGGTCCAGCGAAACACGTGCGACCACGATTCGCGAGAGGCATCATCGAGATCTGGCATGAATTAGTTATCATCGATTCATTGACGTCTTCGTTGATATCAATTTTCAAGCATTTGAGGCATTCTGAGGCACAAGCGCGTAATGAAAGGACGTCGATGAGCGCGCAAAACACCTTCTGCTGCGTCAACGCGGGAAACTGCCCGGTTTCAGCAGTGAGCTGCAGTCGACGACCCACTTGGTACACCAAGTTCGCCAAATCCTTCGCTTTCTGCATCATCACTTCGATGCTAGGTATAGGATTTCGCGAAAGTCCCCTTGATTTTCCCACGGAATTAAAGAATCTGTGCGATCGGAACTCATGTCGAAGTTGCAATATTTTCCAGCGATGTCCGTGTCCCATCTCTGCGATAAATATTCCACTAGCACATCGTTTCGGATAATTCAGGCGGATTTGGAAAACTTGAAGAATAATTTGGAAACTCTCTCGGTAATCTTTTCTCGTGTGCGTTTCTCGTCTATTTTCTATAGTGAATCGTTACGCAATTCGCATTTGAATTATTGCGGTCTCTGCTTAACGTCTCTGCGATTGCATTAGTTGGAAGTGAAGAATGTGATAGAGATACGCGACGAGTTGAACAGTAAATTGCAGGAAGTGAGTGATGTGATACCAAAAATATCAGAAGTCATCCAAAATCTACGAAACGAGGTGTCTGAGGGTAAGAAAGATGCGGCGTAAATGCCGATCGGACATTGAGATGCGATAACATTTCTTTGACGTTAAATAGAACGGCATGTCGCACATACATACATATATATATATATATATATATATATATATATATGTAAGCTTCGTTCTGATAACGTTTCTCTTGATTATTCACTATATTCTTAATTCCATCTTTCTATTCTGCGAGCTTTCTATTGTCAGCCACGTTACTTCACTTTTGACGTTTATCACGAATTACAACAGAGATGAATATGGTTCCCATATCGCTGGAGAACGTGAAGAATATGGTGAAAAGCGAGTTAGAAACGTACGATGCCGACAAAACCGGAAAAACGGATTACGCCCTCGAGAGTTCAGGTTCTGTGACAATATATTTTTATGCGTTTATTTTTTTTCCTACATAAGATATATCAAAGGCCAAGATCTACACGGCTTAACGGTGTCATGTATAAAAATAGGATAAGAGGGATCTTTGAGCTTCCTTTATCAATCCTAAAATAACTTCCTCAAGCTTCTTTACGTAATTTTCTTCATGTCGCGTAAATAATAGCTTCGCGATAACGAAAGTTATTATTTACGTAATAACGGAATAACAGATCTTCCTTACGAAATTCTCGGTGTAGTTCATACACTAATTGAGAAAACAGATCATGAAGAACCGATCAGAGGCATCGCTCTCAACGCATAATCACGCAGATCCGCATCCGTAGGTGGTACAATTCTGTCTACGCGAGACACCGAGTCCTACTCAATCGGTGCACCTGTTCTGAAATTATTCGGCATACCGCTCTGCCAGCAACACAATACGCCCCGGGCGGTGATACAGGTTACCCGAATAATTTAATTTCGATATCGTTTCGACCACGAAGCATTCACCAGACCGGTGTTTTGCCAGGCGATTGCTGGGCCTTCAAAGGTAGCAACGGCAGTGTGGTGATACGGTTGCTCGGCTACGTCAACATTTCCGGAATCAGTCTTGAGCACATCTCGTCGTCGATATCGCCAACTGGAGAGACCGACACTGCACCGAGAGATTTTTCTGTTTGGGTGAGTCGATGATATAACGATATATACGTAATTTGGGACAGCGAGGTAGGATACATTGTCGTCCTGTCACTATTTGCTATCGCGAATATGTAAACCATCGTTGTATTATAAGTTTGTTGTCCTGCTGTTGCATGCGTTACTTACTGCACGCATTACTTCTAGGGTTTAAAGGACATCGAAGATGAGCAGCCTTTCGCATTTGGTAAATTCACGTATAACAATTCTGGCTCACCGTTACAGTATTTTAAAATTGAGGTAAAGTGTCTAATACCGCTTTTACATCAGCGTCGTTGGTCCAGTATCTATACTCTATAGCCAATGCCCCGTATCTCTGCGTTCAAACGAGCAGGTAACGAACGAGACGTATGACATAATCGAGCTGAAAGTTCACTCCAACAGTGGTAATGCGGACTATACCTGTATCTATAGAATACGAGTGCACGGGACTCTTAATCGGATACGAAGGTAAATATGCGCGACAGGTATTTAAAGAGCACAGTTTTCCGAAAATTGTGCAACCGTTATCTGATTAAATACGAATCAATAAAAAGGAGAATGTGACTTTGTTGAATAGCACGATTTAAAGCCTGCAATTCAGCGCGTGACTCGAAGTTCATTCGTCGTCGTTACAGATTTCCAGGAATTAATTAGACGCGTTAAATGCAGCGACCGTTATCCGACGTCGAAGAACGTCGTTACAACGGCGATAACGCGATATCGCTGGTCAAATATAGGAGATAAATGTAAATCGGTATGATGATTCAATAAAAAGGAAAAAGAAAAAGACAGACAGGCTCAACGTAATCGTCGCAATTTATTACATTTGTACATATCTTAGTTCACCTCTAACTTCACTATCTCGAATCTTCTCTCACGCGTTACCTCTTCACACACGTACTTCGCATTGTGTCAAGCTTCGTCCAGCGAATAATGGCCGAGAACCATTTCTCGTCAGCAACCCCAAGTACGTACGGACATACGCATGGAACATCAATCAGACGAAAGGATGTCTTCGGCGCCACGGAAGATGGATGCATCGTTAACACGATTAATGCAAATAAGCAATGCCGATGATAATCAAAACGCACCGACGATGATGTTAGTTGTTCTGCCTTTTCCATTCACTTGATTCGATTTTACTCCGTTTTTCTTAAATCAGCGATCGTAGCTTCTTCTCCACGAATGCGGAAGAAATCGAAGAGATATCGGATGAGTTTTGGCGCTACTCTTTTTTTGATTATACGTGACTGCGATAGCATGACATTACGTGTAATTGATACGTTCGCTTAGCTTCGTCCATCGATGTTCCTCCGCGTGTCTTATCCTTTTCTTTCTTTTCTCTCGGACAATTTACAATTGTCGCACCATCGATACGTGTGTCACTGATCGGCGCACGATCGCGATCGACGCGTGGCTAGAGTAACTATAATTCGGAGGTCAGTCGTCTAACGCTATCGAGCTATCGAGAGCCGGTTGTGGTGCCGAAGATACGCGCGTACATATACGTAAAACACATGATATACGTTATTATCTACGTGCTTCCTTCTAACATGATCCAATGTGCCGAGGCTGGAAGCGCTCGTTGCTCTCATTCGCACTCTGATTCTCTTATTTCTGAGTCGAGGTTCCCCATTAGAACTATTAATTTGCTCTACGTACATATCTTCTTACCAATGAAGTTTATAATTTTACGCAAGAGATTCTAATTTTAATATTTTAATGAGACTTTATTAGAAGAAAGCAAGCAAGTCCATCATCGAATGCGATTCGATGTCGTTTCTTCGTCGAGATGAAGGAATGACGATGAAGAAATAACAAAGAACAAAATTCTTCGCAAGAAAAGTATCTTCATCGATTGCCGCGATTTAACGCAAGCATTTAAATAATTCGGATATCACAATTTACAAAAATCAGAATTAGTCTACACGATAATCCGAATAATCCCAAGCCTCAAACCGAGCCTCTAAATAATCGAGAAACCTACGATACAGAGAATAAGATACTACTTTCCGCAATAGAAGTACTTCCGTTCTAGCGTTAAGCGCAACTCCACGAAATCATTACATCTTTCGCAAAATGTTTCCATCAAAGCTCGACGATTAGTTCGAATCAGGAATTGCGCTTAAGCTCGATGCAGAGATATCGCTCGCGTGACCAGGAATTTCGTTTGGATCGTTTAAACGAAGCGCAGCCGAGCAATCGATCCGTCAACGATCGCAAATCCTTTTCGCTCTCCCTTTTTTTCTGCTTTTTTTTCTCTTTTGTTTCTTTTTTTTCTCCTTTTTTCCCCTTTTTTTTCTTTTTCGAAGCAACGCGGTGCACGGCTTGAACGCGGCTTTAGCGACTAGACCTTCAATTCGACGAAGGATGATGCGAGAGCCGGTCAGTCGCTCCCTTGCAATTAAGAAGAAAAAGAACGCGGGCACCACCACCGCACGAAGGTTCGTCAACGCTCGTAAAAGGCATAGAGTTATTTTACTTTTACTTTTCCCTTCCTCCTTTCCTCTTTTTTTTCTTTTTTCTCTTTTCTTTTTCTTATTTAGATTTACTTCGACAATCGTTAAGTATATTACCGCACGCGGTAGTATCAAAATAAACCACACCAAGTGTAGAGTATAGAATATTCGTAAGTGTATGTATGTACAGTATAGAGTTCCTATTTATATCTCTGTTTTGTTTCTTTCTATTTATTCCCCGCGAAAGCCATAGTCTCAGACATCGGTCTTCGTTTTATTAAAAAGTCAGCTACGTTCCTAAATTGTTGCTGTACCTTGCTTTGCCGCTGTTGTTGCTGCTGCTGCTGCTGTTGCTGCTGTTACTGCTGGTGCTGATGTTACAGTTTCATGCTGATATTTGCTCTGTTACCGTTAGGAAATACACTACGATTAAAGTATATCACAGATGTCAACGAGAAGAACGCCCTAGAAAAGTGTGAGAAAAGTGAAGTAAACGAAACGAAGATAAATCACGATTCCCGGACGCCGATCGGATAATCATGATCTTCACGAATGACCGATCATTCAAGAGACCTGAATCTAATCTGACCTGAAAGAAGTTAACCATGAAAATCCAATGTATTATCTCAGCATTTTAACACAACACCATTAATTCTCCATTAATTGTCTCTCTCGGATACTCTAAATGAATTTACACCTGCATAAATGTTAATCGTTTTGATTATTATTGACAATGCAAAAGGATTTATACCATCAGTCCTATGTTGATTTGATCCATCAGCCATTACTTTGGCTTAATCAAATTAGAGGCATGTAATTTATATTCCATCGACACTAGATGTGACAATCTGTATAGATCCAAACTCGAACAATGCGAAGGACCCAAACAACTGAAGAATTCGGGTCTTGATTGCTGAAGCTCGAATCGTTCAGTCAGTCCATACTTTTACTAGTGGAAATCAGCTTAGCCCGGAAAAATTCCGGACTGTTCCGTTATCTTTAACTTCCGATCGGCAAACCGCGCGCAATTTTCAGAAGTTAGAGAAGTAAGAAAAGGCGAGACAGTGTGGTCCAATTAATTGCAGTTTTTGTCGCTCGTTTTTCTCTAACTCGACGTCTAGCTCAAAGGTCTAGCTATAAACTACTGAAATTTTTTCTTTTTCTCTCCCTCTCTCTTTCTCTCTCTCTCTCTCTCTCTCTCTCTCTCTCTCTCTCTCTCTAATTTTTTAACGACGCGATCTACGTCGTTGTTCTTCCTACCAATTCCTACGTATCGACTTCCACGACGCTGCGGAAACGGAACACAAGATCGGTTCCGTTGGCAATAAGAGATTGTCATAGGTTTTCAAGTTGCATTTTCGCGTTGCACACGTAACTGTGCGCATCGGTAAAATCTCCTAATTTATATCGTATTATTCACGCAATCACATCGCGCGACAGTATTCACCTTGCACACTCTCTTTCTCTCCCTCTCTCTCTCTCTCTCTCTCTCTCTCTCTCTCTCTCTCTCTCTCGCTCGCTCGCTCGCTCGCTCGCTCTACTACCCCAAAATTCAACCACTCTAAATGCTCGATTTGTTCGTTTTGGCAAGTTCCCGGCGGCGAAGTGACTAGAGTATAACGACTATATTGTCATGCACTACAGTCTTTCTTAGAGCCCTTCCATGATTTCGTCATCATGGTTTCTCTGTCCTAAGTTATCGCGCTTCGTCTTGGAGACCTCTCACCGCTACGTAGAGACTAGAGACTACTTCGGCTCGTTCGTTCCATGTATGCATGTACGTGTGTGTATGTATGTATGTGTATGTACGTGTACATATTTCGACGTATGCGGATTAAGAGGGGTCCAGTGGTCCATCGGCGGAGGACGGTCTCTCAGGTGTCTCCTTGCTCTCGTCCATGCCGCCGTTACCGTTACCGTTAGTACTACCGCCACCGCCGCCGCTACCTCCGCAGCCGTTTCTCATCGTCGTGCTGGAAGAGATGGTGGTTGACGCGTCCAGGGTCTCATCGTCCCGCAACCTATGACGGTATCCGTTGCTGCTACTCGCCGAGTCCGTGTCATCCACGTAGATTCTCACGTCGGAACCGATTGCGCCACCCTCGCCGATGTGAACTCCGCCTCCGCTATTTCGACTGCCGCTGCCGCTGCTGATGCTGCCGCCAGCGCTGATGCTGCCGACAACGCTCAGACTGCCGGTGCCGGTGCTCTCGCTTACGTTGCCGCAGGGTGACGGAACGTCGTCGGATCTGTCATCAGTGGTGACGTAGATGTGGCTGTAGCCCTCGCCGCGAATGAGTGCGCTGTACTGATCGCTGGCAATGCTGGTGGTGGTCGATGCCACCGCAGTCCCGCCCTGCGTTGTCTTCAGCTTCGGTGGCCTCCTCTCGTTGATAACGGATTGCACGTCGAAGTCATCCGTTGCCGCGGCTGCCGTGTGTTCTCTCTCCTCCGCTTTCGGTTTCGCTTCCTCCAGTCGTGCCTTGCCGCCAGCGTAACCGTTCGCGATGCCGGACATCCGCCCGGATGCGCTCACACTCGTGTCCGATTGCGATTGCGTATCACTCGACGTTCGCCGACTCATTGTAGCCTTGGACGGGTACATCTCAGCGGTGGGCATCAGATAACGATCGCTCGTCAACTTTGGCGGCACACTCAGGGTGCTGCTCGAACCGGTAGAAGTGACCAGCGATGAACTAGTCGGCGGTTTGCTCACACTCAATAGAGACTTGTTCTCGCGAATCTCGCTGGTAGTCACCTGAAATTCATAAAATCGAATTGGCAATTACATATTATACGAATTCTCGCTAATATCGCGTTGACATGTCTTGTCATCTTGAATTCTTCGATAAATATCTAACAATTATTCAATATATTGCCGCAAAGCAGTTGGAAGAAATCTATCGAGCAAATAAAGATACGATCTTAATATTATTTTTAAATTGTACTTTGTTATGTCATCTTGAGGTAAATCTTGTAGTGTGATCAATGCGATTATTTCAACGGCTTATGTTTATTTTTCAAAAAAACGAACAACTCTCACACCTATATGATTTCTTACCGGCAATTTGTAGCGTTGTGCGTGACTAGAATCTTGACTAACGCTGGTGTGACTGCGATGAGGAATAATTCGAGGCACACTCAGGTTGCTCACAGGCTTTTCAAAGACTTCGGCGACTTCAAAGTGCATTGGCAGCAACGATCTTCGCTGATGATGACTCGAATGAAAAGTTTGCCGGCGTTTTGACTTGAATTTGGACGGTCTTGAACTCGAACTGCGATAGTACGAACCACGACGTTTCTCATCCAAAGACACGGAAATTGAGATGTCTGGAGAATATAAGAAAAAAAATTGCGTCAATAATCAGTATATAAATTATCAACAGCATCGACGACATTAACAATAGCAATAATTAACATCGTTACCCTCGATGTTTCTCTCTCTCGGCGGATTATAAATGAAATTCGCAGGCAAGGAGCGAACTTTGGCTAATCCCGGTCTCACGGCAGATATTTTGTCGTTTCCTACCATAGATTCGTGCTCTCTGTCCTCATCGTCCTCGTCATCGTCACCGTCTATCCTACGATTCATCGGCACATCATCGTCATCTTCTTCCTCCACTTCGAGAAGCTCCTCCTGTTCTGCAGCCAGTTCTCTCTCCAATTGTGTTTCCATGTCTAGTTCGTCCTCCATCTGAAATTCAAATGTTCATACATGCTCTGTTATCTTCTGTTATCGAGATATCATTTAATTCGTTGAATCACGTGCAATTATTCGACACGTTACCTGCTTGTGACTTTCCTCCAAGTGTTTCATCAGCACAGCAACGACAACATTCACTAGCACAAACTGTGCCATCAAAACGAAAATGACAAAAAATATCGGAGCGATAATGGTGCTCACGCAACAATTTTTAACGCAATCCGCCGCGTCATCGCAATCGTCCCTCAGCGTGTCCTTCATGATTCCATTCCAATTGTCACCAGTGGCGACCCGGAAAAGCGTCAAGAAGGCCATGCCAAAGTTACTAAAGTGCGCATGTTCGCCGAGGCCTTGACAAGGCATGTCATCATTGCATTCTGAGACAAAAAGTTAGCATCGTTTAATTCAATCTTCTTCCTAAGATTGCTTTTAATAAGACATTCAATATCGAAAACTTTACGTGATCATAGGAAGAGATAGAGTCAACATATACGATAGCGTAGCTCGATCTATACGGATATGTTTCTCTAAAGTTAAATTCTCGTTAAACTTTTAAAGATACAAGTTGAGTCTTATTGAATCTTTCAAGGAAATATTTACTTAAGATGATCTGAAAGAAAATTTCAAGATCACTTTATCACACGAAGAAGCTTGCATCTGCAAGCAAAAGTGGACAAACTGTAGAAATTGGAATTTGTACGGTTATTTCTTTTTGTGATCACGTAAAAGTTCGTTAAATCACGTTAAATTTAATCGGAGAGAAGCAGTTACCCAATCGGCCGAATAATTCCACTCCTAGAGCAGCAAATATAAAGAAAAGCAGGAAAAACAGTAGTCCTAAATTGCCAACTTGAGGTAAAGCCTGCATCACCGTATCCAAGAGGGCACGTATACCCTTGGCCATTTTTAACAGCTTCAGTACTCGAGCTATCCGCAACACTCGCATTACGCGAATTATCGTGGGATTGATAGGAATGATCTTAGATTCGACTTCCTCTAGCACGATGCCGACCACTGACAATATGACTATCCCCACATCCAATTGATTCCACCTGCAAAAAGAACCACGCTTTAGAGTTAAGATCAAGCTGTATTAGCTTCATATTTGAATAGTTCAAATAATTTGAACAGTTGGAACGATTTGAGACTGGAACTCGAGCCGTTCAATCATCGGGAAATTTCGAATACTGATTAAAACTGATTGACTCCTTTTTTTCAAGTCCGATCATTCGTATCTTCGAATGCAAATGAAAAGTGCGTGTACTTACTTATCTTTGAGATAGAGGTGCACACCGAGAGCAACCAGTTTCATTATCGACTCGAGGATGAAGACGGCGGTGAAAAAATAATTGAATATCTTCAAGGCGTAGGTGAGAGCCTTCGGCATCATGTAAAATTCCATCGCCATCGTAACGACGTTGAGACCGATGACGGCGGCAATCGCTAGATCAAAGTACTTGGACGTCACGACGTTGTGGACGAACAGCCGCGATTTGGAGTAACTAGTATAGTACGGTGGCTCGTGCATCTCTGAAAAGTCATGATGTCGGTTCCCGTGAATGGGATTCTTGCAGAAGCGACATTAACTCGGCGGCGACCACTCACTTCGTCTCTTCTTCTCCATCTGTAACGCACGCTTGGCCGCTCTTCGCACGCGCTCTTCCTTCTCCTGTTCCTCGCGGCATCTGTGAAAATTCTCCACCACCACACCGACGAACATGTTCAGCACGAAGAAACCCACCAACAGTATGAATGCGATGAAATACAACAATCGCCACTCGGAATAATTCTCGATGGGCTGGAATCAGATTTGTCTCATCGCTGTCAGTTTTAAGGAGCAGTTTTAATGCATGTTCATGATTAGGTTCGTGTATGATTGTTTTTCTAAACTATCGAGATATGTTGACGAGATCTTGTTAAAAGACATTAATTTTCGGAATTTCTCCTACCTGTTGGTCGACTCCAACGGCATCCAAACCGGTGTACATAATGTTCACCCAGCCATCTCGCGACGATAGGACGAATAACGACATGAGAGCCTTGCCGAGATCGTCAAAATTGTACTTTCGATTTAACCACACGTTTCGCTTGTCGATCAGACAGTCCGTCTTATTACGCACGTTTTTGATATCGGGGCCATCGCAGTAATAAAATGCACCCTTGAAAAGTTGCACCCCGAGAATACCAAAGATCACGAAGAACGTGCAGCAGATCAGGACGATATTACCGATGGGCCGTAACGAGGACAGCAATGTTTGCACGACTAGTTTTAAGCCGGGTGCGCGGTTGATGACTCGCAGAGGCCTCAATGATCTCAGTAATCTAAATACCTGAGTTATTTCAAAAGTACCAGAAGTATGTATCATTAATAAGGCCAATAAGTTTTGATTACTTAAAGATACACGACAAGTATCTCAAGTAATGAGTTTACCCTCAGTATCCCGAATATCCTGGGGCTGCTAGACGACAGCAGGGACATCGATAAATCGATTATGGAAATGATAACGAGAGATCCATCCATGATGTTCCATCCCGAGGTAAAATACGCGTCTGGACCGTATAACATACTCGTCGCGACAACCTGTCGTTGCAACATCGAGATAAGGATCACATGAAATTTGCAGCTTTCGATATCATTTTATAAAGCAGAACCACGCTCGGGATATCAGTTTTAAGTGTGATAAACAAAAACAAAAGAGAGTTATCTTGCAGAATACCTTACCTTGACAAACATCTCGATGGCGAAGACGCCAGTAAAAATGTAATTCGCGGTGGATAGAAAAAGTCTCTCGCGGCTGTCTGGCGGTATATTCGGTCGCTCCATCGCCAGGGTGATACAATTCAGTCCGATAAACAGCAGCACCACATTGTCGAACCACTTCTGATCGACGAACCATTGACACAAGATGCGAAATCTGCAAAAGTATCGAGGAGGTCATGAGTCACTCGTGGCAGATCGATCGATTTGCTAGATTGTTTCTTGCATTCTTATCTTTGCGAACATCGAGCATCGATCAACTTCATCGTTACTTTACACTCGTCTCTTCTACGTTACCTGTTATTCGGCGGGAACAGATACAGGGAATAATTCTCACGCTCTTGCAGGCAACCCTTGGGCTCGAAGAACATGAATATCTTCTTGATCCTCTCGACGCTGCTCGCGCTTCCGTGGCTATTCGATGGCGGGGTCTCGCCATCCGTCCTCGTGCGCTCTTCCTCTTGTTCGGGAAGTCGTTTGATTCTCGGCAGTGGACCAGTCTCTATGGAGAGATTGTTAATCGTGCGCGGAGTCGAGGATGGCGCGAGGATCTCGTCCAACGGCAGCGTTTTCCTGGTGGACGTCTGGACATTCTCATATCTGCGCAACGAGTTCCTTCGCGAGAGCTCGTCGATCCATCGCATCTGCAAGATCGCGGCGTTGCGATATTAAGGTCAGGTATGATGTCCGCCTCGATCGATGGCTTAAAGCTCGATCGCTCTTGCTTCTGGCAGCAAAAGGCGACGACGCAATCCGTGCGATCGCTCGTTTACCTGATTAGGAGTGACCGTGTAACGACGAATCGACCATGGGCCGTAGCTGTCGAGCGAATTATTAGGGCTCAAGCTACGATTATTGCTTGTCAGGACGGTAGTTCGATTGTTGGGCGCGTCGCGTTGCGTGTCATTCCTTATCGAACCGTGCAAGTAACCGCCATTGAAGCTGAAAGAAATCGCTCTGTCAAACGGTAGTTCTAGCAAATGATCGCCTGTTAATCTCGCGTATTAGGATTATTTTTCTCATCTCTTTCTTATTCTAATGATTCACAGTGCACGTCTCAATCGTCTCACGTTGGATTCGATCCGACGATAGTGCTGCGCCCGTTATTGAGCACGGTGGTGTGGCCGGGTTGCTCGTCGTCACTCTGCGACCATCGTTTCCTTCTCAGAGACGGCCGTGACAAGCGCCACGAGTATCCCCTTTGTATCCTCGGCGGACTGAAGAGCAAAGAGCGGTATCAGGAAAGATAGAATGACGGAGAAACAAACGTATTACCTGGAGCTGAGGTCCCTCGTTGAGGGATTAACGACTGCCGTAACGAGACTTATACGTCTCGGAAACTGGCTAGCTATTAAGTTGTTCGCCGGTATCTTGTTGGACACGTCGGGCAGCTTCAACAGTCCCGAGGGTATACTGCACTGACTCTGCAAATGCAACGCTCTTCATTATCGCATCCTCTCGTAATTTAATCCTTCCAACTAGCATCCTAATGAGATGCGATAAGATGCTCTTTACTTATATAAAAAATCGCAACAAGAGCCCCGTCGATTGTTCGAGTCCCGACTCGATCGGTGGAGAATGCAATTGAATGAGACTGAAAGCGTAAGCTGCGCAAGCTGTGCTTGCAGACGCGTCTGAGAAAAGAGAAAAGAACATTCGTGCAATTTAAGGATTCGAGCTTGCTAAAGTTCGAATCACAGATCCGAACGCGAAAGGAAATCCGGACGGCATTGAAGGTAACATCGCGATTCGTCGGAGTCTCTCGCGAGAGCGATGACGAGCAAGGTCCGATGTCGGCGGGACGTTTGTCGGAATGAAATGACGTACGCCGGATCGATCGATGGACTCGATTGAAAGGGCAGTCGCGGGATAAACCGCGCGACAATTGAGGTCCCTGTAGCCGACGTCCAGCGTGGTGTTTGGCGAGTCCTGAGGAGTAGCCGCCGTGTGAGTGATTATCGGCGGCTGACCTGGCGGTACGCCCATCATCTTGCTCTCTTTCTGAATGTTGCACTTCGGCTCGTCGATCCGTTGCTTCCACACGCTGTTCTGCTTCTCGCGGTTATCCTTGTACTTCCTCAGCTCCTCCGCGCTCTGCCACGAATTCTTCTGATCCTGTGCAAGTCGCAATGAAGGAGAGCTGATGCTGCGCGGGAGAGATCCACGCGGGAGAGAGCTCGGCGGGATCCGTTGGTCGGGATTTACGATCTTTTATTACCTGGGTATACGTGTCGCTGTCGGACATCGAATGCGACCCCGACACTCTCGATGATCCATCCTCGCTGCCTATTCCAGCCTCCTTCGCGGCCAGCCTCTTCGCCATTTCCCTCTGCTCACGTTCTCTCCTCTCGTTTCTCTGCGAAACGTAGCGATTATCAGGCTCCATCCGTATCGGGAATGAACCAATGCCTTTGTACAATCACGCTAATCGTATCTCCGTGAACCATTGGAGAAAGGGATCGGTATATTACAGCCCGGTGCCTACCTCCGACGAGAAACCCTCAACGAGAATGGCGACCAGAAGATTAAAGAGAACGTAATTGCCAAAGGTCATCAGCGCTACGAAATAAAGAGCGGCCCAGTGAGATGTCTTCTGCATACCATTGAAGAGAACAACGTTCCAGTCTTCCTGCGTGAGGATCTATATAAAAAGAAGAATGGGAAGAGGCTCCCGCTACATACGCGTAGATATCTACACTTATTTAATAAAGCGTGTGATTGGCAAGACGTTTTTCTTTTTTCTAGAACCGCGTGAGACAATTTCTGCTGTGTGCAGACGACAATTTTGTACGTTTCTTGTCAGAAATAGAATTACTAGCTGAGAAGTTATTGATGAGATAATAGGTAAAAGAATTCGATACAAAGAGAGAGAGAGAGAGAGAAAGAGAGAGAGAGAGAGAGAGAGAGAGAGAGAGAGAGAGAGAGAGAGAGAGAGAGAGAGAGGAGCGATAAAATTCATATTTATGAAATCGAGATGGAATGATTACAGTCATAATTTCCATACGTGATGAACTTCAAAGGTCAAATAGATATTTTCATTTAAAATATATATTAATTTCGATCATTGAGATACTATATCGCATAATTTCTGTTATTGATGATACCGTATTTAAAACGCTACGCGTGATGCCATTAAATTACATAAATATTTTACGCTATCTCCGTTCAGCGAGAAAATTATTCAGAAACGGAAGGAAGTTTATGCTCATTACTTCAAGTGCTGAAAGTAAATTTAAAGAAAAAAAATCCCTCGTACTTGACACATACGCGCGCAATCACGTTGGACTGTACAGAAGAGGAAGTTGGCGTGTCGTTCGCGCGTCGTATGTAAACTCGCATACTCAACGGAAGGTATGCGGAAAACGTTTTGCCAACCAGCAGTCGCGATACTTTGCGAATATGCATGCGTCGAGTTTTCTATCACGAATTTCTTTTTGCAGGTTTCATACGCCTCCATTCGCGTATTCGCCTATCTCTATGAACTCTTCGGCCTCGTATGTCTCGTTTCAGATAACCACGCTGCCTGATAACGTTGCTGTTCAAGATGTTGAGGAGCGACAAACGTCTCGAAGGAATTGACCGAACGTAGGGTAGAATATCGCGCACGTTATTGCATGCACGACATTTGCAGCGACTGTTAATAGCAGTATTCTGTTGAGTTTAATCGACTTTACGCGCACATAAACGAGACTCGATGTAGGAACGATTCAACAGTCAGGATGCAGCCGTCCGTGCGTTCGCGCCCGCATCTGTTAGCAATTTATCAACGTTCACATCGCAGCGCGAGGACGAGCAACCGCGTGAAGTCGGATCGCATCATCAATCGCGATTGATTGAGAAATTAATCGACGCTCCATCGGACCGTGCCGTAAAGCTGTAAACGGAAACACGTGATAGAAAGGCGGAAACTCGTTGGAGCGCGGGCTTTTCTGTAGCACCGTAGCTGCACATCAGTCGCTCCGTACGGATGATGCGTGAGCTGAATCGAGATAGTCCACGCAATCCGTGAATGGAGCCGTCGTCGCGCAGCTGTTGATCTGCGCGAGCGAACGAACGAATTGACGACATAGTGAACACACGCCGACACGCATATGTATAGCGTATATATACCGTTGTGCACGCATGGTAAATACAAAGCAACCATTAAAGGCTCTGATAACGGCACGACACGGATAACAGAGAGACAAGAATGAACGTGAAGCGTGGGTGGGCTTACGGGGAGCCGGAGGGGGTCACATCGTTGGGACTCGTTTGTGTTCAACACGAAGAAATATGTATATATACATATATATACACACATTATATATTTTATATATATATATATATATATATATATGTATGTATGTAACAGTAATCCGCTAACGATCTTGCCAACGCGCGCGTACGAAAGCGGAGTGAGTCGAGCTGAAGCGAAAAATCCCACACCGTTTCGCGAGCTTCGCGATGATGCAGCAGCCGTTAATCGTTGAAGACTTGCAAATCGAGATGTGTTTCGCGCGCAGGGTCGATACATGGACGTGCTCTAGACACGGCAGCGATCTACAGCAGAAACTATCGGTGAAGGATAACAATAATGCGTCGTCGTCATCTTTGCATCGCGCGATGCCGAAGAAATACGCTGCTGCCCTGCGTCCCTTTCGATCGATTAATTCCTTAATTAATTGCGAGGATCGTAAATATAGGACTATTCAGTTCAACTCGATCCGTTCTACCTCCACGCGAGCATCGGGCAGATTACTAGCGGACGCTCTGTATATACGACGAAAAGTTTATACGAAACAAAGAGAGAGAAAGAATGGGAGAGAAACAGAGAGAGAGAAAGAGAGAGAGAGAGAGAGAGAGAGAGAGAGAGAGAGAGAGAGAACGTGGACACGAATAGGTGGAATGAAAGACCGTGTACACGCAAAACATATGGGCAAGAGAAATGGCTGCGTATATATATATATAGCGTCTTATAGATGTTATATCGATATGTGTAGCGTTAAAAAAGAGAGGCGGGAACAGTGGTACCTGGAAGACAGTGACTAGTGCCCAGACGATGTCGTTGAAATGTTTGCGATCACAGCGGCACATTGGGTGCCGCGAGACCACCTCGGCACAGGTGCAGGGCCGACTCCGGTCCGCCCACATGCAAAACTTACCCCCGAACAGGTACATCCCTAGGATGCTGCAACCGAGATAATCCGCTGGCCTAAAGTATCCCCGCGACAGAGATCGTGGATGAGGGAGGCGGGAGGAGAGAGAGAGAGAGAGAGAGAGAGAGAGAGAGAGAGAGAGAGAGAGAGAGAGAGAGAGATGGGACTCGGTGATCGACGGAAACGGGGGGAGATCGGGGATGCAATCGCCGAGCAGCGTCTCCGTTCTCCGTTCTACGGTGACGAGCCATCGTCGTCCCGTAATTAATTAATTAATCTCACAGGAAGCGCAATTGATCCATCCGTTCGTGCATTAACGACGATCGCACGTCATTACGTGGTATTTGCGTGCGCGAAAATTCTATGAACATTGACGTCATCGACGTGGGATCGCGTTAAGCAACCGCGATCGATCGGCAGCTGACATTGCTGATACGGTTGACCGCGGCGAGGATCGCTCTGTGACTCGTGAGAAGAATAAGACAATTATGGGATGATCACGTCAGATTGCAGCGCGTTGTTTCCGTTGTTGTTCCTGCTGGCTACGTACACACAGCTCGTACACATCCGGCCGGACCGGATCGGCAAAATGCGTAAAACGTTCGCCAAGTGAGTCAGCTCGTTTTGCTCGTTGGTCCGCGTGGTCCGTTATTCTCGTGCTTAAATGCTCAAAGTAACACGGTAGGTTTAAAGCTCACTAGTTTAAAAATACTTCTGCGAAGAGAAACATCTATTTTTGGGTCTTACCGACGCGGCATCTTTCTCGATTTTTCCATTTATCGTCAGCGGATGAGTGTTATTAATATTTATAACTTTTAAGCCCTCTTATTCCCATTTATCCCTTAATGCGTGCGTTAAATCGCGCGCTTTCGCGATGTCCTAGTGTCTCGAATATTTTCCTTTCGATATGTCAATTTCGTTCTGCATTGTTCCCCCACATCTTGTTTGCATTTAATCTTTTCCGTTCCGTCAAGAGGAAGATAGAAAGCGAGAAGAAGAGAGAGAGAAAGAGGGGGGGAGGGAGAGAGAGAGAGAGAGAGAGAGAGAGAGAGAGAGAAAGGAAGAGAAAGAGATTTAAAAGGTAACTTAATCTATCTTAACAGATTTATATATAAAGAGAGAACACACGGAGACACTGCACATCGGCAAGGGATTAAGCGATCGTGTCGGACAAAACAGCGAAAACGACTGTCACTCGAAGCTCGTACAGTCACATTCTGCAAGTTTGGTGTGTCTGTATTATATACATACATAAAATGTATCTTGTATTTGTACAATACAGGTAAATGCGTGCAAAGTAAGTGTATATATATATATATATATATTTATGAATTGCGAGCGAATCGTATCGATTTGTATGCGGTTGTAACGGGCTTCGCACGAAACGACGTGACGAAACAGGGAGACCCAGGAGAAAATGGCCGTTTGCCGAAAGGCATAAACGAGAATCATCGCCATTTAAGCAAGAGTCAAACGGAAGGAAGAGCGCATGTGTGATTCCCGCAAGAATTAAACGGAAGAGCGCCGCGCCGTCGAGCATCACATTTCGCGCTCACGCGTTCGCGTCGCAATGCAATCTCGCGATGCGCGATATGTCGCGTGAGCGCGTTGATTGTTTAATGTTTCCAGCGGGCAATCGATAATACTAATTTTAGGGCGCGCGTTGGAACAATAATCCGAGAGCGGCGTGACGTCTGCCAAACTCGCGGTAAACAGCGAGATTGCGAGATCGCGTATTATCGAGCGCCGATCACTCTATGACCGGCCACGTTGGCCGATTCTCTCCGCGAATCTCGCCCCGACCTCGTCGCTCCCGATCGTCGTCCGTCGATCGGCGAACATCCGGCCGCCGCGTGAAGAAATAAACGGAGAAAAGGAAGGAACGGCGGAAACAAAACACCTGTCGTTGCAGAATGTCACGGCGCACGTTTTGCAGGGGGAACTGTGGACGGGGGGCGGACGGGGAACAGAGAGAGAGAGAGAGAGAGAGAGAGAGAGAGACAGAGAGAGAGACAGAGAGAGAGAGAGAGAGAGGTGGAGGGCGGTAAATTGCCAAGCGTAAAGGTATAATCTTCTAATACGCAGATACGCAGGTATATGTATATATGTATTTTACGAACGGATCTCTCTCAGAGAGCATGTCTATATATATATATGTATAAATCTGCGGAAAGGATACGCACAAATCTACCGAGAGTGCAAGAGTGATGATGACGACGACGATGATGATGATGATGATGATGATAATAATAATAAGGATGATGATGATGATAATGATAATGATAATGCTATATTACGTGCCTTGCGCGATCTACCTGATCTGTATCTCGTCTAGAATTAAGTGAAAGACAGGCGTCTTTCTCTACTACTAAAGAAAACAGTTAACCACCGGGTCACCACAATAGCCTGGTAACCCGGTTTACCAAGACTAATCCAGGGTCAAGTCTAATCCAGCCTCTGAGGAGTCTCGTGGAACACGCGTGCGACTTTTGGCAAAATGATAAGGCGGCAATCAATTTGAGATCTAATTAGTCGAATAATGCACGTCTGTTCCAAAGAGATGCGCAGATGCGTGCGTTGTGAATAATAACGATAATGATGATGATGATGATAATGATAATAATAACAACAACAACGGCAAAATAATGAGAAGGGTATGTAATAATGCAGAACGGAAACAGAAGAGAAAATAAAGTCACTATTTATCGCTAATTATCTGGCTTCTAGTTTTCGCTTTCCCTGCGCGGTCTGCTGCGTGTTCAGCCGGCCGGCTTATATCGGTACACCGAAGATCAAGCGCGCTCTGTTCGTGTCATCCGTGTTCACGTTGAGCACAGAAGGTTTCGGCCTTTTCGAGGTGTCGAATTCTCCGGGACTGTGACACGGCGTTTCTCCCCTGCGCGCGCGTGATTTATACGGCTATTACTTGTACGACTCGGTACGGAGCCCCCTTTGCGCTCGAGTCGTCGCGGGCGTTCAAGAGAGAAAGTGACAGAAGAGTTACAAGTAGAATGAAGTAGAGAAAAAGAGAGAGATAGAGAGAAGTGAATCGGTACGAAGATAAGTGTGTAACGTCGTAAGTGGTGAAGTACAGTGAGAAGTACAGGGGAGACAGAGAGAGAGAGAGAGAGAGAGACAAGCGTGTGGCATAGTCCGGTGCGCTACGCGTTAGAAGTGTGCGATCGAGAGATCGATGCGTCGTTCACGGGGTGTATGCGTATGAGTCTAACGAGTGGTGGTGATATGTACGTGTGCGTGCGCGCGCGCGCGAGGAAGCAGAGGCGCAAGCTGCCGCTGCATTGCTGCTGCTGCTGATGCTGATGCTGCTGCTGCTGATGCTGCTGCTGCTGCTGCTGCTGCTGCTGCTGCTGCTCTTGCTTCGGCACGATCGTTTGCAACGATCGAACAGAGGCAAGAGTGCGGCCGTTCATCGCTGCGACATCACGAGAGATCGAAAAGACGCGCAAGCTCGACGGCAACGCTTCTTCTCAGCAGCCGTAGCCGGCTGCGGGAGTATCATCGATCAGAGAGTATCGAAGGTGTAACAGGTGGATCACAGACGTGATGTACGCGCAGCGAGATGTCACGCGTGTGTGTGCGTGTATACAAAATCGTGACGGGATGACGACAATAGCAAGGGCAAACGCGAGGCCAAAGAGAGACACGCATCGCACATGCAAAGCGCGAGTTGCACGCAACGTGAGCCAAGCAAGACAGGATCGAGATATCGTGATCCAAGGACAAGCCAGTCTACCCTGGGATTGCCCGGATAATCCCACAAGGGCCAACACCGCGCCCTTTAAACAGGATGCGGTGCATGACGATCCTTAGAGTGGCTGCCGAACAATACAAATGTCCTGGAAATGTCTGGAAAACGTCGACTTGGTCCCTCGAGCGACTTTACCAAAGTCTCTTGAACATTTCCATGCCATTTTTATTTGCATCCCTCGTTCAGACGTTTGTATTGTTACTCCCGTTTGGACACGAGTGGAGATTCCAGTTGGCGTCTATCGACGAACGTACGGAAACGATCGAATCTCTCGCGGGTGTCTTGGAATCTTGCCGAGACTGAGACTGAGTCTAATCCCGTTCCATTATTTCGGTATTTCATTATTCGAGATCGCTGCGAGATTCGGTTAGCGACAGGATCCTGCATCACGATGCTGATTCGAATTTCGGTGTTTCCGGACAGACGTAACAGGCGCGAGAACTAATTGGAACTACTCTGACAACATCGATGTAACATTGAGAATAACGCCAACAGAAATAAGCAAACGAGTATGCGAAGCATCTCCAAGCACGCAAAGTTTCCCTAGCGCTTTCGAGCGAAAACGTCCGCGCCCGTACGAAAGTCTTGAGCTCTCAAGAACGCGTTATTTATTCGCGTCGATATCGATCGATCGCAACTCCGAGCCCGGACGGCTCGGAAAGTTCGAATATCACGCTTTCAGCGTGACGCCCGAGTAATTCAAATCGCTCGATTTAATTCAAACATACGAATTAATTCAGCAGCAGAAATTAATCCAAAGCTACGCAACATCCAATGTTCGTCGGCGAAACGATCGCATCGCTTGAGAATGATCAAAGCGAGACCATTCGCAAGAAATGTCGTGACATGAATCGACGCAACGTTCGCAGAGCACTGAGGATTTCGCTCATCGTCGCGGGCACACGGAGAGAAAAGCTTGCATGCCAGAAGATAGCCAACTCGACAACAATTTGCAGACGATAACGGCGGGAGAAAAGGCGTTAACGGCCGCACATGTCGCGCTTATAAAACGGACAAAGATGGACGGATTGATCGCGAACGGACCGAAGCGGGGGAGCATCGAGATTATCGCCGGCGATCATACGCTTTACGCTCGATGCGATTTGCATCGGATGATCCGCCCGTCTGTGAGCTTCCAGCTTTGATACCGGCTTTGATACAACCCCTTCCTCGGTCTTTCTTCTAGCATCAAGTAACGCGTGTTCATCAAAGAGCGCGGCAAGAATTTGAACAGAAATGAAATGACCGATTGAGCGATAGGTTCGCCCTTTAAGGGCGAACGAGTTCCTCGAGCACGCGATTTATCACGCGTTTCTAAATGAGCTCTCTCCTTGATCAGCGCACGGCAATCGGCAGCTCGCAAAATCTCTTTCTGCATTTCCGCGAAGCTGCTACTGGTGCTCGCCTTCTGTCCCTCTTACCGAAGGATAACATGCTGGAAAGCGATGTCATTTCCCAGTATACGTTACCTGAGGTCTCACAGAAATCATATCAAAGTACGGAAGGAACGCACATCGTGCGCTTGCATGAGTTTAGCCCGATCGGAAAACCAAAACGTGAACCAGTACGTATACTTAGCGTATTTAACGTATATATATATATATATATATATATATATATATAAATGCGGTGTATATAACGGTCAATATATGCACAAACATATATATACATATACATATATATATATATATATATATATTATATAGGTGAATAATATATAAAGAAGTCAAAAATGTCCTCGAGAAGATACGTGGAAAAGTATCCTTTTCTTTAGTAGGTACCTGAAACACCGTCACAATAGCCCAGAGTAACGAGTCAAAGTTTTTCCTATCACACTCGACGTCAGAGCTGCCTTTCGTTTCACAGAATTTGCAACCAAACAGGTTCATCCCGAGAATACTACAACACAACGAAACGTGCAATGTATACTTCCTTATCCATATATATATATATATGTATATGAATATACATATATATATACGTAGAGACCAAGGTAAAAATGAGAATGAGAGAGAGAGAGAGAGAGAGAGAGAGAGAGAGAGAGAGAAAGGGGGGGAGGGGATAAAGCTTGGTCAGAAGAGAATCGCGATTCGTGAAGCGTATAACTCGAATAGCCGATCGAAATGTATACATGTAATATATCCTGAAGCCATCGAGCGTCCTTCCAGCCACAAATTCGAATAAACCCTTTGGTGATATTTTATGCACTTTGTCACGTCATCGTCGTAATCTCTTTCAATTTCGGAGCGCCATGCATGTTAAGCGACGAGAACTAAAGGAAATATTCATGAGAAATGTCAGTTCAGTTTGAACTGAACCATCGACGCTTTGCCATTGCGTTTTGTGACTGAATGAACTCGCGATGGTCTCCCCTCGCATAAGCAGCGCGTCTAGTTACGTAAGACGACGAAAGCGCGCAATCGATCGGTCAACATCTTCCCGCGGTTTTAATGTCGTAAAATGCAAAACGCACACTCCCACGTGCATGATGTCACCCGCGAAAGGGGACGTCACGACGGTAGCGCCGATTTTCCGAGGGAAGCAGATGTCCTCGGATCGATACCGGCGTAAACTTTCGTCGTTGCTCGTAATCTGAAACCTTGGCCGAGTAAATGGGATCTTGCTTGCTTACGATCCCGGTGCGAGTATAGGCGCAGTGTTCGTTGCTTGCACGATCCGGTCGATAGAAGAGTTCCGTAAAGCGGATCTCCTCGAGATTCGCGTCTCGAAGGGCCGAAGGGAAACGCAAACGCCCAGAGCGGCCGTCGAAGAATAGAAGCATCCGGTGCGGATCGGCGCGCGGAGACATTTGTATAGCTCCGCGACGACTTGCTTCCAGCATTCCGAAAGTTCACGTTGAAATACTAGGAGAAACGGGAAGAAGATCTCTCGATCTTACGAACCGCGACCGAAGATCCCTCCCTGCCTTCAGCCTTCGCGACAGGTTCGCGTCCTGAAAACTGTTTCACGACCGCGAGTATTCGGTTTGCAGTCCACTGCGACCGAATGGTCGCCGATGTAGCATCTCGGAACATATTAAAATACAAATCCATTTTCCAACACTCGTGACGACGCGAGGGAAACGTTCTTCAGGGACAATCGGAATCCCGGACGCGAGTAAGAACGAGCAGCGATTGCGGAAAGCGACAGCAGTCCGGACGTTTGCTGCGGTTTGATCCCATGCGAGCGGAATATCATGGAATATCGAGGCTGCAACAGCGAGAACGGCGGCCGGCAAATCGGCCATCGAACGCTCGTAAAACGCATCGTAAACGCACGGATGTGTATATAGCGGATGGTCCTACGCAGCATGAAACAAGACGTGTATGCGATCCTGAGGAAGTCGAACATTCGCAAGCTGTTCTAATATCGAGGACCACACCGAGACGCACGCACTTGATACAGGCGCTCAGAGCAGCAAGAGATAGATAGACAGATAGATAGATAGATAAATAGAGAGAGAAATAGGGGGGTGAGGAAAGAAGGGAAGAAGAGAGAGAGAGAGAGAGAGAGAGAGAGAGAGAGAGAGAGAGAGAGAGAGAGAGAGAGAGAGAGGGCGACAGCAGGGAGACTTACGTGTGTACACGGATATATAGATCAAGAGCATGATATATGATAGTAGATATATATATATATATACATATAGCCCTTCATACTCGTCGCTAAGACGTCCAGCATAAAAGCATCATGCACACACACGTAGATATATATTCATATACGTATATATATATATTTATATATAGATAGATATGTATCTTCTAGATATAAACGTCGAAAGTACGTTCGATGCCTCAAGCCATGAAGGGAGGGACCGACAGCAAGGTCCTTCCCCGCCTCAATAGATCGTGCCAACAAATATCAATCGTCATTACCATGAACAACGTCAGAAAGTATGTCGCTTAAAGAAAACGCTAGGAGAACACGCGAGGAACACGGGACAACTGCTGATATATACGTATAGACTCGAGAACTTCTATGTATATATGCGATATGCATTAACTGGCGTGGCGGCTTCATACGCCGCGCGGAAACAAAGTCAAAGCGAGTGAAGAGTAGAAGAGAAAGGTATATGAACGGAAGACAGTCACCTAATAAGTAGAGATCTCGGCTCGAAGAGCGGCGGCGACGGCGCGCAATCCGCTCCTGCGAAAGCTCGTAGAAGCGAGCGGGAAGCTTTCGAAATATCGAGCGTCGACGAGACATCGGAGCTTTAGGACTGTCGGAAAAGTTATGTCGGCGAATCATCGAGGGAAGATACAAGATCAGTACAATCCGACCAATCATCGAATTCCAGATGCATCGAGATATCTTGTTTAGGAGCTCTGCTCATTTAGGAGATTTTTCAAGGTGGGAGAAATTTTCGGGAGAAACATCCGGCGATTCAAAAATCAACGCCGTATACTTCTTTGATAAAGCCGGCAGGCGTAAGGCGAGCGGTAAGACTTGATCGCCAAAAACGTCATTCTTACCGTCATCGTCCACGGGAGCGACGTGAACTCGCCATTAGCGCGTGACACGCAGGGACCATCGAGCGCTCTCTCTCTTTCGTTGCTCTCCCATAAGCAAAATATTCGATACTAAATATTCGATTCGTTCCAGAACCAACGATCCTTCTCGTCGACGCTTCGTAGTTCAAAGCGCTTGCCCGACACACGTTTGACAATACCTATCGACAGTTCCGTAACTTCGATCCGCTTTGCCAGACATGCAAACGTTACTAGCCTGATGAGGTGATAATTAGAACAGGAAGACACGACAGCGCCCCGAAATCCGCGGAAACGCGACGCGGGCTCGTTCCGCGGTCGTCGAACTCCAGCCCCGTCGACGGGCGACGACGACGAATTCGCAAAGTGGCCGAACACCACGCGAGAGAGAAGAAAAACAGAAAGGGAAAAGAAAACGCAGAGAGAGAGAGAGAGAGAGAGAGAGAGAGAGAGAGAGGACGCGGTGAATCGCGCGGCCGCGACGCCCCGGAATTTCCGACAGCGTCGCCGACGACGGGCGACGTGAGTAGAACGGCGACTTACCTGAATATAAAGATGAATAGTACTAAAAGAGAAAAGAATACGGCAACGTTATCCATGGTGCGCAGCATCACGAAGAGCTGCCGTCGTAGATTCGGTAGGAATCGCACCAGCTTTAGGATCCTGAGCAGCCGGAAGGTACGCAACACGCTCAGACCGGAACTCCCACCGCGCTCCTCCACGAATGCTTGGCAGAGCTCGACCACGCTGGAAACCGGATGCGCTCGCGTTAACGCTAATCATCGAGCCGATCCTCGGTCGGCAGGTTTTGCGAGAAAGCCAGAAACGATCCGCCGTTTTATGGTTTTAATCGTAAAACTCGCAGCCGAGCGCGAACTGCCGCGCTGATACTGCCGTGCGTTTATGGACGTCTCTGGACATCAGCGGATCGATAGATACCGCGACACGCAATGCTCATTTGATACTATCACACGAGTGGATCATCATGTTGTAACAAGCATCCGCTTGTAATATAATATCGCGTTACTTTTAAGCGAGACTTTTAGGTGGGAAGCCGTACCTTAGAATCACGACGATACCGTCGAATACGTTGAAGCCGTTGCTGATGTAACCGAACGGACCCTCCGCTGTAACTTTCAGCAACATCTCCACAGCGAAGATCGCCGAGAACACGATGTTGCTGATTTCGACGGCCACCGTTAACTGTTCCGGCTGCGTGCATGCAACAGAACAATCAGAGCGAACGATCATACTTGATCGAAACAACAAACAAGTTCCCTTTGCGGGAACCTTGCTCGGGAAATCGCGTCGAACTTTTCTCATCGATACAACAGTGCCCCTTGCGGTCACCGTCTTGCGATCTGTTTCGTCCAAATTGCATCATCTACGATAATTGAGCAATGATATCTAACGGATCTCGGGATTGGCTCACCTGATTGTGATACTCGATCCCCATGCTCAAAGTGTTGATGAGAATCGCCAGGAGGATGCCCTGCTGGAAGTACTTGTGCTCGACGAGCTTCTTGATCCAGCGTCTCATGCAGCGAAGCGTGCAGATGCAGCAGCTCCCCGCACGTCCCAGCAGCCGTCTGGCGCGTGACGACTTTTGCCACTTCTCGCCCTCGTCTGGCCACTGATCGCCTGCCTGCATCTCGCAGCAGCAGGAGCAGTTGTCGATATCGGACGTCAACCACTGCGCGCGATCCTCCAGCGTGATGTGACGGTCAGTTATGCCTACATGGTAAACACGCGGTTCGTTCTCTCTGTTTCTCTCCGCTTGGTCGTTACTCGTGAAATTGGAGGACCCGTAGCACCGAAACTGCGAGCGTCTACGATGTGATGGGATACGTTCAAGCGTTCAAGCAGATAACCGATAAACGAACGCGACTGATTCTGATATGTTTCCAGTGTTCTTTGCGAGTGTCGATGCGAAGTTTCATAAATCGAACAAACGTGCGTCGCGCTTCTACGACGATTCTACAATGTCCTGCGGAAAACTGCGACGATGTCCCCCAGACATCTTCACGAGGTTCTTGCTCACCTTTCTGCTTTCTTTTCAGAATTTTCAGAATCCCGCGCGAATTCGCTCGCTCGTATCAGACCGTTACGCGTCGGGTACTTGCCTTTCGTGAGGGAATTCAGAAACGAGTCGAGCGCCAGCTGGCCGGTGGGCAGGGCAGCGCTGAGGGCACCGCTGAGGGCTAACAACTCCTGACACGTCATGGCCTCGTTGCCGCCCAGCTCGGTCTGCATCTGCAACGGTAACGTTGCTCGGTAGGGTAAAGACGAGTAGGGTAAAGACTCCGCGTTTTTGCTCTACCGCTTTGCCGAACGCAGCTTCGAGCCCGAGCGGCGCTACACAGCGCCGAACACGGATCGTTCAAGCTTCGGACAAGCTTCGAGAGACTCGAGCAGCTTGAAACTCAAGCTTGAAACTTCGAGCCGCGAATATTCGCCGGAATATCCCGCTAGTCTGCGCGTATATTGTCTGCGAATTACCTGCATGTGATCTGGCAGCGGGCTGGACCAAACGTTACCGTCTCCCGTCTGCGTCATCTTCTCGCTCGAGCAGACATTACGCTCGCCCGGCGTCACCGTCCCCGGCTGCAACGCATTCCCGAGATTATTGCTGCCGTGGAGCAGTACCACGTCGCTAAACATTACGCTGCTTCTTCTTCGATAATGCGTACATGGTGGACTCAACAACGTGCTGTTCGTCTAAAAGGCGACAATATCAAGCATACGTTATGCGTGCGCTATTATTACCCCACGATCGCCCCACGCTCTCCTCCTCCCCCCYCCCCCCCTCCGCCCCGCCCCTCCCTCTATCACTTTCTCTCTCGTAACCCCATTCTCGGCCCAAACTCGTAAGGGAAGGAACTTTATGCGCGACCTCGTCGTCCGTCCAGAGAACGTTTGCTCTTCATCGGCGAAGAATCAACTTGAAGAAACAAACTTGACGAAAATCTAACGCAAGCATTAACGTTACTCTCTACGCAAAGCTAATGATTATATACTATGAGATATCACTACTGTCGAACATACGAAGCAGAAGATAAATGTCAGCGAAGGGAATAGCTGAACGGGAGGAGCGCTAGAACGAGTTCATCTAAATGTTAATTTCTCTACGAATCATCTACGAGGACCAAAGAGTCTTTCTGGAATCGTCTCTGGGAAATGGAGGCTCGAGTGGCGTAACGGCCATTACCCTGTCGAATTTTCAATCTCATTTTCTTAGCCATCGTAAGCCAACATACATTTACATGTATGTTACTTGCTGTTGAAATTGACGCGATACTGCAAATTGGTCGTTAACTCAATCCCGATTACGCCATTCGGCTTTCAACCCCCCGAAGAGTCTCGTCGAGCTCATTCTGCATGCGATTATTTCTGCACGATGAACTTGCCTCAATCGCGTTTCCCACGACGGCGTTGTCGCTCCCGTTGCAGGACGCGGAGGAGGCACGATGCACGCTCAATCGGTGGCACGTGTTCGACGAAGCTTCAGCCTCGGAGATCTCAGGGCTGGCACGGGGTGCAGTGCCCAGACTACCACCGACGCTATTCGCGGGGGTGGCGATCGCTACCGCCGACTGCACGGAGGATGTGATCGCGCCGAAATCGGCGACGGATCCGCCGTTTCCACTGGCTACTTGCGATTGCTGCTGTTGCTGCTGTTGCTGCTGCTGCTGCTGCTGCTGCTGCTGCTGTTCGGCGTATTCTAGAGCGGCGAGGAGCCGCGGGCACCTTCCGTGATGCAGTCTTCTATCTAAAGGCGCGTGAAATTTCGGCTCGAGAGCGATATCGATTAAGCGAGATCTCCCAAGGTCGATTTTTAATCATTCAAGTTTCAGACATCGTTCGATGTCTGATAATCGAAATAATGGCGATCGCTTTCCTCCGAATCTGAACTACTTACCGCCCGGTATTCGATTCTGTCCGCCAGCGATGGCGTTGGAGCGGAACGTTTGGCTCTGCTGCTCCTTCAGCAAGTTCTCCCGCTTCTGCTGTCTCCGGTACAGCCACAGGCGGTACCTCTTCATCAGTCTTCGCTTCCCGCGTCGCCAGAGATGGCCGATGTACCTGGAAGCAGAGACAACGGCGGAGCATCAACGCCAGCATCAGACGCAAGTGTCTTGCACGTATCTTTTCACGGACACGAATTCGCCGTCCTCGAACTGAAGACGAGTACCCACTTGACGATCTCGGCGTAACAAGTAGTAGGCTCCGAGGTATTCGTGGACGACGCAAGGGTCGAGGTCGAATGGTAGCGCGCGCGCTCCAGCCGCATCCTCTCCATCTCTCTCTTCTTCGTCTCGGAGAACTGCGTCGCGATTACGACCAGGCAAAGATTGATCATGAAGAACGAACCGATCTGCAAACGTGAGTCGGCGTTTAATCGCCTCGAGCATGCAAGCTTACATCTCGTCGTTACATCTCGGGATTGCTACAACTTGATGAACGCGACTTTGAATAATACGAAAGACTCGAGAGAAGATTCGAATCGATCTGAAGTCTAGATTGGCCGAATTGCTCGCAGAATTCCAGTTTTTAATCACATTGGAGACTCGGTCTCCATTTAATAATCAGATAATCGTTATTGCGTTAAAGCGAAGGTCGCATCTCCCGAGAACTGTGCAGATCCGCTTAGATGGGAAACAGGCGATTGTGCTTTACTCGTTATCACGCTCCGCATATCGCGCTTTCCATATTTCGAGATAGGAAAAGGAGCACTTACGACTATTAGGAGGACGAAGTATATCCAGTCCCAGAAGGAGTGGGCGTCTTGCACGTAATACATTATGTCTGTCCATCCTTCCAGACTAATCACCTACAAATCGACATGATTGCGCTCCTCATCATCGGACCAAGTAACGACGTGTTCGTTGACTCGACTAGCCGACTAATTAACAGATTAACGATCGCATGCACCGAGTATTCTCAAAGTATTAAATTCCGATGAGAAGCTTGGCAAAAGACGTACGCTGGGGATACACGACACGCGAGGCAGGGATGCGCTTAGTCAGCGCTGTATAAAACTCTACTCATGTACTTTTATCATCCCCGAAGTCCGAGGTTTCCACCCCAAGCAGCACGCCACTCATTCGCGATAACATCTCATCGATAAAAAGCACTCGGTTTGTAATTTTTACTGGGCCGCTGCTCCGCCAATGCTCCGCGCGATGGCCAGCGGACTTTCGGGCGCCGTAAAAGCATTTTGCCTCGAATGGAACGGATATTCCACGATATTATGTGCACGTACACGCGTAAACGCGTGCACGCGATCCGTTCCCGCGCGAATATAGAACAAGCATGCTAAAACGCTCACGAGGAATATGGCGACCCAGGCGAGACCGATGTTGTCGAACGAGATCGTTCCTTGGAACGGATTGTTGCCCTGACCCTTGCACTCGGTGTAGTAGTAGTTCCAATTAACGCAGGTGTCATTGCTGATGAAGGTGACGTTGCTGTTTGGCACTGCGGTATTGTTGCACACCAAGTTCCCTAAACGCGAAGAACGACCGTTCGATTATGGCGATTAGACCGGATCGAACTCCCGAAAAACGTAACGTGCGATAGAACTCTGGAAAGCTCTCTCTCTCCCTCTCTCTCTCTCTCTCTCTCTCTTTCTTCCTTTCTTTCTCTCCTTCTCTCTTTTTCTCGTCTAAAATATCGTTAAAATATCTGACAAAAGCGAAGATTGGAGGAGGCATCTGCATTGGCCTCGACATTAGGATCATGATGTACAACAAGTGCTACATATAGCTACATATAGATGATCCGATTGAACCGATTGAATAAAATTTTTAAATCTAAATTTGTATCTCTTCTACACGTTCGACGCGTCGACTGAACCATCGCGGATTCGCAAAGTCCTATGGACGAGAGCGGATGTATACTCACCGAGCTTGAGCGGTGGCAAGTTACTGCAGGAGTGCATGCCGTTGTCATCGGGACGCGAGCAAATGTAATCCTGACCCTGATACTCGAAATACTTCTCCAAATTGCTGGAAAATCAACAAAGAAACTATTAAATCGACCTCGCGACCACTTCGATCCTCAAGTCCGAGAGGTCTCGTGTACATATGCCTGATATATTATGCACGGATGCACTCTTCGCATGCTTCGCTTATGCATGTAGCCACGTATGCAGCGTGTTTGATATACAATGAGTCAGCAGAAACTGTCATCTGCGAAGTGACAGTTCTGGTGTCAGCCTCGCTGTCGGAGTGCACGGATGAAGAAATCGAAAGCGCGCGATGAATAAGAGATTCTGCCGGAGAGATGGCAGCTTCCAGCGATTCGATCTGTATGTATATACGCATACACGCGCGTACGTACATACGTATACACATATATTCACATATTCATGTATATATATATATATATATATATATATATATATATATATATATCGTACGGAGGCTCGCGGAATTACCGGAGGAGCTCGCGGTGCGGCTTCCTGCGTAAATGGATACTGAAACCGAAAATATGTAAATGCGATCGATCGTTCGAGTTTCCCCGAGCTATAAGTTTCCGCTGGCAGTTGTATTGGAACGTATTCGAACGAAGGCTAATCGCGAACGACCTACGCGAATCATTGTCACGCGGCTATGCGGCACGACCGGCTCGCGAGACCAATCGATACAGGCTTAACGCCGATGCTCGTTTCCTCGAGATTGCCTCGAATAAAAGCGCGCTCTGCTCGAGCAGATTGACCGTGTTCTCCATCACGCGCTCGCGTCTTCGTTCCTGTTCAAGCGCCGTTGTTTGATGATCCCGTACAACGACAATTCGCGCGCGCGAGTAACGAAAATAGTCGGCGAGGAAAAGCAAGCGCGATTAACATTCCCTCGACCGAGAACGAAGGAGCAGCTACGAGAAGCTACTCAGCAACGTTGCGAGTGGCATCTTCATCTTGACGATGAGGACTCGCGATAGACGTCGAGCTACGAGTAACGCGGATCACGAGATATCGTTTAGATGTCGTTTATTCTTGAACGGAAGCTATAATGGATATTATGTCATTATAGCGTTAAAAATCAGGAGAGAGAAGGCGTGCTATGTCATGGCGTGTCATAGAGGAAATAATTGGAAAATAAGGCAATAAATAAATACCGGCAACGTCCATACGCGAACATAATCATCCTTAGCGCATGATGCGGAAGATGCATTCTATTTGAAATCTCGCTGATGACTTTCGTGTTTCTTTACTTTGAGAGAAAGCGAGAAAGAAATGCGCTATCTCTCTCTCTCTCTCTTTAAATACGATTGTATTATTCCTCTATCGCTGTTTATTATAATTACCTCCAAATGTGTCTGTATGTTTCGGTTTGAAATTTCAGAGCGATCGATCGATCGACACCGTTTTTGCAAAGACCGAATGATGATGTTATCGATATCCCGCAGTTTCACAATACCATGATGAAATAGCACATATGCTATTATACGTATGTATAATATGTATGTATATATATATATATATTCTTTTTTTTTTTAATAAAAGGAAACTGAAATCTAATACGAAAAGAAATCGCGAGCGATAGAGAAATATCGCGTCGTTCGGCGTCGTTACTACCTTCCTAGGGATATAATGCGTTCTATATAAATAAATATAGTCCCGTACGATCTAAAGTACGTATCAATCGGCGACGTGCACGCAATGGCCTGTGCGTTGGTTAATTTGCGTGCCTTGCATGTCTTTACGCGCGTGCTTCATTTATTCGTGCTCGCTGTGCTGATCGTGCCGGTCGTTCTAGATCGTTACGTATACATATCGCGTATATATTTATAAGGCGACCAGATGTTCTACTTTTAAACGACATGTCCCGCTTGACCGATCAGTTCCCATAATCAGGTCTCACATATTCGTAACTTTGCATTAGTACTTGCTTCAAGACTCGTCTGACTCGAAGGCAACGCGGCGGGGATGAAGTTGCGAACGAGTGCTCGGTGGAAGCAGATTCCAAACGGGCGACAATCGTAATCGATCGCGGAAATCTGCTTGCGTACGCGAGCAAACTCCTGCGTCGCGAATTCGTGATTTAATTCGATCTCTTTAAAGCAGCGGAATGCCTCGAAGACCTTTCGGAGAAAATTCCTTACGTCGTCCTCTATTTCCTTTCCGTAGCATTCTCGATGACGAGCTGTTGTAAATGTGCACAAGACGTATTCGCCGGTTTGCAAAGTGAATATCGATCGAGAGATCAAGATCGCTACGCCATCGAATACGCCAACATCGGCTTCGATAAGAACTGTGAGGTTTCTAAAACGGCTCTAGGCTTATTCATGCCTTTCCGGAAACGAGCACGCGTGCATGTGGTCTCGTCAGGAACGAAGAGCCGGTTATCGCTTTCAGGGCCCGTCGTTATCCGCAAAGTTCCAGCGCTGCGCTAGCCAAGCACAGGAACGGCGGTAGCGCCGGTGCAGGAGTCGATAAACGAGTTCGAAAATAGCCACCACGTATACCGGAATAGATCGCGCGAACGCCGTGCGTTTAATTAGCTCTCCGGGCACGGGCTTGGGCTCTATGGGGCCTACCTCTGCGTTCTTCAGCTGCGCTCGATCGCGAATCGAGGGAAGCTCGAGAGCGGGCGCGGAAAACGCATCTTCGGGATTCCCATTCTGCACGCGTGCACGCGGTATGATTCATTCGTTCGCGGTAATCGATAATAATAATGTCCGCTCACACGCAGCCCGTCCATATTCGCCGCACTCGATTCGGCGAGCTTCGAGCAACGTGAAAGTAACATTCGCTTGAGGCTCGATTATCCTCGAAATTAAGAATCTGACAAACGGAGGGGTCTTCGGAGGGCACGACTCTCGAACTCTTTGAATTCCGAGTAGGGCTTCGTTGCCGCTGGCGATCAGCCTCGCTAACTGCTGATTTATCGCGAAGGGGTGGGCACGGGAAGGCACGCGGAAACGCGACGTGTTTAACGCTATCGTGGAAGCGGTGCGAGAATACAGCGAGATCACAGGAACCACCGATGCCACACTTAAAGGTCACATGTGCAGAAAGCATTGTCATATGCTTACCGGCAAGAGGCACGATGGACAAAATAGACAGAGACAGAGAGACAAGAGGGCAAAGAAAGAGAGCGAGAGAGATAGAGATTTTGGGAGGGTGGGAGGGTGGGTGGGTGGGTGGGTGGATGGGTGGGTGTGTATACGTGTATGTATGCGTGTATGAGAGACGAGCCACAAAAGATCATATCAGTAATATCAGAGCAGAGAAGGAGCAGAACATCGAGCTCGTGCATCGAAATTAATCGAGGAGACGTCGAGAAGACAGGTCGGAACGGTCCTGCGAGAAATAATCCCGCGGGAAGTGCAAAGGGCGAAATTTCCGCGTCGCGGAAGATTCTTGTCAAGGTCTTCTTGTCTCTCGCCTAACGCGCGATTCATGCGATCATAACGAGTGATCATCACTCGGACAGAGGAATCTCGGCGCCGAAGAGGCGGACGATAAATCGAACGTTTAGGCTTCGAAGTTTCGGAGAGATCGACTTCGCTTCTCGCTTCTCGCGCTTTTCTTCACAATCGAGTCGACATGCTCTAAGTGAGTACACACTACGATACAGTCGCACACAGTCAATGATTAAGGTGAAAGAGATCATGGAGGGAAAGAGAGACAGAGAGACGGGGGGGGGAGAGCGGGAAGAGAGAAAGAAAGAGATAAAGATAATATATACATATGCACATCACGAATTGGTTGCATGTATATACATATATGTACATATGGATGCCACGTGTATGTATATTCTGTGATTAATATAGGTACATGTCATTAAGAGAGAAAGAGAGAGATATATATATATATATATATGTATGTACAGCACATCGTTCTCTACTAGCGCTTACTAAATGCGTGATCGAACCGAGTACTCGTCCGAGAGTAACCTGCAACAGCGAAACAATAGCCTGTCACTGCCTCTCTGGGGTCATGTACTTACATGTCTAGTTTCTTTTTAGTCACGAGAAGAAGAGGAGGAAGAGGAGGAAGAAGAAGAAGAAGAAGAATAGAGAGGGGGGGAAAGCGAAAGGGACAGAAGAGAAAAGTGAGCGAGACAGAACATTTTTAGATCGCCTGACGCGATTCGAATGAAAGGCAAAAGTTCGATGAATAGAACTGATCCATCCAGGGCTTTTCACGAATTCGATTTTCTCCTGATCTGCTCGTCGCCGATATCGTATCTTTCTCTTCTCAGGTCGAGACGCGGAGACTTGGCGGAAGGGAATTGCACATCGTATCACATCACAAATGACATAAAAATCATCGTCTACCTTGTGCTTTCATTTAATATCCGTCGAGGCTGATCAACGGATTACTTCTATGTCGGGGTCCTCGAAATATCCCTTGGACTTGGCAGATAATAATAAAATGATGCTAAGAAAGCGGAAAGTACTCAAGAGAAACGTAAAAAACGCAGTATCGTCGTACCATTTCCAACATTCAAAGTGGAATTATCGTTTACTGTCGCAGCTGCGAGTTCAAGCTATCGTAACTTCGAAAGACAGTAGCTTCAGAAGAGCCTGTATCGAGAGTTCCAAACGTTCAAGTTACAGAGTCATCGGGAGATCCCGAGTACCACATGAGTAGCAAATGAGGTGCGATCAAGCTCGTGAGAGAAGAAAAAAGATGAAATTTAAACACGGGAGAAGAAAGAAGCGTATAAGCTCGTCAGTTACGTGTGTTACGCGTTCATACGCGAAACGTTTTGCGTAACGTAAACGTAACGTCGCGAACGTTCGCGAACGTCAAGCGATTTAATTAACCGTTTCCCGTTGATTAATTTCGAGATGCGCGGTACGTTTCGCGGATAGTTTCGTGATAAGTTACGAACGGAGCTGGCGCAAGTTACGAGGAGTTTGTACCTTGAACAGACAGATCAATGTCTCTGGTAAAAGTGGATCGTGCGCAAGATACTGGGCGAAAAACGAAGAGCGAGAAGAGAAAGAGCGGAGAGCATTGAATTTACAGCGAGAAAAACTCGGCAAGCGATGCTTTGCGACAACTCGACCTACTCGCCATGCAGCCTGGATATATCGGATCGGTTGAGTTTCGTGCGTGCGAACCGCACGAGACTCAAACGACGACCAAGTTCCGTTTCGCTCGATGTCGAGTCGACGATGCAACTATCATTCATGATTCACCGCGGCGCTCGAAGCTTCAACCAACGCATATCTCACGCATCTTCGCGGATTTCGTCATGACAATACCGCATCGCATCGCGTCAAGTCGAGCGTTGCTATCGAGCTCCGGGCGAAAATATGCGAAGATTGTGAGAAGATTGTGCGGAGGGAGAGAGAATTTGGTGCAACGACGAACGCGATAAACGCCAGTGTTTGAAACGAGCAATCCGCGCTTCACCGTTTCCGGTCCTCCACGTAGAGCTTCCGCATTTATCGCATTCAACGTACATTACGTCGCGCGGCTGTTGTCGTGGAAGAACCGCGAAACGAAGAGTCTGCACGTGTTTCGGTGAACGTCAATTCGCGATTCTCACGAGAATACGATCTTCACGAGGAAATCGTGGCGCATTGTCGCGCACCGAACGCGATTTCCGAAGTTTGCCGTATTCAAAGCACGAGCGGAAAGTCGTCTTCAGCAACGACCATCGGGCACGAATCACCGCGCGCTTCGCCACTCGCGTGATCGATCCAGCGTATGGGAAAGGAAGAGAGAAAACGCGACGATAATAACGATAACAACGCCGTGAGAAATCTGAGAGACCGAGAACGCTCATGAAGACGGACGGACTTCGCGAAAACGCAGCAAGACTAGCGATCTAGGTATCTTGTCGACTTACTCGGGGTACTTGACGTTGGGCAGAGCCTTGAGGAAGCAACGCTGGCGCAGTATGCCCTCCCACAGTTGCACGCCGACGATGCCGAATATGAAGAAGACGAAGAAGCACAGCAACAGCACGTTGCCCAGCATTGGTAGGGTATCGAGCAGCAGCATCACTAGTATTCGCATACCTGTCGCAGATCACGCATGAATCATGAAGAGGGATCGTAAATCTCGTCGGTTGTCGGTCCGATTGCTCAGTAAATTCAAATCGTGTTCTCCAGATCCAGTTTGCGGATTCTCTTCGGAATGAAATAGAATAGCTTGCAGCTCGAAAGCCTTGACGATCTGTCTTTTGGAGATAAGGTAAACCGTGAATCGTAAAGTATAAATAATTAACTGACAGTAATTGGCAGTGCTCTTAAGAAACTGACAGCTCGTATTTATTACCGTACTTAGCACAGCTAAGTCGATTAATCGAACGCTCCCCCCTACTGAGAAACTTGTTCTCAACGTCGATCAAATCGATGTGGTCACGTGTAGCTCTGTGCGTCCGCTTCGTTTCGACTTGAATGTGAAGTCAAGCAAGAATGCATTACGGCGGTAACGCATCGCGAAGTCGAAGCCAACCGGCGGACTGTTCGTCAAGGTTTTCGTATTGCAACGAGGATCTTCTCGCGATTTACTTACTTGGTATCCGATTGATCGCTCGTAGCGGCCTCAACACCCTTATCGTTCGTATGGCTGACAGATTCATATTTTCCACGTTTAGGCAGTATTCGAATGCGCTGCAAGCAAGCCCAGAAAGATTTCCTCTTCAGCCTCCGCTCTTAAATTCGTTGGACGATATTTTACGATTTCTCTCCCGGCGATCTCTTCGAAGCTGCACTTTAGCGCAGCTTCCCGAATTCGCTGTCGCGAGAGACAACTCGAGGAATCGCATCGGAATGACCGTACTCACCCAGCCAGGACTATAAAGAAGTCTAATCTATTCCAGGAGTCCGCGAGATAAGTCCCTTTACCGTAAATCCCCATCGCCACCATCTTTATGGTCATCTCCAGGGAGAAGAAGGCAAAAATGATATCATCGAACATCTGGAAGAAGCAGGCGGGGAAGGTTGGATCGGGAAAGAAAACGCATGTTGATTAGAGCGATCAGAGTGCGACCAGGGTAATCCGCCGTGATTGATTAAAGGAGCTCTGCTCGAGGATTCGATTAACGCGCGGCCATGCCGTGTCGATAATTTTCTCATCTCTTCCGCGTCCCGTCGCATCCTGCCCCTCGTCCTCCCTCGTCCTTCGCTGGACTAATTGCCGGCCGGAAACCGTGTCAAGATGCGCGATCGATTAATTCCCTTATTGGCACGCTCGCTGTTAATTGGCCCTGTTACACGAGCGTCCCTTTTACGCGATGACGTATAAATCAACGCGCGTAAGACGGTTCAGCTAATTGAATTGTAAATATTCCACGGCCACGGAAAGGGTATCACGGTGTCGTACTCGGGTACACGCGAACTGGATGGATGCAAATGCGAGAGCTCGGAATCGCGATTCTTATGGAAATGGCTATCGCGATATTCAAATAAGACCGAGCTCCACTTCCTCGGATCTTTCACGGGGCGTCTGTTAACGGCTTGATGCGAATCATCCCTTCCGGCTGGCCTGCGCTAGCCGGGGTAACGACTACGTACCTGCAGTATCTTGCATCGATTCGTCACGCACTGGTCGTCCACGCACGGCTGGTACATCCCGAGCGTGATGCAGTTCAGGAGGATCACCATCATGCTCACCCTTTCGAACCACGTGAGCACTCGTTAAGGAAAGTACGCTCTTCTGCTACTACTGTTATGACTTTGCTACCGTTTCAATCGCGTGGAAGGTTCCGTCAAAGACGACTGATCGCGGATGTACGAGCGCGTGAGAAGGTATCTTCGAGTGGCATCGCGCGACATGTTGGATGCTCGCGTGTGTTTAATTTCGCCTTCGTGTTAAAACGTGTACTCGATCGGCTGCGGAGTGGACTTGCCATCAGTGTAGCTTAAGACGCTGATCAATTCTCACCGAAAGTGTAAGAAAAGATTCGAGCGGATCCTCTCTTTGGAGAACGCGATCGTTAGGCGGCGAGGCATGCGATCGCATTCCGGCAATTTGCAGTTTCGTCGGATTTCGTCGATCGATGGAACCTTCACTAAAGAGTAATTGATGCATCGACATAACGTTGCTAAGTGACGATCACCTAAACATAGCAATTTTTGCGACGCGTCTTACGTGCATATCTGATACGCGAACGGATAGCGCGATTTGTCACGCCTAATCGGCATCGCGTGCCTTCCAATCTTCGCGTGCGACAAAGAAACATCACGAGCGATGAATAAAATATCGCGATTACAGCCACGCCGTATCTCAAATAGCCGCAAAGTGTCACGGTGTCGAGTCCACTCGAACCGTGTCCAAGTCATCCTCGGCACAGCGAAGTATGCAGAGCGTGTTCAAAGTTCAAATGCAGAGAATCCAGAAGAGTCGATAATCGAAGATTGCGTGCTGTAAAATCGTTTGCTTTAATTATATGTACACAGGGCCGTGCGTTTGTCTGTATTTAACATCCGAATCGGTGTAACACGGGAATTTCATGAAGCTCGCAATTCGAGTAACTCGAATCTCTCAGCTCGAATCCGATCTCTTTCGAGATCAAGGATACATCCGGCGATGCACAATCCCGTGTAAACTTCCACGATACAAGCAAATTAGCAAAATTACTCGGTTGTTGCGCGTATCAGCCACGTTCTTCAGATCCACAGCTGGAAGGGACAGCTGAACCTGATCGATTTAAGAATCTTCGACCCGAAACCGCTCGCATTGCTGCGACAATCGCGGCTGCTAATTGCAACGAATTGCTTCCTGAAAATGCGGCGCTTTAATGTCTCCCCGACACGCACGCAGCTGAAAGACAAAGTGCGAGTACGTGACTTCTGGAAATAAGACGCAAGCATGACATTAACCACTCTTGCTTACGTGTTCCCTTCATTTTCGGGATGTTACGAATGTCGACGATCACATCCATCGCACAGGATTGTGCGAAGGGCTGTTCGTGCGTTCACGTAGGGCAAACTACTGCACGCGAAAAACTTTACGCGAAAAAACCAAAAGAATAAAAACAAGCAGCATCGTTAAGATTCCGCGCTTGGCTTCGTGCGGAATTCTTCTTCCGCTGCTACTTGTTGCGCCTAATTAATCACAGATCCCCGGGAACGAATCCGCGCTGGCGAGTCGGTCGCATTAAATGGTTCGAGACCGCGAAGATTTCATTAAAATAGATGAGCACACGATGTACGAGTCTCTGCGAACCTGTGTTTATCTTTTGCCGTTTCGCGCGGGATATCCCGCGAATAATCCCTGAATACCGAGTACGACAGTCGGTTGACTGAAGAAACGAAACGATCTCCGAGGCATGCCGTACATCTCGACAGGATCTGGATGGTTCCTCGGGCTGTCGGGGATTGGGGAGCAATAAGCGTAATGAAAGCGACAAAATTGGCGCGCCCTAATTCGTACGCACGCAGGTATCCTATTACGCTATTAGACACTAAAATGTGCCCGTGAATGGGCATTTAATCCTGACGAAGATTTCATTACGGACTACGGTTCGGCGGAGAATCGACGGGGTCGGCGAATAAATTTTCATCCAGACGAGCTGCTATTCGGGATTTGCGGAGCGACGCGGGGCTTTCTGACAGAAATTTAACGTAAGCATCGATCATAATGATCCCTGGGCCTTCTCGTGCACGCCCTGTGTCTGCAAGCTGAGGCCAGAGGGCTTTAGAACTCTCCCCTCTTGAGGAGAGCAGAAACCGTCATGTTGAAACGTTCGTCCAGGCGTCACGGCCACAAGCGAGATTATCATAAACGTCCGTGAAACGCACCGCGCGCCATTAGTTAAAAGGCGGCGCCTTTCATCTCTCGCGCTCGAGAATTCGAGAAAGAAACGCGATCCGCGAATTAAATCGGTCGGCCCGATCAGGCAGGCTCAGGCGGACGCATGATCGATCGCACGGATCGCGGGACGATCGAGAAACGCGGCTTTTTCGGCAATAACGATCTATCGCATCGCGTGCGCGCGATATCGCGCGAGATATCGACGAGAGCAGCGTCTGCGAGCGGCTCTCCCGGCCTCTGCCGAGCGCTTGTACACAAACGGCCGTCGAGCACCTGTAACGTCTCATCTGCGGCGGGCGAGAAGGCGCTTAGGAGGGAACACTCGCATCAAAAAGCGACGCAGATCGCTGCTTTTGACAGGCGAATCGCGAGAAAGCTCCCGCGCATTATCTGCTACCCACAAACGTGCTCTCGGAGTGTGTTCGATCAATAAACGGTTGGCCTCCGCAGCTCCGACCTTTCTCTCTCTCTCCCTCTCTCTCTCTCTCTCTCTCTCTCTCTCTCTCTCTCTCTCTCTCTCTCTTTCTCTTTCTATCTATCTGTCTGTCTATATATATATATCTCTCTCTCTCTCTCTCTCTCTTTGCAGCCTGCAGCCTCGCATCTTGACGAGCAGGCATGGTTCGCTGATGCCGAAGGGAACGATCGACGACGGGCACAACTTCGATGTTCGATCCTGATCAGCGCGTCAGATTCGCGCTCGGTTCTCCCTTGAGTGGACTCGGAAATCGAAGATTGTGATTGACTTCCTAAATCCCTAGGCATCTGAAACCGTCCGAAGGAAAGACACGGAAGGAATCTCGCGCTTTTCTTCGACTCGTCTCTGATCCGTGCTGCGATGCTCGAGAGAAGTAGACCCAAGCGATCATCATCGCTGTCGATCGTCAGCGAGACTTTAGGTACAATCGGGCGTAAGCGTGCGCTCGTCAAGGCGATCATTCACGTTCATCGAGATGCCGAGTAGCCGTAACGTCGCCTAGCAATACGATCGTCCTCTTATTCTCGCTCCAGTTGACGCGCGGCGCATCTCGCATTGACGCAGGCGAGCGGAGCGCGAGACAGGTGCAGCCGCTCAAGTACAAAACGGCCGAGCGTGTTCCGCACGCTCGACCTAATGGACCGTGTTCTCGTTGTCGCTGACTTTCATCCCCGTGCAACGCGCGCGCGTCACTTCCTGCCGTTAAGCCCCGCTCGGACGGGGTCAATCCGCTGCACGAAGAGCGAAGCAACGCGCGCGTTACCGCTCGAATACCAAACGCGCGATAACGACAGTCTCAGCGAAGCGAATCCCACAAGGATGGATGCAAGGAAGAGACGCATCAATCGACGAGATTCGTATCCAGCGGAACACCTCCGACGATAACCGTTGAGGAGGCTTTTAATCGCGCGAATTAATTCGGTCCGCGGTAAAGCCAGCCTTTCGTAAAGTCGCTCTTTGCCGCCCGACACCCCCGGCGAAAATTTCGCCTCTGAGCGGCGCGATGCCCGTGTCAGAGTTGAAAGGCTCTTTCCGCGGCGTGTCCTCTGGCATCTTGAAAGGGCACCCGGTGGCACACGGGAGACGCAATCGGCGCTCAGTCAACAGGATGTCTGACATGAGGGAGCGGGGAAAAGCCACGAGCGGAGCACGCGAGGAACGTCGATCCGCGACTCCTTTCCGGATTCGTCGTTCGGCGCGATCGATCCAACGGGCTTGCCTGACGCTGCCTGGAAAGACCTAAATCATCCTCCGCGAAGATCCTCCGTCAGGGGACCCATCCCCTGTCCTTTCATCGCGCCCCAAGCCGCCCCGCGACAGCTCGGGAGGGAGGCTCGTCGCAATTTGTCGCGATCGCAGCGGCGACAGGAACCAGAAGCGCGCAGGATATAGCGCGGCTAATTTGTCGGGTTTTCTTTGCCGTGCGTTACCGCGGCCGTGCGGGAATCGCATAACGAGAGTGCGGACAAAGCGCGCGCGCTGAGAATCGAGCGAGGAAAGTATCCGCGTGCGAATTATTGCAGCGACGCGTATCGATCGCGCCCAAGTTAACGACTCGACTCGAGTCGTCGCGACTCGCTCAGGGAATTCAATACCCCGCGAAATAAGGACAAACGGACCCCTGTCCGTTACGCAGGAAATCGCACGTGTGCGTGCCCTTTAAGGGCTTGAGATGTTATCGATGTTTATCGAAAGAAATCGTTTGTCGAAAGAGGGGAGAGAAACTGGAAGGATCCGATGTCGCAATGCTCGTGGCAATTATAAATAAATAAAGCGATCACGTAATTGATGAAGCAACGAAGACGTTACGCGCGATTACGTTTTCGTTCGCGAATCGTCCTCGAACCGAAGCGATCATACAATGCAACGCTACACCCTGCTTCAGAAATATTCACGACGGAGTGGTTATTGATATGGAACGCGAGCGTGTTCCAAGAAAGATGAAACTTCAATTACGTAAGCCCTAAATTTAAATTCCCGTCTCTCCGTTTTCCTCATTTCCACAATGGGCGATCAGGTCGCTCGATTATTTCCAGGCTGTGCCGCGGAGAAGCTAAGAGACGATATCGCTCACTTTCGTCTCTTCTCAAACGACTATTTTCCCCAGAACAAGAGCGCTCCATGGCTGGTGGCCGATGAGGCCGGGGCTCGGCCGTGGCGGGACTATTTTCACTCTCGGATATTCCAGGAACGGAGGCGCCAACCGGTTCTTCCTCATTTCCGGAATGAGTAATTAAATCGTTACGCGAATAACGCGGGCGTTCCGCACGCGGGCGGACAAATACCTTTTATCTCGCTCGGCTCGGATCTCCGCCTGTGTGTGCCCAGCTAAAAATAAGTCTCGCTCCGTTTCAGCGCGTATCACGCGCTGATAAGCGCGCCTGGAAAATAATCAATTAATTCTATCACTCCACTCGTGGCCTGCGCGACTTGATCGCGAGAGCCACATAGGCGGAGCCCTACATAGGCGTTTATCGCCACGGAACAATCTGTTCCGTGCTAATGTTCCCGCGGCCGCGTTAAGTATCGTTCACGTGAGGATTAATGTCGCTGCGGCACGGAATTCCTGGCCGGCGCCGCCACGCCGCGAACGCACGCGAGATCTAGATTCTACGAGCGCGCGATCGCTCCTCGCGACTAATCGCGGCTCAAAATGCAAAGTTCGAGCGCGCGGAGGGCGAAGTTCCGCTCTCTCCTTCCCCCATCTAGATATCCGCATCGACAGCGCGTGCACGTTTTACGGGAGCTCTCTCTTGCTCGGAGAGACAGAGAGAGAGAGAGAGAGAGAGACGGTGCAGAGGAATGCCGCGCTTAATATGAGATTACGCGTTAATTATTACGCGTTCTGGCATTTATCGCTCGTAGAGGTATTCGCCTCGTATAATCGCGTTTCGCATTCCCTATGAAAGATGCAGGCGGAGAAGAAATTTTCCGCATTTCCATTACGTGTTCCATTAATTTATCAGGCACTTTTCGACGGGGGGAAACAGCAGAACAAGGGGATTCCCGATAGGTTAATCCCCGGATATCCTGGGCTGATCGATGCGCGACATCGAGGAGCGAGGAACGAGAACGAGCTAGAAAGGGCTAGATCGCAGTGCAGATGCATCTGGTTGAGTTTCTCAATTCTTCGCATTCGGGGCGCACTGTCGACCCGCATCGCCGAATAGCGCGCTGTGCGAAACGCTTCCTTTAAACGATCGACTTCGCCGATCGGCGACGATGATGACTCGTCAAGCTGTTGATCGCCGACACCTCGCGCTCTCATCGGCGCTCGTTTACGCGAAGCTTAATAGACAATCAAGCGGCCGAGGCGGCCGAGCAAATTGTTTCGATCGACTGCCGCTTCCGGCGATGTTCGAGGCCGCGGATGATTGCCTCGTTCGCCTCGCTTTAGTCACTCGATTATTTTTCCCCTGACCTGCAATCGCTCTCGCGTCGTCGTCGATCGACGACGAATCGTTTCGGCAGGGTCCGCCGAAAAATGGCCAAACGATCGTTCCAAATTGTCGATCGGGTTGCTTCGCGATCGCAAGATCGCAAGCGGGCGTCTTTGCTCGCTCGACGTTGCTCAATGCTGCTTAGAAAGCGAACTATGCCTCGTACAATTCGTGCAATTCGAGCGCAGAATCGATCCTCAAACTGGAAAACCAACGGCTCAATCGCGCGTAATGCATACAGAGCTGCTGCGATTCCGGCTTCCGCGCGTTTCAGAATAATTGATTGCAATAGCTGAAAAGCGGGGAACGTAGTCACGTAGTCCTGGTCAACGTAGTCAAGTGCGACGTAAGAATTACTCACGAGTGAGTTAATTAAACGCGAAGAGTGCGATGATAATCAGATTAAGGATTAAATAAACCGGCTCGTTTCGTAGTACTTAAGATAATGAAGTGAGCCATCAAATTGGAACAGGAATGATCATTCATCTTGCGTGGCTCGCAATCGCGGCCACATCACGCAACCTGCAGTCACGTGACCCCGCATTTTTACCCCGTTAAGCGCAAGAGACGGCGCACGGCCGCGGCGTCCTCGCGAAATTAAGCAAGCTGCGAGGACCGTCGTTCGATATATTTCCCGTATAGCGACCTCGCCATTTGATTTGTGCTCTCGAAATGTGCAAACCAAACGGAACAAGAATCTCGCGATGCAGGATTGCGTGAAACTCGCGACGTTACAAACCACAATTAGCGGGAAGTAGTTCAAGGAAACGTCTGCAATTTAACGTCTGCCGTTTCGTCCTTGGCTGCGCCGGGATTAAATATCGATAGGTCAAGGCTGTCCCTCGCAATGTACTAACTTTAGGAAAGTGTATCTGAAAATTTCGGAAATTAAAGTCGCGCGCAATGCTGCGGCAGCACGACGTGTGTCTCGTCGCTTGACAGCGGAATCTCCTTCAAATTTCCGTTCCGAGCGAACGATTCAAAACTCTGAACCGCGGCATGTCGCGTTTCTAGGGTCCCCAGGTGTTCCCAGAAGGAGAGCACCATGCCGGGGGATGCCGAGCCGAGGAGCGACTCCAGTGACGGTCTCGCTGACTCGCGAGAGGGAATTGAAAAGCGCACAGCCGCATGGCGGTGGCGAAATGCGAAACAGAGAGGCCTCCGAGAGAGAGGCCCGCGTTCGCTCCAACCCGTCCATTGTCCGCTTACACAATGGAGATCTTTTCTTGTGGCGTGCGCCGCGCCTCCCTCGGCGCTTGTTGCTCCGATGGGCGGCTGACTAAACTTTGCCCGGTCGCCGCCACCACGTGCGGTGCACATCTCGCCGCGCGCCCCCGGTAATTTCCCGCACAAACGGATATAGGCGTACGCGGGGGCCGAGGCAGGGCGGGGCGGGAGGGGGAAAACGGTGGCGGAGGACGCGGAACGGAGAGGAGGACTCTACGCCACCGTCATTGGCCTCCGAGAGAAGAGAAAGAGAGAGAGAGAGAGAGAGAGAGAGAGAGAGAGAGAGAGAGAGAAAAGTGTGCCACTATGGAAAGCGGCTGTGCGCACACTAGGATTCGCCTGGGGATAGGTCAATCAATGACCTATTTAAGGCATCCTCAGACCGGTCTCCCCCGGCACTCGCCATCGCGTCCACCGCGCTCGTGGCTTCTTGCGCCAGATGTGCGGGATGCTGCGATGAACAGATGGACCGAGGGCGCTATGCGCTCGCAGGCGCTTTCCGCTTCGAAGACGTCTTGCGAAACGACTCTCGAAGCTAAAGAGGGTAGGATTTTACGTGCGGAGAATCTGGTAGACGCCATGGGAGAGCAATCGCAAAAGGCATGCTTGAAAGTATCAAGTATGCTCAGACGCGCGCATGATTCGACGACTGGTCCTAGCAAAAGCATTCCAAAGTGGAAGCAGTTCGTGCTTCACGGACAGTTCGCGATCAATCAACGGTTCGAGTGTGCGAGCGGTTCACTCGGTTCCGTTTCACGATACGATTCCGTCCAAGCTCGCTTCGCGTCCCAATCCTGAATTGAATTCTTGGCATGCGGCAGGTCTCATGCCTTCCAGAAGAAATCCAGATAATTCGAGCTGCCGTTCGAGTTGAAATTTCAAACTCTAGATATCGCGATCCCATGTATCCAGAATTCAGTATTCAGTATTCAGTAGCTTCTGAATCTATCTGAATCTATTTAAAATTATGTAGGTATTATTCGTGTCGGATTCTCCGGCGGCTATAATACATCTGGAGGGGGCAAGAAGACGGCTTCTATTTTGGTGTTCGTGTTGCTGCGACTTTGCGTGTACATTCTTCGCTTAAAGTTGAAGATGGATTGCCAGTCCACATGATGACACGATTCTTATTATCGATTGAGATTATCGACGGCCACAATAGATGATGGGATAAGCACGGATGCATCCAGTGTGAATCTATCCTAAGGCGAAGCTCAGTGCTGTTGGCAATTCGTTCAACCGGATAAATACTCATCTACCTTGCTGTATCTGGTCTTATCTGATAATCCGATGTACATTGCGCGGAAAATCAACGGAGACCCGATAGCTCGCCACAGCAAATGCTGACGCACGCGCAACCTTGCAGTCAGAGAGATGAAATAAATTACTAACGAAAATCGACTCGCACGCGAACCGTTTGTGCCAGCTTACGACCATGAAAAGCGAATTCGTTAAATGTACACGAAGCGACGTACTGTCCAGACCTGCGAAAACGGGAATTCGATGTTCAACATGTATATATATATATATATATGTGTGTGTGTGTGTGTGTGTGTACAACCGGATTTTATTTTTTCGTTTTAAAAAAAATCTTCCGGATATGAGATACATCGCGATGATGGTATAAACCAAGTGGATATCAGCGGAAACATCACAGGAGATGTCTCTGAACACCGAGATGCTCCTTCAACTTCTTGCAAAAAAACTTCCACATTAATTTAAAAAGACGTCCCAATTCTGTCAAGTCCTTTCCCCCGGCGCGAAGAGAGATACCTTAAAACATTTGTTTCTTAAGCATTTAATTCTCAACTTCTACAAGACTAAGCTAATGTAGCCAATTTCCAAATAGCTTCTAAATAAATCAAGATAAATCGGCAATTTAATCTTTCGTCTGAAATTTCCAGAATATATATCCGGAATGCACGATCAATGCTCAAGGGGAAACCGCGCAAAGCAGCGTGTGCCGTATCTGAGCGAGAAGTATCAAAAGGATATGGATTAGTGATGAGCGCGAGACACCAGTTGCGCGGACGTGTGGTCTGGTCGAGATACCTGAGCGCGATCGGAATGAAACCTGGATAGGGCAGAACCTCGGCTTCCTCCTCTTCGTCGTCATCGTCATCCTCGTCGTCGTCGTCGTCGTCATCGTCGTCATCCTCGTCGCCATCGTCGTCATCCCTGCCATTCTCGCGATCTTCGTCGTCCTCGTCGTCCTCCGCTCGTCCATCGATGATGACCCGGGCCCCGTCCTCGTCCTCGTCGTCCTCGAGATCGCTGAGTTCCGCCACGTCGCTATCGGAGCCTTGCTCCCCGGCTCCCCCGCCTACCCTCGACGCGGATCGGTATCGGTATCCCTGGGGATAGTGTAGCGACATCCTCGGGCGCTTCTCTGTCACGCGACGTTCCTCCGTTGAATTCCTCGACGGTAGACCTCAACGACGTCGCGACCTCTTCGGCGAGGGTCGGGGCTGCGCGGGGTAACGGTACGGTGGCACCCCGCAGAACGAGATTCTCATTTCCCGACTTCCCGAGAGCACCGTGCTCTCGCGGATGCTTCTCGCGCGCACGATCGTACTCGACTAATCGCGCGGACGATCGGTCGGTGTGCGAACAGGAAACGACAACTCCGGCAGCGTCATCGAGAGATGCACGCGCCCTCGTTCCGCACCGATTTCTCTTCGACCGCTCTTCTCCAGCTAGCCTCCGGAAGATCCTCTCGTACCAGCTCCCTTTCAAGCCCACACGTCGCCCATCGGTCCGCGCTCTTGCAATCGGGGTAGCGGACGCGCGGCCACCGATCGCATTTTACGTACCGCGGCCACGACCGAGGTAGCGAACCCAGATGCTGCCCCGGTGCCTCGGTGCGCCTCTCCGATGCGCCTGACCGATATTTCTTCTGTCACCTGCGCTTCTCACCTACGGGAAGCGAGCGCGCAGTAACCTTGCCCCGATATCGCGATGTCCCTGGGGGATGGATTGCCGCGTGATTTCACCACGAGGTCACGCGATGTGTCTTCGTGGATGCGAGATCTCTTCACGAGGATAGACAGACAGGTAGATAGACAGATAGGAAGATAGATAGAGAGAGAGAGAGAGAGAGAGAGAGAGAGAGAGAAAGAAAGAAAGAGGAGAAGAGAGAGAATAGAATAGGAAAAAAGAGGAGAGAAAGTCCAATCAGTGCAACCGAATGTGAGAGAAGATCACGTGAAGCGCGTGGTCGACGAGTACTGATCCACCCGCGCTACCTTGCTTCCTCTACCTGGCAGTATCCTCTCGTCCGGCCGCGGGTCTATCGACCGCGACGTCGGTCGCGCGGACACGCGAGCACTAGCGCGGATTGCCGTTCGCGAGGGTGGTGAGCGCGGTGCACGCGCGATGCACGATGGTGCGCAGTAGTAGCAGCAGTTTGCTGGTGGTAGCGGCTGCGGATGTGGCGACAATTCGTGGTGAACGCGTTGCTGCACGCGCGCTCGCGACCGTATCACGACGACGACGATGCCCGGCGCAGCGTCGACCGGTGACTGAAAAAAAAACGTCGAATATCCTCCACCATCGCCGCCGCCGCCGCCGCCGCCGCCGCCGCCGCCGCCGCCGATGAGGAAGGAGATGACGACGACGACGACGAGGACGCGATGATTCCAGACGCATGCGCGACCCCCGATGTGCGTGTGTTTCGCCTCATCCGTGTCTCGCGACCTCCAACGTCCTCCTCCAGAGAAAATCCGGAGATCTTCCTACTCTTTCCCACTTTTCGCCTTTCGGCCACCCGCACGCCACCCTCCCTTCTTCCACATCCTCTTCGTCCTCCTTCTCGTCATACCCCTATCATTCCTCCCTCTCCCTCTCTCTTTCTCTCTTTCTTTTTTTCTTTCTTTTCTACCCTGAATCAACCGAGGCTTTTTCGTGACTCGAGGCAAAGTAGGGTGGAAGAACAGAGACAGAAAAGTGGCTGGAGAGGATACAGCAAAGTCCTTGAGATCCTCGCTTTCACTTTCGGCATCGGCTAAGTGACACTTGTGTCTTTTTCCTCACTTTGGCTTGCCTGGGGTGCTATCTTACTTGAAATACTTTGCGCAACCACTCAGCTAATTGATGAACCGCGGCTTATCGCGTGATCGGCATCGAAGTACGATTTCTCCCATGGGGTGCGAAGAGCAATCAAGCGGAAGATAAATTCGACGGGAGAAAAGTTCGTTCCTTCAGGCTAGATCATGCCGAGTCATAGAAGGGTGAAAAGGGAAGAAATGTTGATAATGAAGAGGGTGTAGTTGATTGATTACGTTGTCGAATCAGACCTTGCCCGATATGGAGATGTTCAAAACAGGATCGAGTAAAACATTCGATACAACAAATTATGCTAATTAAATTATTAGCATAGCTCAAAACAAAATCACCTAAATCGTAACATTTGGATAGTTTAAACAGAATTGATGATCAATCTGGCGATACATCATCTAGTCTGGCCTTGCTATTTTACCTAAATTTAGGATCGAACTGTTATAGCTTCAGGCTCGAATTGTTGTATCTTTGGACTTACGCTGTTATAACTTCAAATTGTTGTAGCTTCAGGCTCGAGCTGTTGCAACTTCAAACTCAAATTATTGTAGCCTCCAGACTCGAATTGTTACAATTTTAGACTCAAAACGTCCGAACAACTTAAAAAATATCTAAATTTAACGTGTATTCAATTAGTCGAATTATTCGACTATTGGAAGATTGTAAATATTAATTCAGAAGAATTTACGATTATGAACCACGAGAGAAATAAAAAAATACTTTGTATCAGTATAATTCTATTCTACTCATTGCAACAAATATTTATCATAACAAATTATATTATAACCTATTCAATATTTGCTTGATAAAGAGCAGATGCGTTTTTGCTTCTTTGCATCAATTATTTTCCAATGAAGCTCACGCTAGATGATGCTCACAAGGGCAAAATTGAAATTTGAATTCTTAATAACTAACACTATGTGTATCTCAATCTCGATTTCACTGAGAAATCAGGGAACGAGCGAGACTACGTTATACATCGTAGTTACGCGATTTTCAAACGAGGAAACGAGAAAGTAACGACGATAATCAACTACCGGATACTGAATACACGATTAAAGTCGATGCTATATCCGGAAACGATCAAATTTGTTGGAGAGTACAAACGTGCCGTTGTCGACCTTAATCGACTTCGCGCGCGCAGCCGAAAATAGAAACCAACCACGCGCGTTTCGCATTCGCCGTTCGGTCGTTTCAAGTGGCTAGCATAATCTGCGGTATTTGATGTTTCACGAAACACGCTTCTCTAGAGATGTTGATAATTGATGGAGAGAGATGGAGAGAGAAAGGGAGAGAGAGAGAGAGAGAGAGAGAGAGAGAGAGAGAGAGAGAGAAAGAGCGAGAGGAAAATGACGATGAACAGAGAAAAAGCGGAAGCAAGAAAGACCCTTATTATTTTTTGTATGCTTGTGTAAACAGCTGCAAGTTTATTCAGAATAAAAATAAATGATTATAACCGGATATGCAGACACAAGGCCAGATTATCGCTCAGTGTTGTTGTATATCGCGCCACGCACGCCGGATACATCTCTCTATTCGGCTGCGACGTGCTATCGATCCGCTTGCGTTCGCGAGCATTACAACGACTGGCTAGGCCAATCTGCACAAGCTAACGTTGCATTATTTAACACAGAAAATCGTTTCATCAAGACGAGAGAGAGACAAGAGAGAACGCTATTAGAGAATGCAATTCAGGATGTATCTCAGCAGATACATCCAATGAATATTTCTCCATGTTTGTTCCTACTCCTCCCCTTACATTTACAGATCAGGAGATCTACTGTCATTTAATTGCGACGCGAGCTCGCTGGGATCCGTGATGGGCAAAGAACACGTGTGATGCTGACACACAACGGCTGTCGCTTGGCCGTTTTGTAGCGTTAACTTATCGACGATCGCGTTCTTGCGAAACAATATATTGTCCCGCTTCTCGGGATCAATTAACAGGAGTACTCTATTGGGTATCAGACGATCCCGGATAACATTCAGCATTTCGGCGGTGTCTTCCGCGTCTGATTTTCCCGCTAAGAAAATCTGAAAAGAACGATACAACCATGTTTGATCATGTCAAAGTCCATGCTTCGAAGGAATGCCAGCTAAATCCGCGCGTATTAATGCTCAATAAATAACATCGATAAGAAGCAAAAGTAAATATATACCTGTGTTGTATCGTAATAACCGAGCAATGCCAGTGTCAGTTGCGGGAACATAATCGGCATCTCCGTAAGACTTTTACCGAAAGCACACAAAAGTTGTTCGGCTTTCTCCTTAAGTTCGTTGCGTTCCAGATAGCTCGCCAGACGTAGCAAATTGGAACAAGCAATGGAATTACTGGATGGCTCCGCACCGTCATGAGCTAAAAAAAGGAAAAAGAAGGATTGAAGATGTGTTTTCTTTTCTTTTATGATATTCAATTTTACGTACATACATTTGGATGATCTTTATGACAAGAATGAAGTTAAATATCGTCAAACGTACCATCCTTCATTCGTAGAATCATCTGTGAATCATCGATCGTGGAGAAGTAACCGCCGTTTTGTGTATCCCAGAAGAGCCGATCTTGAATGTCCTGCAATTTCTCAGCCAACTCAATCCAGTGCGGATCAAAATTAGCTTCGTATAAATCGAGCAATCCTTTCACAACGAAAGCATAATCGTCGTGAAAACCGTGTATTGGAGCACTCCTACAAATCATGTTACAGTAATGAGTTTCATATCTTCTAGCAGCGGTCGAAACAAGACACTCACATTTGTATAATTCTGTCATCCTCCCCGCGATAGCAACTACGAAATAGCACGCCTTTGTCTTTGTCAAATAGATATCGTTCAACAAACTTGGCAGCATCCGTCGCTAACTCAACGTACCTCTTGTTCTTCACGGCTGCACCAGCACGTGCAAAGCCACTTATCATAAGGCCTGTAAATAGATCACAGATCATTAAATTCTATGAAAGCGCGCGTCACGAAACCCAAAATGATGATGACGATAAGAACGATATCGTCATTGCGGTTGATGATTCATTACCATTCCATGCTGTGACAATTTTATCATCCAAATGAGGACGCGGTCTCTTGACTCTTTCTTCAAACAAGATTCGACAGGCTTCCTTAATATAGCTTTTCGTATTTTCTACACTAATGCCAAAGTGCTCTGCGGTCTGTTCCACTCCATCAGGAATGATAAATACGTTTTTGCCTGTGAGTTCACCATGAGGATCCTATTTCATAAAATAATCATTCTTATTTAGTAATAAGTACTTCTTTTAAGTACTTCCTATAATTTTTTATTTTTAATTATAACGTACCTGAGTCTTCTTTACATTCCCTTCTTCCTTAACGTTAAAGTGATGACAAACAAGATCAAAAAATCGTATATCATCATGTCCGGGTATTTTCTTATCTAGTAATCCTTTAATTTCGTCATAGGTCCAAACATAAAACGCACCTTCCCGTTTTGCCGAAGCCTGTGGCTCCGGGAGCGAATCTGCATCCTCCGCGCTGTAGAAACCACCTTCCTGAGCAATGTATGCATTATAAATATTTTACTGATTTATATATTCTTCTATATATTAATTATTCTGTTATATATCAATCATATATATTCCTCGATAAAATTTATAAACAGAAGAATAATATGGATAATATACCTTGTGTCGCAAATCACGCGTGACATATGTCGCGATGTCATCCACAATATCGGAATAGAACGTATCTTTTGTGGCAACGTAAGCATCAGCATAGGCCTGTATTATCTGAGCCTGATCGTAGAGCATTTTCTCAAAGTGAGGAACATGCCATTCACCATCCACAGAATATCTGGAAAATCCCTGAAAAACGGACACAAGGACTTGATTCGTTCAGAATAATCATAAAAGCATAGCACTTACTTGTCCCACGTGATCATGAATACCACCATGAGCCATCTTCTTCAAAGTGTGCAGACACATTTCTAGACATTGCTCACGGAGCTCGGCAGATGTGCTTATAGCGTACATGTTGAAAAGAAAATTAAAATTAACCGGCTCAGGAAATTTCGGCCCGCCCATTTTGAACCCGCTGCTAAATCCGCCGAATTTCGGCTCATATCCGTTTGCCAAAAGATGAACGCATAACAAAGCGCATTCTGTCATAGGAACTCCATCCTCTTTCTGTATCTCACAAGAGTCGACAAATAAAGATCACAGTTAAGTGATTATGTCAAATTATATCGAGTAAATTAAAATTAAGTAGAGATTAATTTAAATAACAAAATAAAATTAAAATTAGAATTAGAATTAGATTAAATGAAATATTTCAGAAATCTATGTCTGTTCAAACGATATTTGCTCACCTGTGAGCCTTGTTTACCCTCGACAATATTTTTCAAACTGCTTCTTATGTGAATACCAGATTTAATTATATCACCCTTATGCTCTGCCCACTAAGATAGAAAAAGATATTAATTATGGGTCTGATTTGGTTTCACACATTCAGCAGAATATGTAATGAATTCTAAATGTGCCAAAAGGATTTACACCATATCTGTAAATATATCTTACGTATACCTTTTTCGCAACTCCTAACAGAAGCGATTTAAATCCTATAAGACCATATTTGTCATCTCGCGGAAAGTACGTTCCGCCCGTTATCGGCGACAAATCCGGCGATAAGAAAACACTCATCGGCCAACCACCATGGCCCGATTTTGCCTATTAAATACAGATACGCTTAGGGCATTTCGTAAATATTTGATTTCTTCGAATATCGAGTTTTGAATTGTCATATATAAAATGTTTATCTTATCCTTCTATATAAAAGAGTGACAACTAACGACACGTGCCTGAATGAATATCATATATATCTTGTCAATATCGGGCCTCTCTTCTCTATCCACTTTAATATTGATGAAATTTTCATTCATAATCTGTGCAATCTCCTCATTCTCAAATGATTCTTTTTCCATTACGTGACACCAATGACACGTAGAATAGCCGACCGATAAGAAAATCATTTTATTCTCCTTTCTTGCCCTTTCTAAGGCTTCATCGTTCCAAGGATACCATTCCACAGGATTGGTTGCGTGTTGCAACAGATACGGTGACTTTTCTAAGCTTAAACGATTTAATTTCTTTGTACCAAAATGTTCGGTGCTACTTTTAGAAGTGGATGCCATTCTGGTAGACGTTGACAGGAAAAGTGTTGAATAATATAACCTGCTCCGATAATAACGTATTTATTAACAATTACTAAAGAATTATTCATTAAAAAATTTCAATCAAATATTCTGTTTTTTTTTATGTTTTATGTTTTATTTTTTCGATTCAATCTTTTCGAGATATTAATAATAAAAATTAGAAGTTTTATGAATTAAATTAAATTTCAAGAATGTATGCAGCTTTATATTAATCTGATCTATTTTAACTTCAATTGATTTCAATTCCAATTGAATCTATAAATATCAACAATTTAGTGATTATAGAAGATATTGTCAGATATCTATTCAAAAAAATTTTTAATTACTTATTAATATGTCGTCCAATGACAGGGAACAAAGTATCATTGATCAGGTAACAACCTGCACGATACCCGTATGCACCCGTGCTATATTTCTTTCTAGATAACTCGGATACGTAACGAATTGTTGATAAGATACTGCATCTTCCCAAACTCATAACATATGTAGCATGAAGAGCTTGAATTACAAAATATACTTATGTTGATCCTGTACATACATTACATAATATAATATAATTAAATAATAATTAAACAACCAATATTATTGTTATGTACATGACAACAGGAAATCATGAAAAGCGCCCTCAATCCTGGATTATTCTAATAAATGATGAGAGGAAGATAGGATTTTGAAATTAATCATGCACAAATTAAATATCAAACATATAAATTTTTGTGTAAGGAAACAAACATAAGTTAAGGATTAAAAACCATATCCAGTTTACATTTTTGTTTCCTATACTCCCCAGAAAGCATCTATCATTGTCAATAATACTTCGTTTTGCCGTTGTTGTTGTTGTTATTATTATTCCAGCATATCAGTTTATTTATTTAATGACGGTGCAGTTTAGCGTTTGACATAAGCGCTGCCATGTTGATAATACGTTAGTGTTTGAATGAACGTTTAGTGAATAGACAAACAAAAATTAATCAATGATGTACGCTAAAAAAAGCATCCACTAAATAAGCTCGACAATCGCTAACTACTAATATGTTACAGACTGCATATCTGTGATAATTAGTAATAATATATACATAAAAATATTGCTTATCAGCTGACGTATTACGGAAACGGTTTTCGAATAGAAAATGACGTAAGAAGAATCATATGACAATTCTGGAATAGAAGATAGAGCAGTGAAATGGATACTTTAGCGAGATATTGAGGCTAATGTGTCGAATTCGCAGACGTTATTCGTTCTTTACTCAAAATTTTCGTCGTCCGTTAAACATGCTGGACATCAGAAACATGAAATCTGCACTTGTATCGTATTAAAAAAAGTGCCGAAAGCTTCGATCGAAACGGATCTGAAACGGACCAGGTGTCTTCTAACCTGGCGTGACAGTGACGTTTTAATTGGAAGCATCCACATCTTAGAACGATAACTACGATTTCGCAGTCAACAGGTCAATCAGCACCAATGATCTAAAAGATTATGCCACGTGCACCCACAGCTGTCATGCACTATTTACGTGTCCGGAGACTCTGCAAACATTCACTCTCGCTGTTGATCAGATGATCGAATCAATAACAAACCTACATGCGTGACAGCGTAGCACGCGAAGCTAGCAGCAGAGTTAAGCAGGAAACGAAGCGACCAATCACCGACCACTACACCCGACCAATCATGATTTGAGACTAAAGGATCGCCGCATTGCGAGGGGTTCCTTTAGACGACCGCTTGCGACCTAGCGCGAAAGAAAGAATCGGCAGACTTGAGTCTTGAGAAAAGGAGACTTCATTTATCTAAATTTATTGTATTTAAATGTCGATAGAAGTAACATTAACATGAGAAATTCGAAATATCTATTGCTCCCGCGAAAAATAATTCTCACGACCAATAATGAACTGTAAGAAAAGGATGAGAAGTATGGGAAGGATGGGCGTTTTTGATCAAGATGCATCAAGGCGCCTCTGGTGTTTCTATCATGAATTACTCGATCATGTGTTAATTTCTTCGCGATTTGATGTAAGATGCAATGTAGCTTACTTTTGTTAACATCTTTGCTGTTGCGAACAATGCGATAAGTGTACGTGTACTTGTTCGTCATCGTCAATTTATTGAAGAACTTTACTCGCAAAAGAGTATATTTGGATAAAAATAAAACGCGCGAAAATGGCAGCGATACATCGCGAGGCAATACAAAAACAGATTCAACAGGACTGGGCTAATCGCGAATACATAGAAGTTATCACTGGCAGTATTAAAAAGATCACGGACTTTCTGAATTCCTTTGGTAACAGCCAAATAATCGAATTATTAAGTCTTTATTCTCGTGTACGCAGAGCTTAACTTCATTCGTCTTGTAGGTATGTCTCATGTCGTGATATTTTGATCCGTTTCAGATATGTCTTGTAGATCAAGAATAGCAGGGCTCAATGAGAAGCTCACAACTCTTGAACGACGAATCGAGTATCTCGAAGCATGCGTAAGTAAATTTTTAAGGTAGAACGTGAAATGCTGTGTACACGCGAGAAAAATGCTACACTTTGTGAACTTTCTTTTTTCTTAATATGACATTAATGTCACATTTATCCATCAATGTTAATTACAGGTGACAAAGGGTGAAACACTGACATAACTTTTCCGTATCTGATGCCAATACAAGTATTTTCCCCCTCCTTCTCATTTCTATACTAAAGTGACACTAAAATCGGAATAAATATTAGAAATAAAAAATGTATCTCTGAAATCCTCGATATCAATTGTATTATGTATATCAATTGTATTATATCTTTATTTAAATCTTAAATATTAACGACACTAATTTTCACTCCTATTTACATAAAAAGTTTCATTTCTCCCATGGCCTAGGTCCTCTTGGATCCTTTGTTAAAGTCATATCAGGCAATAAAGTGTGCATATAGCTGACTCTGATGGTATCGTATCCTGTTGGGAAAGGATCAATACCAAGAAAGTCGTGATGTTTCTTAATTTTGGTAGCTATAAGTAAGAAAACAGTGAAAGCGCAAGTTAATGCACCATTCTTCTGCCAGCGATGAAAGATTCCACTGCAAGCCAGTGCTGTAATAAAAGAATAATAAAATTCAAAAACCATTTACTACATCGTTACGACTAAATAAATAATTCATTCCATCTGTTTACGTACAAGCCAATGCGTAATTACAATAGTCGTCCTTCTGTCTAAGCTTAGTCGATGCGTACGCTACAGAGGCAAAAGTAGCACACATCGTAGTGATGGGTACCATCCAATAGGACATACAGTTGACTGTAGTCCAAAAAGTCGGTGTCTGTGACAAGAGAATGCAGTCATATGCACCCATCATAATACTGCCACCCATTCCAAATTTTGTAAGTCCAATAACTTTTTCGAGTGGTCGTTCTCCTTCGGGTGCATTGCTGTATTTCCAATTATTCAAGAAATGCGTGATTATACCCATGATCGCAGCTAAAATAGAGGTGAAATTACATAAAGGAATGAAAAAAATTTCGCTTATTAATACACCGTCTATATAACGTTTTGTTTTTACAATTCAATTAAATTCGATTTTATGCAAATTGCATGCATCCATAATCAATACGTGTGTGTGTGTGTGTGTGTGTGCATCTACATTATTGATTTGAAAAATCGATATTGGAATTCTATCCGAAGAAAAAGAAATTCCGAGCGTAAATTCTGAAATCTGAATATTATGATATCAATGTCAATGAATATGAGTACATACAAAGCTCGACTTCTCTTCGACTTTTAACTCTCCATGAATAGTGAGTAGCGATGCCACTGTATATACGTGACGTAATTCGTTACTGCAGTATTACCGACATTGGCCAAACCGAAGTGCGCATGCGCGTAAAATGAAGCCGTTTATGAATTCTTTTTATAAATCTTCTCGTTTTCTTCTTCTTTCTTTTTTTTTTCTTACTTGCTAACCTGGCAAATATAAAATTATTTTGATAAAAATTATATTATATATATATATATATATGTGTGATATATATGTGTGTGATATAATCAATCATAATTGCAACCGTTTACTCTCTTGAGAATAGGCCAATCAGATGTATTTCAGAACTTTCCCATCTTTGCATGTTGGCCAACTGTTATCGAACTGCAGCTAGATTGAATCAAAATCGAGACAAATGAAAGAAAGAAGGGTGAATAATTGAGAAGGGTTGTTATTTAGATTTTGAGAACTTTATATAATCGTTAAATTATTTCTATTACCTAAATTATTTCTTTCTGTGATAAAATGTTCCACATAATCGCAAGACGAATGCAGGTGTGCATTAGAAATTAAATTTTATTATCTCATTAAAGTGGCTTTGGACTAGCTTATGAATTCTTAACCTCTCTATTTGAGAATATCTCAAATAATTATTAATGCTTTTAGAGAACAGCGACTACTTTCTTTCGTACATTTAGCGCTCAAGTTTCAAGTGAAAGCCCCGTTCGACCTACTAAGAATATCAATGTGCCAGGCCTTAGTGAAAATATAGTCAAAATGCCAAATACGTGTAAGATACTTTACCGCAAATATATCTATCATCATCATCATCATCATGCGAGTCTTTATCTTAATTATTTATTTTATAATTTGTTTAGCTGTTGGACCTAACGCTTCCAAAAATGCCGCATACAAAAATCCTGAGTACTTTTGCTACCACATTGATTCGTTTGGGGAAGCTGAAGTAGAATTAGCAAAATATAGATTACCAGCTCCATCTAATAAAAAGCTGTTTCAGAAGTAGATGAATCAAGTAGATAAATTAATATGAATATGAAATAAAAAAGAATAGTTAAATGTTATAGTAAAGCGAAAAACAAGATAAAGTGAAAAAAAAAGATTTAATGAACTAGTAATATAAACTAGTTTAGTAGCTTATAATATTTAGTATAAATAAGAGGAGATAAGAAAATGTGAAAAAGATAATGTATTCAAAGTTGTATTGCATATGTTAGAAAAAAACTAATATATTTATCTGTATGACATCTCTTATCATTTCCTTTGCAATACTGCCAGTCTGTTATCTTATATGACATAGTTTTAATTAATGATCGTTTAGAATAATAGAATATCTAACTAATAATAAACTAATATCTAAATAATAATATCTAACATTTTATAAAAACAAGACGATTTTGGTACACATGAAAATTTACAGGTATATGAGAATTTTTATTGTCAATATCCTTGATCGAACAGTTGAGAATCGCTGGATGAAGTTTAAATCTAATCCTTATATAAAGCCTCAACATGAACGATTGCATTTCAAATGCGATCGAATTTGATCAAAATCTGTTTTTTTTCCTCCTGTACATATACCGATTATGATCTTGACGTCGGTTCTCGTACGAATGTCGCCATCCATGTAACGATTTGTTCTATGGTATAATCAGGAATCCAAATAACGATAAGTATACAAGTATAACATATAATGCGCGTTATTTAGAGGGGACATAAAAACGTCCGCCTTTCCATTTTCATAACGCGATAACAGTAACGCGTCGGTTTGTATGTATCGTGCGTTTAAAATTGTGTTTCCAAACGATCGTTGACTAGTTGTCGACTTTTTGCCAACCTATAATTTTTTTTCTTCTCCGTGTTGCCTCGATCGCGCGCACGCAACTCGAAGAACGGATTACGAGTTCGTAAGTACATCGATTCGATTATGCGATCGCTGCGATTCACTTGGCGATTTATAATGCTTCGCAGCGCTTATTCCAATACCTAGTAATAATAAATCCCCGCTATTTCCCTCGCGAAATCGAGATTTTCGACTTAATTTATTATTATTTCTTGATTAATATAATTTTGTGTGATACAGCTGGCACGATACTGGCAACATTGGAATGTCTTCTGTCGCGCGAAACCGGTTTTTATCGGCTATCAATATTACGCGACGCCTTGCTCTCGCTGATCATGCATATGTGAGATGGACACGTGCGCGATCTGCATGTTTTACTATGCAGAATCACATGAACGCGACAACGTATCGGAGGTGAGCTTGCGCATTTGGAAGCATGAACTTTATATATATATATATATATATATTGAGATTCATGCTCTTCATTGCTCAACAAAACATCATGAAAGAGCATCTATGGAGCAAAAGATGATATATTGGTGGAGCAAAAGATGAAATATGTTAACATAAAATGTTAATCTTAAATATATTAAGATTTAGTATTAAAAGGATATTCTGCTTGTAAAAAATCTTCGCAAGAATGAAGCAAAATAACGATCGAAAACCGAAAAAAAGACTTATCTAAATCAGTCTTACAAATCATAGTTCTCAATTATACTCGCAAAACAATACATAGAAACAGATAGAAGAACAAATAAGATAAATTTGATAAAAAAAATTTCGAGAGACGTAGAAATGCTTAAAGAAGAGACGTTGCATTTTTCAAAGACAAACGAGATTAAAAGATCTAAAGATCGATTTTATGATCAAATTTTTTAATTATGATCTTATCAAGAAATTCTTTATCATAGTATTCCCAATATTGATTTTTTTAAATTAATATCCGTATCCGGCAAACGGATACTACTCTCGAGAGCCTCGAGAGTAATATAAATCTTATATTACTTGATGTTCGATTTTTTTGGTATTTTCTTATTTCTATATCTATATGTAAAAATTATGCAAGTTCGCAATAGAGTATTGAAATCTCAAATAAATTATCTTATCATTATTACTTCCTAAATAAGACATACATATGATATAAGAATTCATGCATGAAATATAATATCTGAAATATATATCTGAAAAAATTTTTGTTTTATAGACTTCTTTATTTTCTTCATATTTTGTTTTTATCATCTTTAATTATATATGTAACGCAATCCATACATATCAATCGTTAATAGGAATTAATAAAATTACTTGATGAATGCACAATAATTGCTATTTTGCTAATTTTATACATATAATGCATAATGCATAATATATAATGCATTCAGGCTATTATGCACTGTCTTCTTGGGAATAAATATGAATTAAGAGATTAATAATATGATCTTTTACCGCGAGAAACTATTGGATATCTCAATTATATCAAAATTCTAATATGTGTCGCATTTTGGAACTCTCTGTTCTAATTTAATTGAGATGCATGTTAACGGCAATTAATGATTTTTATTTTGAAATTTGATTTATAATCATTTGAATAAATAATTATAATAAACTAATTGAGTTTCTTTTGCCTATTTATATTACTTGATAAAAATCCAATTGATCTAAACTGACATAGCTGACATAGCTCAGTTGTTTAATTATAATTTCCGTGTTATATAAAAAAATATATTTTCGCGTAGAACGATCAAGCAGATGATGATCTCTTATCTTTTACGTAATTTTCAAATCGATTTCGCTTTAATCAAATTAAATTTTAACTTGCTGTTTAGCTACAAAGATTTCACATTTATACAGAAATTAAAAGTCGATATAATTAGCAATCGAATAGTTATCAGGGAAATGTTACCAATCAGCTGAAGGCTGAAAGTACTTGGTCGTATTTTGGAATATCCTGCACGAAAAATATATTCGAAATTATTAAAATAGTAATGACAATCATATAATAATATCGATGTTCACAGTTAACAGTCACCTTGTTATTTTTATCGGAATTTCCGAGCATATGTAACGACCTTATTCGGACTGGAACTTCATAAATACATATTTTCGAATATGTTGAAAACATCATTTCGAATTTCATGACATATTTCCGAAACAAGTGCTTTCCGGATGATACTACGCATCCTGCATACTCGACATTGCCTTCTCCCTCGCTATAGTCGCATTTTCCTCCGCTATAGTAGTCGCATTTTCCTCCGCTGTAGTAGTCGCATTTTCCTCCGCTATAATAGTCGCATTCTCCTCCGCTATAGTAGTCGAATTTTCCTCTGCTATGGTAGTTGTATTCTCCTCTCGTGTCATTTCCGAATCTTGAGCGATCCTTTCTTTGAGCATCTCGATGAAATCCTTCTTACTCAACTGAGGCTGGCATTCTATTAACGTTTGTGTAAACTGATTCTTAAATTTTTCTTGAAGTTTCTCTTCCTCGATCTTAAAGTAAAGCACTTATTTTTAATTCAGATATCTGAATAAAAGATAGATTAGATAGAATAAAGGAAACCGCACTATATGATCAAGATTAATAAATCTTACACAAATATATATAAATACATGTAAATATAACTACAAGTATATAAATATATAAATATTTATATCCTATATCCTAGCAATATTTTATATCCTAGAATACAAATTACCAAAGCAAAATATGTCGATTCAATCAACTTTCCTTTTTGCAGTACTATTTTTATAGGAAAATAAAAAACATAGATTGCATGCATCAAGTTTTTGTCTTAGATAATCATTATCTTAGATGCTATTACTGGTATGTAAATTATGTAAATTATTTTACATAACTTAATCATTTTACATCTTTTTTCATAATCACATAAAAATCTTGCAGTCCTCTCGCTATAATATAATTTTTTCTCAACTAAATATTCTTCAAATAATATCTATGCTGATCATTTAATCAATGAATATTTGTATAATGTCAAATATTGTAAAATATTAGAATAAACATGAATCAATGAAAATTTATTTATTTATAAAAAAGAGAAGAAAAATGTATGATCATGCGCACGCATTCACACACGCGCGCGCGCGCACACACATTCACACACACACGCGCGCGCGCACATAGATGCGCACGCATCATACGCCGTCATGCATCCTTTAAATAATAGATATAAATTAATATCGTCTAATTCATGAATAATTCTAATTCGACAATCGAATCTAAAGATATCACAAAAAGCAAATTCAATGTTATAATTTAAGGTGAATGATATTTACCTCAGCCGCATCTGACGATGACATATCGCATGTTGATTGCAATTGAACTAAGTTGCAATAGACGTTGTTAAATAAAAAATTATCTCGACATTTACATGACAATCGCATTGCACTAGTATAGTATTGTATAATACAAGATATTTCTTATTATTCTTATAATTTGTGATTTAGCTCTTTATATTTATTTAAAACATATTCGTTCAGTACGTAACGTTTATTTCCATTGGTTTTGTGCAGAGCACAAACTATCTATCTTTTGCCTCTTATATTTTTAAATATGACTTCACTTATCTAGCGAATCATGCATACAGACTTTTTGCCGATAAACGAAACGATACGTAACAATGATACATATGTATTATTATTTTAATGTACTGTGCAGATATACATATATATTTACATACACATATAAGACATAATATATCACAGATGCCGCATAAAATTCAATGCGGTACGAAGCGTTCACCAAATCACGTAAAGGATATTAAAGATAAATCATTTTCATTTATTTTGTTCATTATTTATTTATTTATCTTTAAATTGTTTTCAGATCCTGCGATACTTGCGATTTATATTTTCTAAATATCTCTTAACATCTTATCTTAATATTTTAATTAATCAAATTGATATAGTGATCATAGCGCTGTTGTCATTGCTCTAACTCTTGTTATGAATTTATTAATTTTTTAGAACATTGGATCATAACTTAAGAATGGCTCATTCCATGACACAACCAGTATGGGCAAGCAAAGAGGAAAGTCGCGAAATGATGGCAGTATGGCCAGATGTTGTTCGAGATCTCACAGAGTTAAATAAGAATTCAGATATTCCAGATGTCACCAAATGGATGGCCAAAGTAAGTAAAACAAGCATTATTAAGTAAAATACAGAACACAATGACTAGAGATATTAAAAATCAGACATCATTTAAAACGGTACAAAAATTATTTACAAAATTAAAAAGTTATTTACAAAAATATAATATAATTATAATGTAACATAATTATAATTATAATATAATTTCTCAAAAATATTTCATTAATAAAATAGTATGAAGCAACATTATAGCGTTATGTAATTCACACAATCCTACAATGTAGCAACTATGAAAGTGAGAATTTATAAGATTTTATTTATAACGTCAATATGATATAAATCGACAGAAGATAATCATTATTAAAGATCAGGTACAGAAGAGATTAAGATTAATAACATATGTTTTGTATTTCCTCACTGATATGTGAGGAAATAATAGGCCAGATGATAATAACGCAGATACAGCAAAATATTTACAAAATACACAGAATAATTTTTGGGAAAAAGAATACTTTTACTAAATTTTAAAAATTTTTCTGTTGCTCAGATATTGCAGTATAACGTTCCGGGAGGAAAGAAGACTCGTGGCCTAGCATTAATTTATGCCTATAGACTACTAGCACCTTCTGATGAACTCACTGAGGATAATATCCATCTAATACGAATTTTAGCATGGTGCGTGGAACTGGTGCGTACTATTTATGAAATTGATACATAATTTAATTCAAATTGAATATAAAGAAACGTAAAGATAAAAGATAGAAATAAAAAATTAAAATATAAAAATGAATAGTAATTTCAAAAGATACATATTAAAAATAGCACTTTAAAATGCTTTGATTTTATCATGATATATTATTTTGTGCAAAACTATTTTTAAGAATATTGTACTATAATTATTATATTTTAGGAATATCACAAGTTTCTTTGTTAGACTTACAATACATGTAATATATTTATGATCATATAACATGCTTATAAATTTGAAATAAGTGATTCGAATCATTCAATCAATCATTTGATCAAAAATATTAAGTATCATAATTGTATATTACAATATTAATATTTGGTTTACAGGTTCAAAGCTTTCTTCTTGTGATCGACGATATTCAAGATCGATCGTTAATTCGTCGAAACCAACCATGTTGGTATCGGCAAAATAATATAGATTTAGCAGCAATCAATGATGGTATATTACTAGAGCATTCAGTGTATTATCTGTTACAAAAACATTTTAAAGGAAAAGACTGCTACGTGAATCTATTAGAAACATTCCAAAATGTAAATGACGATCCCTTTCTCTGTCTCTCTTTCTCTCTTTGATTATATATTAACGTAAATTTTGGCTTATCTCTTTTTACTTTTAATTGAACAATTATTTATAAAATTATTATTTATGTTTCGGCAGAGTATAATGAAGACTATAATGGGACAATGTTTAGATTTACTTTCCACCAATTTCGGCAAAAAACCAAATCTGGATCTCTTTACAATGGATCAATATAACTCCATTGTTAAATACAAAACATCGTATTATACATTTATTTTGCCGATAACCATTGCGATGCATTATGTAAGTATATCAGAATTTCTTGATACGGAAAAAGAGATTTTGCTTTATTTTAATACCAATGATATTTTTCGTGATTTAGGCCGGAATAAAAGATCCAGAGATGTTTAGACAAGCAAAAACAATTTTATTCGAAATGGGACACTTCTTTCAAGTTCAAGATGATTATTTAGGTTGTTTTGGAAATCCCGCAATCGTAGGCAAAGATAATACCGATATAGAAGAAGGGAAGTGCACGTGGTTGATCGTTATGGCTCTCCAACGTGTTACATCATTACAACGAAAGATTTTAGAAGTAAATATTTGCCAAACTAATTGAAAGATATTTTCAGCCTGTGATATGAAGCTAAAAATAAAACTATTTTTTTATTGACTTCATTAATAAAATGAAAAATGTATCATTATATACACGACTTGAAAACTCATCACTGTTTTTTTCTTTACACAGGAATGTTACGGTGTCTCGGATTCAGAGAAAGTAAAGAATGTGATAAAGCTCTACAATGAATTGGGTTTGGCGAATACTTATGCCAAATATGAAGAGGACACTTGTAAACTATTAAATACACACATACAACAGATATCACGCGGTCTTCCACATGATCTTTTCCTAAAGTTATTGGAAAAACTATATCATAGACAATCGTGAAGATACGAAAAAATGGAAAAATAATATAAACAATATAACGAAAACAGTATTTATCACATTGTTATAGATTTTATGTTGAAGTTATGTTCAATATCTCGAAAAATATAGAGATCTATTTTAATATACAATATCTGTTTTAGACTGATTATCATTGTTTATATTATTTCAAGAGAAGAAATCAAAAATTCTTTAAGTTTTATTTTTTTTGTTTAAGAAAATGTTGCATTTCTATTAATCTAAAAATTTAACTAATGTAAAAATTATATATTTTTTTATAAAGTCTCAACTACATATAAAATGTAAAATGTACAGCAATTTTTCTATAAAACATTTTTTCTATGAAAAACAAGTATATATGAATTTATAAAGATATATATATATATATATATATATATATATATATATATAATAAATATAATAAATATATATATATATATATAAAATAAAATATATATATATATATAATCTTATATATACATACACACACACACACACACGTACGTGTGTGTGTGTGTGTGTATATACATAATATAAAAATATTCTTACATATTATATATTATATGTATACTTTATATAATCTCTTTCCAAGATATAATATAATTTTGGATTGATTATTATGGTTTTGCAAATACAGAGTCAGAAATAATGAGGAAAACATCTATTTTGTGAATTTTTTAATTTTCCTTTTCTTACTCCACAGCTGATGTCGATTTTCATTTCTTCGTATTTTCGTGCGTACGATCATTTTTAATTCGCGTCTCAAATTCTTAAATTCATCCTGCGATGCGGCATCTGTATTGAAAAATCTTACAGCCTCTGAAAATTTATCTTCATGTTATCTCTGTTATAACTATTTATGATACTTTGATCCTATTTTTATACATACCATTAAATCGTATATCATCCTTATTAAAAAATAGAGTGTTTTTATGACCAAACGGATTACATATACTCCTATTATCCTCGGTTTCTTCAATTATTTGTTTATCTTTATCAAATGCTTCGTCTGCATCATCATCTTTAAAAATGTTATCTGTATTGAAATTAAACTTAAATCTTGTATCTTTATTCTCTGCAATAGACGAGTCGTTATTCTCACATCCTGAAAACATATACATGATAAGAAAATGTTAAAACAATTAAAAATTATTAAAGATGCGAATGTATTCATGATAGTCTTAAATCAATAACCTGTGTCATTGTTATCTTTCTCATCTGTCTTTAATAAATTCTGAAAAGTGAATTCTTCTTTTTGCTTCTTTAGACTTTCTATCAGAGCATCGGTTACAGTATGATAAATCTCCTGTGATACTTTGATAGGTGCAGATTCTTCAATTTCCGGTTTGTCATGTTTCCTCTTTTTGATATTTTTTTCATTGGTCTTTAGTGCAGGTTTCATTTCATATTCGCAATGTTCATTTTCGGTTGGATCATAGCGTACCATTAAACGTTTCCTAAAATAATCTATCGTTAAATATCCAAACTATTAATAAAGCAATAATTAAAAAATCTGTTTTTCTGGTTGGTCATATACTTGGTTGATTTTTCATGATTTTTTGTTGGAAAAGATGGTCCTAGAATACTTTCTAAAATATCTAATTGTTTTTCCTTCTCCTTTTGCAGATCGCATTTATCAGTATCTATCTCAACTTTAGCTTCTTCATTTGGACAATCATCCTCTACGAAACGGTTATCCAAAGTAAATCGTGTATCATTCCCAAGAACAATCTATAAGAATAAATAACATGAGCAGCCTCGATATAAGACATAACTGTTGCAAAGTATAAGATAGCGACCTTTTTAGGTTTATTGGCATTGAATTCATCTTCATTCCATAGAACATCCTCTTTGTTATTACTATCATCATTGTCATCAAACAAATCTATCTTTTTCTTTTTCGATTTTGTACTTTCTGCATTTTTCACTTCGCTGATATTATCATTATCAAATATAATTTTATTGTTTTTAGGTTTATCCTACAAAAATACTTGTGTGAGAAAAAGTAAATGTAATTATTAAAAAAAATTATGATTAGATGTGTCTACTTACTAAATCAGTTAACGCTTGGTGTACAAACTGCTTCTTGATTTTAAATGCCTCTATTCTTTCTTTCACAGATTGCAATCGTTTTCTGTCGGCTTCGATTGCATTCATGTTTTTAACGTTATAATCAAATATGAGAAATATGAAGAAATAATTAATTAAAAATATCGACCGTGCTATTATTGCCTATCAGCCTAAATAAAATGCATAATCAAAAATACTGCGTAATTATAAATAATCTATTAAAAATATTGTGTTCAAATCCAATCTTTTCTCTGTTTTCATTTCTTTTGAGGTTAATTCATTATCGAATATTATCATTTCCTGTATTATTTATCGAATATACTGATTGGTTGTCGACAGAATTCAAGTAATTCTTTCTTTCCCTAAAAAATTACTAGATTTTACCGTACAAGATCGGACAAATTATCCATTAATATAAACGATAAAACAAATAATCTCTGTTGTATGTGTGAAATATTAATACTAGAATTTATAAATAAAATATAACCGTACAATAAACTATTTTTCTGCGATATAAGTAAATAACGAAGCAAATATTGATACGCGTCATTTTTAATGAAGATGTATGACGTATGTACACATAACCAATCAATGTATTCAATATATATTACACGTTTACATAAAAAAAAAATATCAAGGTCAGATTGCTTTTAGATGCTTCCCTACTGAAAATATCAATCTTATTTCATTTTTCATTAACAATCAAGGCAAACTGACGCTTTTAGCGTGACCAAAGCGAACGTAATCTGAAGAAAGCTTAAGCATATTAACGATTCTTAATCAGATTGCGATTGCGATTGTAATTCTTCTACCAATCAGAGCGTGATTAAAGCGCGATTGTGATTAACAATTACTGATTGGGATCGACGATTGCTATTTAATTCTGGTTTAGAATCATCAATGAGCGATTTATCACGAGCAATAAGATGCTGCGATATATTCACGTGACACGATTGACGCAGCGTGATTGGTATCAAAAGAAGCGCCAATGCAAAGTTTAAATATAAAATCACCAAGTGTGCCGACATAGGATATATTGATAAAGATATCTTCCTTTTTTTTATAAAATTAAGTTTATATTTCCGTACATTGCCGTTCATCGGCTGTGTGAATAAAAAGCATTGCTGATCAAAAACACGCTATGAAAAATCTTAAGACTTAAAATCGATTTCTCATTTAGGTCATCTATTCAAATTCGACCTCACCAATTCGAGGCTAGTTTATAGACAAATGTCTGAAATTGAGATTTAAATGAATGAATCCTACAATTGCCTACAATTGAAAATACATAAATAAATATTAGTAATCAGAACATAAGGGAAATAAATATTTTATAGATATCTTATATATATATATATGTACAATTGGAGGTCAAGAAAAAAAAGGAAAGGGGTCGCTCTTGCAATTATTGCTCCATTTTCGATAAAACTAACGCCAGCCCCTCAGCCTCGCTCTCGGAATCCTCCCTTCGCGAATCCGAGCACGAGAGATTCCCGTGATTCAACTTTCCCATATCAAATGCCCTCGTCATATTCCTGTCCGCTGAGTCAACTGGTCGTTTGCTGGATAATGCGTCATCTGGAAAGAAAATATGGAGCATTCGGTCGCAATTGATCATAGATAAATTTAAAGCAAAACACCCTATTTCGTAATCCTGTTTACGACAATTTTTCCGCCCGAGCGATCGCTGCGGCACATTTGTTATCGTAATCGTTAAATATCCCGTATGCATACGTACTATCAAGAGCAGTTTCGATGTCCCCCTCGCTCTCGATGAGACGAATGCATTTATTATCGGTGAAGATGTCGATGCTATTGACAACATCGGCATTCGCACGCAACAACCAAAATCGGCTTCTTTCGTGGTTCAGTCTTCTCGACAATGTCTCGATACCCTATGAAGAAAAACCACGTTAGTTAGTTTCGTACTTGATATTGGTTGGTCAATTAGAAAAAACATTAATTGCTTCAAACTGCCTCCGATACTAAATTCAGTACTTTGACGGTGGTATAATCGAGGCTGGCGAATCTCTCGCAATTCAGGATCAACGGGACATCATTCTCCGCGCTTTTGGCCATTATCTTATCGCAGAAAGACGCGACCGCCGGATAGCGAAGACACGTGTCGAAGTTCAATATTATGTATCTGTTGCCTGATGAATGAGCCTGCAGGAAGGTAAATGTTGATCTTGATAGTCGTACACACTTACATACGAATAATAGTTTCAATCGTATGCGCATGTATTTACACATTTGTAAGCGTACTAGCATATCTAAGCACGTATCTGTATCCGAACAGAGGCATGAACTTTGATCTTCCTTTCACGGCGTTTTACCTTGTAATCGACCATTTGAAATGTCGGTCTCGCGGATGGCCAGATAAAGAAGAGTAAACTGACAAGGATACCGAGAAGAAGTCCGATTTCAACGCCGATAAAAACGCAGACTAAAAAAGTTCCTATCGCCGTGACGGCGTCCTTTTCTGCAACGGGAAATGCATTGGATAAATCAAACTGATCTCCCTTTAGCGCGTACCTGCATTGACGCGCAGGTACACGTACACGCGGTATAATCTTATCATACTAACTGCATCCTCTCCAGAGTGATTTTATGATTCTCAGATCAATCACGAATACCACGGCACATATCAGTATCGCCGACAGTGTCGCGCGTGGGATATAATAAAAATACGGAGTCAGGAAGCTCAAAGCCAACAATGCCATGATCCCTACGAGATGCAACATGTACTTTATTTCGTGGCATCCAAACATAACGTAACGATATGCCTGCCACATTTATAGATTTTGGGTTAACGATTACATCGAATTTACGCGTTACCAGAATATAAACCGGCCATGGGCGTTTGTATCCCGCTTGCGCTACTGACTGCGCTTCGCGTGAATGCACCAGTAGTCGGCATTGATGAAACGAAGCTGCCCAGTATGTTACAAAGGCCAAGTGTCAGCATCTCCTGCGTCGCGTTAACAGGCGCCTCAAACGCTGCATAAAAAATATTATAGTTTCGAACTATCCGCACGATAAAGTATGAGAGAGAATAGATTTCAGCTAATCTTCAAGATTATTTGTAAAAAATTAGAACGAGAAGAGAATATTATATTTTTGGAAATATTATTCGTTAAAGATATAGTCAAACTAAAATATAGTTACTTGCTACTCATAAATATTTCTTGATGTGCGAAAGATACACATCAAGGATTCGAATCGTGAAGATTAAAGTAAAGTATCGTATAGATATTATTAATCTCGATCAATCATTAATTTAGATAGCGAATTGCGATTTGAGATTATTGCCAATCTGAATCCGTAATCGAGTCGTGAGATCCAATTTTTATGTAAGAGAAATTCACGATCACGATGAGAATCTATTATCTTTAATTCGAAATTGAAAAATAGTCAATACCAAATGCTTTGGCTATCGCTACATTCGCCAAGACCGCTATGAGAGGAAGTATCACCAATCCGGATCTGTAATGAGCGCACATGTCGAGAAATGTGTAAGTTTGGTTTCCTATTTGTGCTGAAAAGGGCGGTAACGATATCGTGGGAAGACCAGATTCTATTTTTCCTGCAAAATGAAGATAATCATAAGTTAAAAAGGAGGTTGATGAGTTTTTATATCAAGTTATAAGCAAATAATACGAAGAATAAATGAAAAATTGAATGTCTGAGTTACATTCAAATGTTAACTATTAACATTAATTAATTATTATTTTAGAATCTTGCTGTTGAAACCTGAAACTCTAAACGGGATAGATCCTGCTGCTTCCAATTGATAAGCTATCGTAGCTGTTATGAACACGATAAGAGCATTTCGACCAGTAGAAAGGTACCAAAGTATCTTCTTAATCAATGAATTTCTGGAAGTATTCTCTTTGTCTCTCGCGCAAGGATAGTCAATGTCTTTTAATTTCTGAAAATGGGGTCCACGTGATACTTCAAACGAGTAAATTATCTGCTTATAATTCTAGCACTTACTTTGAAAATTAAGAGAAACGCAATACTACAAATTCCGAGTATGAGATCTGGCAATTGAATCTTATTGATGTTCTTAAACATCTTATATAGGTTGTCAACAATATTGGCAGATTTGTATTTCAATCCCAGAAGGCCTTGCATTTGAGAAATAATTATAATAACAGAAGTCGCCGACATGAAGGCCGAGGTAACTGGTATCGATATAAAATCTACTATAAATCCTGCAGAGAAAGTCACACTGATCACACCGATGTATTCGTTAGCTATAAATTACATATAAGGGAGGAAACATATAGAAAGAAGGGATATAATGTAAGTTATTAAAGTTTAGTTGATCAGAATTTTGCGATACAAGCCTAAATTTAGTATGCCCATTAAGAGTTCTATGCATCCAACCAAGAAGCACAGGAGCACCATGAAATCTAATGGCATGCCCCTCGTGTATTGTAATGTTATAAGTGCCATTAAAGACGATGGGCCTATCGAGACTTCCTTTATAGTCCCGAAAATAATATACAGGAAACCACCCATAAAACAAGAGTACAGGCCATACTGTAAGCATCACTTGTCATGTAATATCTCCATTAGATACATCGCAAATATTTCATTCTAAATGTCTATTTGTTTGTTTATTTATTCGTATCAAAAATTTATTCAGATTAAAACTCATAAATTATAATACATAAAATCAATACAAGAAGAAGAGACGAGAAAGAAGACGAAGTAAATTAGATCTAACTAGTTTGATTTTAAGTTTAAGCGATATGGGAGTGCAAAAAATATCCGACCTGTGCCGTTAGTTCAGCCAACGCAGCGTAAGCCATGCTCTGAGGAATCATGGTCAAACCTAGAGTAACGCCCGCTATAAAATCCGACACAGCTTCCAGTCGAGTGTACCGCGGTAACCAACCGAGAACGGGCAAATATTTCTTCATTGCGAAGCGTGATTTTTGTTCACCGACGGATTTCATGAACGCGGACATCACAATGTATATCAAATTAAATTAATTGTATGTAAATAAGATTATCAAACGATCTGTATCGATTAGAAAGAAATTTGTTTCACTTTCACTATTTCGCGATCGTGAATGAATTGATTTAACAGCAGATCTCAATGTGGCCGTGAATCCTGCCTGAAATAAGAGTTATGTAATTGTACTCACGGCACTCTCATATCAGTTACTGAAATTATCACGCATACGTTTATTCCCAAAGCTCAGTATAAATGCCGCGAAGAAATGAATTAATCCCATTGTGCTAATATTCGCTGATTTCATATTCGTTACCTTGTTGACAATTTGATAAAATATAAACGAATGCGAAAAGCCTTGACGCGGTATTAGTAACACTTGACAAGCAAGTAGTATTTGCTTAGTCCTATCTTCAATTTTTTCGCGATGAGACATAAAACATGCTGATCATGTCTATAAAACTGATTTGTCTGTTTTTTAATGTCTTCTCTTGTATCTCTTGTATCTCCTAAAATCGACGGGAAAATCAAGAGAAATTATCATTTTCGTTGTCAAGATTTTATTGCGTCTTCGTGTGACGCTTACTTTTAAATATAGAGAACATACAGTTAATGGAGTATAGGATTTGCTATTACTCCAATACAATTAATTTGGAGATTTTATTACACCAAATTCACTCGGAATGATATCAAGGTGATAGTCGCGCACATGGCGAGACTATCTAGCGCATCATCACGCCACAAGTGACACATTTTCATTCCGTAGATATTGCATGAGAAATGGCAAAATGCCGTTAGCACCAAATCTTTCTTTAGAAAAGAAAAAGTGCGTTAGAATAGAAAAGTGAAAAGAAGATTGCGAAAGCGCAATGTCGCTTCACGTGTTACATAATGATAATAATATATATCATAATAATATATTAAATATGTGACAACAATAACTAATAATAATAAGAATAATAATACAATTGGTTGCCTCAATAAAATCTCTAAGTAAAAATCCATTTTGCATATTGAAGCACCTTCGATTTCATCGCGCGATTGGAACATGAAATTTTCCATGGACAGCCAACGGACGTTTAATGTAGCTTCTGGTTGACTTGATCGATTTGTTCGTCGATCCTTTGGGAGGTACCTCTGAATTTATTCGGTTCCGGTCCGATCATCTGTATGAGCTGCGGCACTTCCTGACCACTGATCTGCGTGAAACGCGCCAGTGACTTCATGCACGCGTACAGTTGCTCCTCCGCGGGACTGCCATTGAAATATTGGAGCAATGCCATCGTCAGCTCCACGGCAACATCATCGAACACCTACGATCCAGATATTGCATGAGAAGATCTAGGATTAACATCATGACACATCTGCATGAATAAAGAGAATGCGTAGAGAAATATCGACGCGACATCAGTATGAATCTGCGATTTATTTAGTTAAAATTACAGTTATGCAGCAAAAATCTTGGACGAGCAGAAGTTGGAAGATTAGAAAATTTCATTGTGCAACTCGATTGAATTAATTTTTATTTTCTCCCCAAAGTAATGAAGCGCGCACAATTATCTTCTTCTTTTTCTAGAATCGTATTATCATGTTAGAATTCAACCGTGAGAAACTTGAGACGCCTACATCGTAGGCGCGAATGATCTCATATTTCTGATAATTATTAGCGTATGATATATTATTGAGCATTCACAGGTTGAGAGAAGAATCAATGCGAATCAAGAATCAATTGCGATTATTACGCATCATGCTTAGAATCCGCATGAGCGTGCCTGTGTTCGAGAATACGCGAGATACCGATAATAATTGACGACTTACCGCAACCTACGGCACGATCTAACATGGATATGGATAGATACCTTAGAAATGCTGCCTTTCGGTAAAAGTCGCCGCAGATTTTTGCTTTTGTTCATTTTCTGAAAAAATAGTACCCGATTTCTGGAAAGATATCCGTTAAATGCAGCGCTACTCGCTGCCTCGATTAGAGCTTCACTGTGCGCATGCAAACGAACATCGAATCGTATCCTTTGAACCGTTCTTTGATTAATGACAAATAAATTTGTTTGTCTTTCTCTTTCGTTGCTCGTTCATGGAATCGGGTTCCAGGCGAGAAGTCCACGTCGATGTTCACGTTTTGACAGAAATTTGCACAGCTAATTTGTTGTTTTATTAATAAAGGCAGCACTTCTATCTCAGGGCACGAGCGTCGCTTGTTTTTCCATGACATCAGCAAGCACGCATTCCGAAAGCGGCGTTGTAAATGAAATCGCGCATCGAAAGAAGCAATTTAATTTAATGTTCAACAATTCTAGTATTCCTTCTTGAATCATTAATTTGATAACCTTATTCGAATTTTTACACGAATAAAATAAGTTTCATTCATTATAAAATTTTTATACGTATGAGGATCATATTCGTCGTCCCGTGAGCATTGCAAAATAATATTTATTGCTAAAATCGTAATATCAATATAGCAAGAAATACAAAAGTATATAAAATTTCATAAATCTTTGATAAAACTTTAGTAAACATTACCATTTTAAATCAGATCTAATCATAGAATTGAAATCCTAGATCGCTTTGATGCGCAAGATATTTGATGGCGATGGTGGGTTATGAAAGCGAAAGTTAACGAGAGAAATGTGAGAATGTTAATCGGACAAGAGATACAGACCACAGTTTTTACCTCCTTGCAGGCGAGATTATGGATGATGGCCGCGCCACGAATCTGCAGATCTTCCGCGTTCGAGAGCAGCGAGTGCACCGCAACTTTGGTCGTCACCCTTATATTGCTGATACTCTGATTCTGATGTTGCCATTCGGATATATAAAGCAGCCATTCCGAGCTGCTGAGATTCTCGAACATATTCGCTAACTGTTCGAAATATGAATGTTAAAGCAATGACATAAAAAGTAATAGTTCTACTTGTTGCAAATTCAACTTGTCTACTATTAAAAGTAAGTATCGTGAATCTATCTTTATACTTACAAACTGTGCCAATGGTAGCTGCTCTTCCTGCGGATGCCGATCGATATCGAAAGCATAATTCATGATGATATGTTCTCGCCTATCTTGATGTAACAACAGAATTACATCATCTTTCAGGGCAGCGACGGACAATACGTTTAACAATTTCACTCGTGCATTGCTGTCCAGTGATTTATCATAAAGAATTCGACCTGAAACCATTTATGATATAGGTTTGATACTACTTTTAGGAATAATAAATTTTATAGTATATTTAGTGATTTAATGTATTTTTAGTATGCTGTTGACTTATTGACTTTTTAATAACTGTTGACTTTAAGATATAATGCAAGATATAATAAGTATAGAATTTGAATAAATATACATCTTACAGAGAAAATTTTAAGTAGTTTAGAAATATTACTATGTTATTTAACTCACCTACGAAATTTAGAAAGTTATCACCCAAAGCCCAGGAACCTTCATTCTCCAAGATGTATTGACGCAATTCGTTCATGCACGTTTGTTCCTCATCATTCAATTTTCCCTCGAGGACGTTTACTAAACCTTCATACTCCATCTGTACATTTATCAAGTCTTTGAATACTATCGGTGGATCTCGATGACGTTTTTTCTCTTCTTGTTCACGTTTCTCGTCTTCCTCCATCTGCATCACTCGCTCGGATGGCAACATCTCTGCACTTTCCCCGTTAGCCGTCTGTTGTTGCATCTCATCAGCTGCATAACGTAATAACGTAAAGAAGGAAGTATAATAAGGAAAAAAAAAAAAAAAAAAACATTATGAGATAGAAAGCTAATATTCGATTATTGATACTGACAGTATCGAACTACGTACTTTCATTGTCCGCCATGTCTGAGCAACAATTACTCGGTCCAGTACTGTTACTGTCACTACCAGTAGTGTCTCTGCTACTCTTTTCCTTCTTCTCCTTCTTCTTCTTTTTCTTCTTCCGGTCTTTCTTTGCTAGCTTTTCGTTAATCACGTTCCTTCGTTCCTCTAACGCGATCGAATTCAATCTACAAAGGCGAAAACAAATCGTAAATTTTTTATAAAAATTGAATAAAAAGATATATGAAGCGTGTAATCCTTTCACCTTGCTTCTTCGATAGCTGTATTCAGGAGCTGATATTCCGGCGAAGCTTCTCTCTGGATTCTCGCCTCAACAAATCTATGACCGACCGTAAATCCAGAACTCGCGCTATTACTTAATGTTTCTATTAGTGGACCTAAGGCCTGTCCAATAGGTCTGAAAGGGAAAGTGTTTGAAATATTATTATAAAGCAAATCAAAGTACGTATGCAGTTCATCAAAAAGTTATTAAGAATTGTTACTCATATTTAATATTCATGATAAAATATTGACATGACAATTGATCAACAGACGTACGTTTGTAGTATTTCTTCCGGTAGATCAAGGATAAATTTGGGAATGCCTTTGCCCACTAAGAAATTGCTAACTTCCTCTGTGAAGTTATTACAATTGTATCTAAAGAGATTGTATGTGCCCGGTCTGAAAACGCGAGATCATCTTGTTGTAGAATATTGCATAATTTTATGGTGATATAGCATAGCGAGATAATTATGTACAGATACTTCAAATAAATCAATGAAGATCAATGAAGAAAAAAAGAAATACGAGAAAAAGTCGAGAAGGCATAAAATTATATGAAAATATGAAGTCTATAATGTCTAGATATATATAAGTAAATACATATAAATATAAAAGTAGCGTAAATCATGTTTTAAAAAGTAATGAGCGAAAAATTAAACGTAAAAGTATAAATCGCCGCAGTGTCTACTAATCAATCTCTTATTTCAGCTTCCATCATCTTCAAAATAAAAAGAAACAGGAGCAAACTAATTGACAAGTACCGTGTCAGCCAACAATACTCACGCAAACGTGGAAGTTCCCAATCCGTTTATGTATTCCAAGAAGACCGAGTACGGCAGGTAAGTCTCACCGAGTTTCTCGATTCTTTGTGGCTCTCCTAACTCTGAACTACCCTGAAACACAAAATGCCGATGGCGATTCCTTTACGACTACGTCCAGACAAATCACATTCTCAATGTCAATTTCAGCGGCAGCTGCACTGATCCGGTAGAAGATTTCGTTCGCCGAAGAGAAACAGGGAAGGAAGAAAGAGAGAGAAAGAGTAAGAAACGATGAGAGCACCCACCCCACCCCCTCCTGGCATTAGTGATGGCGTAATTTTAGAACTACGACAAATCCGCGCTTCTCTACGAGAAACCGCCGAAAATAGATACCCGCGGCACGCGTCAGTAGCGCGACCTCTTCTAGAACGCAATAAAAAAATGGGCGGCGGAAGTGAGAAGCGAAGACAAGTGCAGAACGAGAAGACGAAGTGGGAAGAAAGCATTTATTACACACCCTGAGAATTGGATCTTCTGAGGAAGATTATGTGTACGAAAGCATGACACACATGACGAAAATTCGTGTAACAAAAATAAGATTACACACATATAAGATTACATATTACGGATCCTGAAATCAACACGAGCAGACAGATCTAGTCAATTCGAATTGACTCTTGATCAAGGCGGATTGCTGAGAGGAAGTTTGTTGTCTAAAGTCGAGGCTTTGAATAGGAAATTAAGACAGAAATTATTAGAAGAGAATTACTTATCAGTATTATTGTTGATACTCAAGTAATATTCGCTGAAGTATTAAATTTTCCGCAAGTTCTCCCGTTTTTCTCCGGAAAGAATGCAAAGCGTTTCATCGCGAATAATAGTAAGATTATGACGTTAATAATGCGTTGCGTTAATATTGAAAATTATTTAGTTAAGGAAGAGTTATAACTAATCGTTATTCCACAAATTATGATTTCTCAGTGTCATAATCGTAAATAGAACAGCGACGAGAATAATTATTAATTCCTAGCTAGACATCAGCTTTTTAACTGATCTTCTATTCTAAAAGCTCACTCGTTTCTCTTCTCTCTTCTAATATGACTGCGTAAATTGATAGCACACGACATCACCTTGTACTTCACCTTTAATCGTGAGAGAACCGGGAATGCACAAGCGTGCACTTACTTGACGAAAGGACTTGCCAGAACACGTCAGAGACAAAATGAAAACGGGAAGTGACGAGAAAAAAAGATCACAGTACTATTTTTCTTTGCTCCCTTCGAGAGCGCTCCCGAGAGCGGGAAACAGCTCGCACGCGGACTGCCGATCGCGGGTGCTCGAAGACGCCACGAACGGAGCAGCCGACGAACCAAGACGCTGATGATGAAGGATGATCGGAGCTCGCGTGGCGGCGCGCACGCTCTTTCGACTTTGCGATCCTGCAACAGCGATCGAACCGACTGCTTGCGAATCATCGATGATGGGAATATTATTCGAAAGAACAGTCAAAGAATAAAGAAATATCTCATTGAAATATCTTCTCAATATGCTTTCACAAGAAAAAGTCTTAGCAGGAGGGATTGATCCAGTATTGGATATCAAGTACTTGGATATCGATAAGTGAATATAATAAAGATATTCTTCGCAAGAAACGTTTATTACGTGTACCGCAAAGAAGAAACAGCTAAAGCTAGATTGTATGACGAAGATCCTCATCAATCTTTATGGAGAAAACGGAGTGTAATTTGCGGATTGTTAATCAACAAATTTCTCAAACGGTTTAATCAGCTACCGCAATCAATTAGCAATTATGGAATTATCATGTGACATGATATTGCAGACATACATTCTTCGAAGAAGGGTTTCTATGATACTTTACGGTCAGCAAGCGTACACGAATTATCAAATTTCACAAGTTTCTACGGAAACGAGCTCAACGGAAACGGTTGCCTCAGTCTAGTTAGTTCCACGGTATTGTAAAGTGATGCGTACAATTAAGCACGCGTTAGTCACGCATTAGTACTCGAGAACGAGAACGTTTAAAGCTCAGTGCTAGACGTAGATAAAGTAATGCAAGCATAATGATTTCATCGCGTTGCTTTTATTAGACGCGCGTCGGTGTCACGATTATTAGCTCCACGGTGTCAACGTTAAGTCGCAAAGAAACAGAGAATGCTGCCACATCCGAGATACGTTCAGTGGAAACTTTGCAGCTCCAGGTGGTCTCGTGAAACACCAATAAAGCAATCTGTATCCCCCTGTCTGTGTTAATTCCGAGTCATTTTCGTCGCCTCGTCACGTCGCCATCATTATATTTTGCATCTCGCTCAAGGGAGATCTATTCCAGAATAATTTCACTATCCGATTTACCGGAAGAGGATCCAATCAATGTCGCAGCTGGGGCAATCGAGAAGCGACTAGAAGCGCAATTGGGGAACATTTTGCCGCATGCAGGATGCAAGCACGGATGAACTCACCTTACCGGCAACCTTCGTCTCACGTTGAGTCCAAGCGCATGAAGCACAGAATAGCGGAGGACCATGAGAAAGAGAGACGAACAAAGACAGAGAAAGAAAAAGCGAATATATGCATGCGCGTACGTGTGCGCACGTGTATACGTATAGCGAGAATTATTTTCGGATTGAACCGCACCAAATTTAGTTCCCGTTCGTGTCTAGCGTATCGTATGGCCCGCCATGCGACTCTGTCGCTACACACGACTAGGCCTTCGACGATCGGTCATGACTTCAGGACCGCGGGATGCACCAGCGTGCCGATAGGTCTGCGCGTAAGCGTGATGGGAAGCGGCGGGGCCATTAATTCTCTCGCTTGTTGATAGCGCAGCCCGGTTATTTATATTACACCGGTCCCTGTGGTTCCACCGGTCGCGCGTTCGCACCGGTCTCGATCGCTACGGATTATTCTCCAAATTACTTTGATCCGCCGAAATGGAAAGTATGCATTTTCATCGGTCAAGACCTGGAGCAGACTGAGCAAAATTCTACGACGAAATAAGAAAGAAATGGTGATCTGGTATCTGTCGCGTAAAGTAAATCTGGAATTATTTATCATTTGGTATTCCGGCAGGAATATTAATGTCATTTAAAGTCACTCGGCAAACGATTAAGGCAACGAAATGCTTATTTAGAGTAAAGTATAAATTGGCTAAACTATTCAATTAATCAAAGCCGCTGCATCTAATCTTCTAGTTGCAGTTCAGGATGTAAATACTCATTAATGTTATTGTTGATATTGGCCGGGATCAGACAGGCGGCAGGTTTCCACTCTATGTTTTTCTACGGCGTAAAAATACTCACGAAGAGGAAAGAAAGCACTCGGGCGGAGTATCGAGTACGTCGCGATCGGGACCACCTGCGTGACTAACAAAACTTCACATATACGTTTAGTGTTTCACATTGTCGCAATGTGAATAGTGTTACTGAACAATCACCGGAACTCTCATCAAACTGATGAATCAGAGTATCATCAATGGAGAAGAAATACTTACAGGCCGGATGCTGTGGATGCCAGCAGGACCGAAGAAATATTCTCTTCCGTACGCGACAATTGCCGTGTGCCATATTCCATCCAACTGACGACCTACGAACGGAAAAAGCTCGAGATTAATGATATATAATTGCAATTTAAATTCTTTGGTTCGGAAACAATTACAAATTTTATTTCATTTGCATCTCTTCGTATTGGCGCGAATCAACGTGGCAAGAGGCAGACTTGAGACAAATTTGAGCTCGAGCTTACGATAGTCTTGGCCCAAGGACCAATGGAGACAATAATTATCATGTCCTCGCACAAATCTGTCTGTCTCTCAGAGTAAAGCGAGAAAACTTCGCGGACCCGGATGAAGCTCCGAATTTGCAGATTCGTGCGTGCCACCTTCGACCCAGTTCTGGACCGCGGAAATAGCTAAGTACATCCGCGTATAACACGCGCATTCGTAGATTTCTCGTTGCATATGGGCGAAGTAAGTTGCATAAGGACGATGCCGACCTCGCAAGAAATAACCTGGTTGTTATAATTACTTCCAGAGCGATGCGAGAGTGTGTGTAAACGCTGACGTTTATGAATTTAGCTGAAAACCTGAAGATTTCGATGCCGCAAATTATGCAATGGAATATTAGAAATATTCGTAGGATAATTTTATCTATACGCGCAGTTTTCAGATTTTGACATGTGAATTTAACACAAAGTGAGGGAATAATTGCTGATGGAATATTTTTAGAATGTTGAAAGTGATTCTCTGCTGATTTTTCAGAAAAAGAAGAGGAACTTTATCCGCATGCAAGATAATCCCTCCACAGTCCCGGGATTTAATATCTCATTTAACATTCATTCAGATTTCGGATTCAGAGCAATCGCCAATTTGTTCGGATCGAGTGTGGAGCTCTTTCGGTTTGTCCGGACAAGCTGTGGAACGCCGATCATACAAACGCTGCACTCGATGCACTCGAAAATAGATGCGTGGCCGAACGAACCTTGGACACGTGGCGCGTGAACGTGCTTCGCGGGTGTATTGTGCTTTATGCCATTCGCATGGAATTTCGCTTGGATTACAGAACGCACCGTCCTCCGGCATCTCTTCCGGCTGTTCTTCCGCGTCTCAATGTGCAATTCTCCAAATTATTCATCGCGCATACCGCGCGTGCTTACACGCGCTTCTTTTGTATTACAAGTCTCTGTATTACAAGTTCTAAATGTTTGATATTACTGGCTAACTGTTCAAATGAATTGTAAGAATGAAATAAAATTAAGCATTCATTGTTGATACGCTAATACGTTAATATATTAATATGTTAATGTATGTGCTGTGAATTAATACGTATTAATATTAATATGTATTTTACATAAATTTGTAATTGTTGTTCCATACACAGTTTCCTTAAGTTTCTTTTTAATTTTCTATATCTATAATGTTTTAGAATCTTCAATGTATCTATCATCCAGCATGATTATTAAATCTGTCACAAGAATGGCCGATGAGCGGCAACAATGACTCGATGACATAATGTCTCCGTTTGAGTCATCAACGCCTAAAGTATCGCCGATTTTCGTCGGTTGTTTATATTTAAACCACCTTTGATCCAAAATTATCGTACAATTTGGCAACAATCGTGCATCGCGTTCACGCGACATTTCGATTTCTCCCGCTCTCGAGAGGAACGATGACGAGCGTGCTACGTAGGCACGTTTGATGATAACGCGATCCTCGCGAGTTCAGCAATCAGCGTGACTGGCGAAACTGCTACGAGTCGATTGATCGCGTCAGCTCTTCCAGAATCGAGTTGTTGCTATCGCGATATCTTTTTCAATCTCGACAGCTTGGAGTATATTTGAAGTAAAGACTAGATGAAATTATTTGCATCGAAAGTAAATAATGACGGAATAATATTGATCTTCGAAAATGCAAGTCTCGTTTTACTATCGTTTCACTATATCGATTGTGAATTGGTTCTTTGTTGATTATTTCGCTGTTTATTAAATATTAGAATTTTTATTTCGAGGAAACGAGAATCGTGATAACTGGTTTCCGCGGCGTATACAACAAAGAAAGATGCTTCGCGTTACGCTACATCTTTAAATAACATTCCGTCGACTCAAGGTAGAAGAGCTTAAAATTGCATCTGATGAAAACAGCGACGAGCAACATTCCTCTTCGATAAATATTAACAATTGCAAGTCGCGCACATGCAGCGGTCTGGATCGATATTATAATACGACTTGAAGAAACAATCTTTTGCTCTCCGTTAATTCTCTGAACACGAGATTTACGTAATCACAGAAAGGAGAGATAATTCCTACTTGGAAAAATGATTAAGATACTATCATTTATTTTAATCGAACGCTGATATTACGTATTCAAAAGTAATAATAAAGCAAAGAGTAATAAATCTTGATACTATCATCAGCATCATTTATATTATTGTCTTGTGCTCACCTATGAGTATCTGCGACATCATAGCGGCCATGCCCTTAGTAAGATCGTAAATGTACAACTCTACGGCTGTCCTCGGATCTTCCGTGTCCTCCATCATGTTCTAAAAGAGGAATGCCTTTCATCAGTTAATAATATTCTGTTAGTTCCTCATGCAAACAAATTAACGGATCTTTCTTTCTACGAATCCGGCGTTTGAATACAATCTTCAGAGCAATCTTGAAAATGCTGGAGAATATCGTTCGGATCAAACTCGACTAAAGCAACCGATATTGAAAACCGAAAATAAACGCGGAAATATGTCGACCATTCCATATCGGCGGTACACCGTTCCTTACGACATACCTGACGACGTTGGACGCAAATACACCGTCCGTCTTAGAGAGTTCTCGCAGCGTATGACCCAAAGCGTCTCTCAAAAATGCTCTCGCAGCGTTTCGACACGAAAATGGTGAGGCAAAATGCTGACCGCACGCTTCGAACTGACTTCTAGTATACCTCCGCGCCCACCTAATCGACGATGACACGTGAAAGGCTGTAAGTGCCAAAAATAAAAATCAAGCTCCTCCCAAACAATTTCCATTTATACCGAATAATTATGGAAAAAATAATCGTCACAATTCCCTTGATTTCTTTATGAAGTTTATTATCGATTTTGCATACGTATTTATTACGTGCTCTTTCTTCAATGAAGAAATAATTTATAAGATGTGTGATTACAAGATAAGACATTTACAGGATGGAAATGAGTGCTTTCATGGATAGAAACATGGATGTGAATGAATAGCGGTCTTATAATCTTCTCTGCACTATTACATTATAAGACATCTCGATAAAACACAATTATATCGCACATAGAAATTTAAACACTAAAATTTAAATTTAAACGCACGTGGTTTATTGATAAACAAACGTCAAGCAATAACAAATTAATGCAGCGAACAGAATTCCAACCGATATATTCAACTGATCGATCATTCAAATTTTCCTTGTCATCTTACGATTATGACTTGCGATAGCAATCGCGTGACATAGCAATCGATAGTAAATAAAGATTAAAATCATACAATTAATCTAGGAATCATACAGGAATTCAGAAAATTAAGGATGAAAGATCAGTAATCAGTAAAGATCAGCCAGGATTAATAAAAGAAAAGCCAGAGGAAAAGCATTGACAAGACACGCGTATAAAAGCCTACCTTTCTATTCTCACTGACGGCTAACAGGTGGATTGATTATCGACTACGTTTCTGAGGGGGGAAGTGAGCGGAGACAACGGTCTCGTTGCTAGATCACCGGCAAGATGACAATCACAACAAGATGCTTGATCCGGACCGTGACGAAGAGAGAACTTGACGCGTATTTGAGAGATTGAAAGCGGAATCTCTCTCTCTCTCTCTTCCTCTCTCTCTCTCTCTCTCTTCCTCTCTCTCTCTCTCTCCCTCTCTCCCTCTCTCTTTCGCGGACAGGAAGGGATGCACCTCTTGTGCTAGAGATGGCTACCGGCTAGCAAATGCAACTGATCGCGCCGAAATCCTCGCCGGAGCTACAGCTAGAGCGGCTCGCGGAGTCTCTCACGGCGCGGTAGTCGTTCTTGGCAAGAAGAAATGCTAAAGAGGTAAGAGGGTCATAGCGCGTGTGGAGGTAGCATGTCATTTCTGTGTTCTGTTATTACTTACAATTATTTGCTATTATAGTTAATGTAATAACGACATACTCATTTACCGCAATTATTTCTGTGCATATGTATGAGGTTGCAGTGGCAGAGCAAAAGTTTACAGCATCAGTGTGGAATCGAGAAGAGAGAGAAGAGTCATCATTGCTGAGTCATGTCGAATCACGTAGATATCTCATCTTTTGCAAAGTATTTGCTATAGTATTAAGATATGTTCCTCATAGGTGCTTTCCCAATAGTTTACTCTTCCGTTTCTCGTGATTTCATAGCTATTCCGGAGTATAATGGATGTTGGCTAAAGGTACTGGCAGACACATGCGGATACCTGGAAGATGCATGCGTATCGCGTGCATAAAAATAGATTCCACACGTGATTCTTTGTTTCAGAAACGTAAATACATATGCATACAGATATCTTTAGAAGTAATGGAATAATTTGAAGAGAATAAGAGAATCTTTTGAAATTCTATATTTGACTCATACATGTTTAAGATAGATCAAAATATGCGTTAAATATCGTGCAAAACAATTAGTACAGGACAAATAGCTTTTAGAAATTAATTTGACAAATCAAGTAGAAACACAGAAACATAGATAAATTTTGAGAATAATATTTAATATCAGTCTTTAGTTTTAATAAAAATTTATGACGATACCTCGTTGAGTCATTCGTTGATTCGTGAAATTTATAACTAAACAACAACGATGCTGAAAAGATAATATGAGAGTGAATCAATCGAAGCCAGAAGCGAGATGCATTTAAACATGCACAATCTAATTGCGCTAATTTCATCGATCAGTAATAAATTATGCAGCATTGGCATTTAATTGATTTATACCCGAATATAACTTGATCAAGTGGCAACTGTCAAGTGGTCACGGTCAAACAGAATTCAATTCGTCGTAATTAATTTTTTTCGTTAGTTCGTTATAACAATTGTATCATAGAAATACAAGAATTAATCTCTGCATTGGCATAAATACATCGCCGTGTAAATATCAGCAGCAGCAGCAGCAGCAGCAGCAGCAAGCTCCCAATTTTTAATTTTAGGCTAGAGTGTACCAATATCGATCAAACAATCGCAAAACCACGCTTAAGAAGCACAGGATATAGTTTCCAAAAACTCACAGGTTAAGTTAACCTTAACATAACAGCTGTCATTTATCGTAAGAGCCATCTGGCACGAAGACACTTTTCAGAGACACGCATGATCCTGAACACATACGAGGCAAGACCGCGCGCAGCACTGACAACGCGCTTCGCGCATAACCGATTCCTCGCGAGCATATATCGATAGTATGCGCTTCAAAAGAGCGCCAGGGGTCGGTGCCCGCTCATACCCTGCTGTATGGCAGATTGCATAGTGCGCGGAGCGTCGCGGCTCGTTGCGAGAACCCGTTTTCGCGAATACATCTTCAGCCCGTTCCCGTGTGCGACCGTGCGCGCGCGCGCGCGCGCGCGAGATCACACGACAATCCGAGGCCGTAGACGCGGAAGGTTAGAGGAACGTGGTCGCAAAATTCGAGAGATCGAAGGAACGCGCGCGCGCGCGCGCGCCAAGCGAATTTGCCGAGCGTGAGCACAAATCCACCGAGGACGCGTGCTCGCGTCTCACTCCTACGCGTTCCGTCGAGCGTGTGCGCGTATGCGTGTGCGCGTATGCGTGTGCGCGGCGTGTGTACGTGCGCATACATGCGGCTGCATGTGTGCATATGTGCATGAGACTGTGAGACGGGACGGTTGCCTAATCTCTGGCGAAGATCTCTCGCACGAGTTCGTTGTACTTCTGCTCGGGAGTGACGGCGGCAAATCACGGTGATTCGCTTGCGCTCAGCTGACTCTTATCTCGCGACACAGCCGTAAGCGCGACGAACAACAAGCCGTGCGCGGGACTGAAAAAGAGTGCGCGTGTGTCGACGCGTGATCGACGTCAACGGCACGGCCGCGCGGCGATATCGATATTCGCGGCAGAGTCGCCGTAGCGTCGTCGCGTGGGATTGTGCTCGCGCGCGCCTCCGCGGGAGGTTAGGTTCGTCAAGCTTCGCCAAACCGACGTTGACTCGACAGTTTTCTTCAGCACGGAGTAACGCCGCGTGTACTAGGGAATTTTTTCGCGCCGCTCGTACCGCGTTCGTACCGTGGCTTCGCTCTCACTGCGGGTTAAACAGCTGATGCACTACCGACACCGGCGAAATGTCAAAACACGGGCAATTCGTAAGTGTACCGAAACGGCTGGCAATCGTACCGTGGATGTAATCCATGTCGCGATCGTATATCGCGTACGCAGAGTCGTCCCGCGCATCCTGCGAAATACTTGTTCATGCACCGCGTGAGCAATCGCGTTCCACGCGGTCGTATCGTAGCGTGATCGAGAAATTCCCAAACATTCCGACACACTCGGGAAACTGTGTCGTTTGGATCGTTCGCAATATCCTTTAGTTCATTGCACGCTCCTACGGTCACATTCGACAATGAATTTTCGATAATGAATAAACAAGAATGACGTCAGATACGTATTTCTTTCTGATGTCTATTTTCGTGACTTGACAGTTTCTCGGATACGCGAATAATTATATAACTTGTGCAAAAAGATTCCTCATCTTTTATTTTCGTTGTACCCGGCTCGCCTGGAATTGTCATCAAATCTGTCGCAGTACTATCCAGTACAGACATTTTTTTGCAATGATCGATCGATCGAGAGACTCGTCACCGTTTATCTTACTGTCAAATAGATTTTCTTTGCAACATCGGGGAAAGTAAAATGTATACTACATGAAATCGTAATCGTGTCATGTGTTTTTCTTATCAACAATTTCATTCTGCGGTATAATATCTGCGGCAAAACGACCGCATCTATTAAATAAAGATGTAAATTTGTTGCGTGTTATTTATTTACATGTCGTACAATTTTGTACATTGGTTCAATAGGTTCTGCGCGTGCAGTCGTCAGAGGGAACAAAGCGCATAGAAGTGCTGTCTTCTGATACACTTTCTCAACTTTATGAAAAGGTATATAGATGCTCCGGTATTCTAGCGTTACGTTGCGCAGCACGCAATATCCTTTCTGCGTCATATTTGTAATTCTCTGTTATTTCCTGTGTGCAGGTGTACGAAGCTTTTGATTTAAACAGTTTTGGATTTAATCTCTGTAAGCAACGAAATCAGAAGGAGCCACTTATATCTACTCGAAGCAAAACAGTTTCGTCTATCGGTCTTTCTCATGGAGACATGCTTTATCTTGTGCCGACTAATGGCACTCAACTGTGGAGCGCTCCATCGACCAGCAGTGCCTCCAATAATGCTCCTATAGGTAAGGATACACTATATGAATTACTATAATTATAACAGATACAACTATATGAATTACTTAATCGATCGTATGAACCAAAAGTGCTATTTTATTGACTAAATCAAGATGTGATTATTATCACATAACAAAGATGACAATGTTAGATCAGAAAAACTGTCGCAATAACGACAAAGCCGTCAGGATAATGAAAATTTTTGTTGCTTAAAACTTTCATACATAAGACAAACGTACTTATATATGTACTTTGTTTTCTTTATTTTGTTATTAAAATATATATTTGAATTCTATTATTCTATTATTAATGTTATTTCGTATTATGTCTAAAACAATATAGATTCCGGCTCGATGGATAGCTCAAATGGAAGCACAAGTCGTATGTCTGGTCTCTCGCGATCTCTGCCTAATGTAATCGAGGACGAGGTTGACGAACAGTTGTGGAAACTTGATGGAAAAATTCAACGTAAACGCGATGAAAAACTGTAAGCAATTTTCGAAAAATTCAAAGATAAAATTAAACAAGAGAAAGATTCATTGGTTTATTTATTCTTCTTCTTTTTTTTTTCTTTTTCTTCTCTTTCCAGTTGCCGGCATGGAGCAAGGGGATGCTGCGTACATTGTTCACCTCTGGAACCGTTCGACGAAATTTACCTAAAGGAGCAAAATATCAAGCATCTGTCTTTTCATTCGTATCTCAGGAAACTCACTGCCGGAGTTGACAGGTACGCGGTAAAGCACATGCGGGTGGAATAAAATAATCGGAAACACGATGAAACAGTATATTTGCTGCATTTCGCATTTATTTGCGTTTTGCAGGGGCAAGTTCATACAATTAGACGACATAAGCTGCCGTATAAAGACTGGCTGCAAGGACCATCCGCCGTGGCCGCGAGGAATCTGCAGCAAATGCCAACCGAACTCAATCACTCTGAACCGCCAGACATATCGGCATGTAGACAATGTCATGTTTGAAAATGCTAGTTTAGTAGAACGTTTTCTCAATTACTGGCGCAGCACCGGGCATCAACGTATTGGCTATCTATATGGAAGATACGAAGTGCACACGGATGTCCCGCTAGGCATCAGGGCTGTCGTCGCAGCTATATATGAACCACCGCAGGTACGGGCGCTTGTATAATTTCCGACGATAGATCGTACGTATGTACACATTTCAAAAGTTGCGGAGGTTAACTATACGCATTTATTGGTCAGGAAAGTACAAAAGATACGATAAGACTTCTGCCGGACGAGAAGGAGGCGTTAGTCGAGGAACTAGGCCGAACGCTCAATCTAAGGAAAGTCGGATGGATCTTTACGGATCTCATAGCTGATGATGTGAAAAAGGGCACGGTAATTTGACGCATCCTTATTCCTCGTTTGCAACATTTGCTCGTATATCGTAGGCGTACCTGCGGCGATTAACTTTATCAGTTTTATTCGATCAGGTGAAACACGTACGCAATATAGAAAGCCATTTCCTATCCGCTCAAGAATGCACTATGGCTGGGTATTTTCAAAATCAATACCCAAACCTCTGCCGTTTCTCACCTAATGGTTACTTTGGCTCAAAATTTGTAACAGTTTGCGTTACAGGTAAGTCGATCTTACTTCACGATTATTATTATTATTATTATTATTATGCTCTGCAGTATCAGGCTCGTTAAAACAGCTCATCTTCTTCTTTCATCAGTTTTGTAGGAAAGAACAGATGAATTCTTCATTCAAAAAACCTGATAATATATAATAATAGCTATCAATTATTAGACTTCCCTTACAAACGCCACGTAAAATGATTAGATATATTCTCCTATGAACATTACAGGTGATGACAAAAATCAAGTGCACATGGAGGGTTATCAGGTATCCAATCAATGCATGGCGTTGGTACGAGACAACTGTTTGGTTCCTACGAAAGACGCACCGGAATTGGGCTATGTGATCGAATCGACCGACAAGCAATACGTTCCGGATGTCTTCTACAAGGTAAGCATAACAATTTTATTTTCTCTTCGATTACTTGTCACTTCGATTTATATATATACAGTATATCGAACGAGTGGCTTTGAATTTTCTCATGCCATAACTTAATGTCTATTCGAAATGATGCAATTTGCATTGCACACTTTTCAAGATATAGGTATAGGTAGGCGAGGTTGCACACAAATTATAAATGCTCGTATGAAAGGAGAACAGTTTATAACTCAAAATCGATCGATTAAAAGTACATTTAAGTTGGGGCAATGAACGTTCACGTCGTACATGTATAATGAAATAATAAAATCATTTGAACGACGGACCTACGGTGTAATTACCGCGAACCCGAAAAAAAAATAATACGTCACGATTTTTACGTTCTCAATGATCGTTACACGCCTTGCGAAAAGAGAGGGACAGAGTAGAAATGAGAGACGGGAGAGATATACGTACTTATGGTGGAGGAATATAGCGAGGTAGAAAGACAAGGAAAGAACTCTGTCCAACTGCTTTACAGCCGCTCAATCGTTTTAATCGCACGCGAGGGGCAAGTTTAAATCGGTCGATCGTTAGAATCGATATTACAAGCTATACGTTGTGTTATCTCATCACATTCATAAAAATATATGTAGTATATATATATATATATATATATATATATATATACACACACACACACACACACACACACACACATAGACGCGCGTATCGCTTCCGTGTATTGTATATGCGTACAACTGGGCCTGTAACTTTACTCACTTCAGTACAATATATTCTTTTTCTCATGATTGCGCTTACGAGGATTTTCGTATTAAGAGTTACAATTTATCAAAGAGTCTCTCTCTCTCTCTCTCTCTCTCTCTCTCTCTCTCTCTCTCTTTCTCGAGATCGAATCGAGAAAATTCGTTCATTCATTCATTCGTTCGTTCGATCCACAGCCACCCTCCCTTCCGCAGTCGTCGTGCACATAATATTGTACATGTACAGGAGCGAGTTACTTATTCTTAAAGACGACGCGCAACGCGATACATCGCGAGTTGCGCTGAACGCGATACTGATCGCGATACTGATCGCGAGAGAGACACGTTTCTCCTCTTTTATCAGCTAATTAACAAGTGTTAAAACTTTCAAGTTCAACATCGAATGAGGCGTTTCTTCGAAAAGGCATGTTCGCCGACGACGCGAGGGCGCGAAATTTTTTTGCTATTACAGTAACACGTGAGAGAGTGTGTGTCTTGCCTTGTACGCGCGTGACAGTTTATATGTAATAACGATACATAACGCAGGGATTTCATTACGAGGATTCAGACGAGTACTCATTTAACGCAATTACATTATATCGTAGTACTTCGATATATAGCATCGAGGAATGATTCGTTTAATATTTATATATATATATATATATAAACATGTATATATATATATATATATATATATATATATATATATATATATATATACATGTCAGTTATATATTTATCCGCACATTCCTTTTTTCATCTTTCGTTTGTTTCCTGGTCAGACGATGACGAGGCTTACGATCTACGAAGTAGTAGTAATAGTAATAATAGCAATAGTAGTAATAGTAGTGTAGTAATTGTAGTAGTTAGGCCTTGCATACATTTGCGATGTATTGAGATCTAATCTTAAATACAGCTACAATTCACGACGGTTCGCTAGTTCGCAAAGAACGAAAAAGGAATGGCTTCGCCAGTATCCGAGTAGCGAAGTCGCAAGATCGTTCCTCGCAAGACGCGCGCGTGCGATGAATATCTTCGGGTCTCCCTCTCCCTCTCCCCCGTCTCCCACTCCCCCTTTACCCTTTTGGCTTCCCTTTTCCTCGCATTTCTGAAACAACATGCGATCACCATGCGATCGCCGTGTCCGACAACCGTGTCGTAAATTATCGCTTTCCCAAGTGATTAGCTATACCTGCAGCTATACCCCTTGTGTATCTGTTCCTCTTGTTCTCGGCTAAGAAATTCCAGACGAAGAATCAACGCGCACCTGGGGACCGTCAGCCGTGATTCGATTAATACAAAGTCGCGAATACACTCGTCGCGCGTGATTGCTCGTCCAAAACAGAGGGGGGGCGGGGGCGGGGGAGGGGAAAAAAAGAAAAGAAAAAAAAAGCATCAAAACGTAGCTCTTTACCTTCGTCATTTTCTTACAAGTGTACAGGCTGCGTGTGCATTAATACGTGCAACACGCGATTCGCTTGTCCCGACACTTTTCTATATTTAAATTTTCTTCCCTCTTGTCCCCATTTTATACGTTATTCTACCTTTCATTCACTATCTATGATCTAAAACATTACCCGCGCCCGTAGTCGAGCAGAGAACTGCCTGCTATGAATTCGAACAATCGCGCGGCAATCCTCTTCTCCACATAAACGCCCGATACGCGTAATACGGGCTCTACGAACTATAACGCGGTTATAGCAGAGTAACATCGATAATAGCCAAAATAAACGGTCGGACTTCTCTCTCTCTCTCTCTCTCTCTCTCTCTCTCTCTCTCTCTCTCTCTCTTCCTAAAAAACAAATGTCGTATCAGCTAGAAGTCGTATCGCGATATCACGGTCGATCTCTGAGGTACGTATGTATATGTATGTGTGACGTGTGTACGTGTTCTGTATGTATGTATGTATGTATGTATATACGTATGTACGTATGCGTGATGTGTGTCGATCATCGTCGTATTGTTCGCAGAATCTCGTATCGATTCCCGGTCAAATAGCAAAATATGGATCTTTATTTCTTCTTTTTTTTCTTCCTTTTTTCTTTTTTTTTCGTTTTGTTTCTTCTCGCACGCGCCCAAGTTTTAAAAATAGATTCGACATCTTTAGACGCTATTGTTAACAGTTAATTAAGTTGCGTGACTCGTACGATTGCGCTCGAGGTTTCGCGGAGCTAAACGCGTCGCGACGGTGCCCCCGGGCGGATATACACGACGGACATTAGTAATAATCGCCTTCCGTCATCGGATAGCTACATGTAATGCGATTTCATCTTCTCGTATCTCTTCTTACGTATAAGTTTCGGCCGGACGCGCGAGTAATCGGAGATACCGTCGCGATTTCGATTCGGATTATCTAGAACGGGAAAACGTGTAACGGCGTTACAATATGTATAGGATATACTGATCTTCCTTCCCTCCCTAGAAGCTTCGGCCTACGCTATAACAGCTCGATAGCGCGACAACAACAACAACCGCGTGTAAACGTTACAATTTACCGCATTTTGTGATTAGGATGTTCTTGGTAGGCTTGCCAGTCTGATCGCCAAATGTAGATATCTTCTCCACGAGCTCCAATCCCTCGACTACATGGCCAAAGATGCCGGTGAAACCCCGCATTTCCTGCAGTATTATACGGAATTGCGAGCCGACCATGCCGAGGTTGTCGTGTCGTTTCTGCGTACGTCTCATGCCTACCGCGCCCCTGACCGCCGGGAACTTTGTGTCATCCGGCATGAAGTAGCCGTCCTCGAATATGCTGCGTCCACCACGGCCATTGTTTAATTCAAAATCACCAGTGATGACGGATTCACCTTCCCAGCATTGAAATATCGTGCAACCCTTGTAGCCAACGCCAGCTTCACCTGTTGACAATACGCTGAAATTCTTCGCCATTTTAGGTGCTACGTCCGGTCGCACCTCGATCACGATGCGCCCGTGCGGTGAACCATTCACCTCAATATTGAAGTAATACAACGGATATGGGTTTGAGGGACCTCGCGTCAACGTTGCTGTTATTGCATTGGATGGTGGTTGTGGAGACGAATGGACGGTTACCAGTCCGCCGCCACCGCCGCCACCGGTACCGCCGACTGCGTCGCTCATGAACGTCGATTGTTGCTGCGACGGATGCAACATGGCGTTAGGCGGCGCAGGCGGTACCGGTTTGACGGATGGCGAGCCGGGTGGAATGAGAAGTTGCTGCGGAGCTTGTGTCGATCCAGGCGGCGGCGGCGGTGGGCCCTGATGTACGTGAACGGATCCCGGTGGTGCCTGTTGTGGCGCTGGCGGTGGTGGCATCATGCTAGAATGGTGATACTCGATTGAACCGTTCTGCATGTGTTGCTGCTTGCTGACGACGTGACGCGTATATAATTGGGACATGCAGTAATTAGCGAGGAATAATATCGGGTTCTGTGAGGCCGCTAAATGATTCGGCAAACGACCATTGCCTATGCTCTGCGGTACGATCGGATCGCCAGTGTGTATGCCTGCTAATGCCTGCTTGAGCAGGGCAAAATCGAAAATCACGCCGGAATTGCCGATGAGATCGTCCAACTGACACTGCAACATCATCTCTTGATACTTGGATTGCAACCTTTGCTTCTCAAGCACTAGTTGCGAATGCAAGCTGTACACATCACCCGGGGTCTCGCTCATTTGCAGGCCGGCTTTCGTCTTGCCGAGGGTCTCGCGTGCGTCCGTTATCTCGGGGAAATGACTCCAGCCGTTCTGCAGATCCGTTTCTACGTGCGTTTTCAACGTCACGCATGCTTCCAACACCTTTATCAGGAACTCGCGTTGCTGCATAGCCAGCCTCTGGATCTCTGTCGACAGTTTACCCACGGCGACCAGCTCTAGTTGAACCTATGGACGAACGCAACAACTTTTACTCTCCAGATTTTTAATTTGAAACGAAACGATCGCGAAGAGATTCAATAGACGATATCGTAGTAAATAGTACTGCAAACCACTTACGTCGGATATGAGCTGTTCTTTGGCATCGATTTGCGATTTGATCTGATGACCCGGATGCTCCTGCGGAGTTGCACATGCTCTGCAAAGCGCAGTGCAACATGTCGCACACCACAATGCCAGCGGCATCCCATGCGTGTGACAGTTCTCGCTCTGCGAAAAAATATTTAACCGTTATCGATCTATTGGAGATCTGTTCGCAGGCCGCATGATAAGCGCAAGAAATTCATCTCGGTTTCTTTTCGTCCGCCTTCGGAAGCCATCGGACGAAATCTTTCATCGCGCATCCAATTTCCCTTGGATCCGATATTTTTTCAGAGACAAAACAACACGCGGACCAACTCAAATTGAAAATAGCCATCCGCAAACCGCGATCGAAACAGAGCAACAACGCTCTTACAACATCGTCTCATTGCCTGTTCTCTTTCTATATAATATATATATCTCTCTCTTCTTTTCTTTTTTCTACGGCTTCGCGACGCGTTTCTTCCGTCACGCAAATGTCGCACACGCATTGTGCGTTTCGCATTTGAACGGCTGTCCTCCGAGATCCTCTTAGCACCAATAAACGTTTATCGTACTTGTACTCGATGTATGATCATATCGTGATTGTGATGAAAAGAACTTTCCTTCATCTTGGAACGCTCATCTACACGATGAGTAACGACTGAAATTGCATCTGCGTTGAGACCTCTCTCGAGGGATTCAAAGCATCAGGAGTCTTGTTTGATGTATATCGAAATATTTCTATTTATGTCAAGTATATATTACCTTCCTCTCCTTGTCGCTAGGCTTGCCGGACGTGTTGTTCGTCGTGATCTTCAGATGCGACAGGTTGTTGGTCAGGGCAAGTAGAGGCGAGTGAGTCGGCAGAGCGTCCGGTCCCTGATCACCCAGATCTGTCCGTTTCCAGCAATGCGCGCAGAACAGGTCACGACCTTTCAGCAGATTGCTCTCGATGCAGCGTAGACAGAAGTAGTGCTTGCAACTGAGATACTTGGGACATTGCTCCGCGTCATTGTACTTCTGCTTGCAGTAACTGCAAAGCGTCAACTCCTCCAGGTCCGTTAGCACGCTCGGATCCAGCATCTGGAAGCGAAACGTGACCGCACGTGCATATCTTCACTCTGCGCATATCGTACACGCATATATACACGTACACGCGCGCGCACGCGCGCGTGCACGCGAATCAAGCACACGCAACTTAGTTTTTCTCGGATTTATTTACAGATCTCAGATCCCCGCGCGAGAACTAAGAAGAAAAAAAAAAGACTAGAAAAATTCCTAACGACGAGGCGCAGAAGGCGCTCCCGTGGAAACGGGGATCGAATCGAGTTTCCATGATAAGGAAATCGCAAAGTTATCGATCATCTTGTGCAAAGGATGTTAACATCGGCGCACTTTACTTTAGATCGAACTTGCTCCGAGAGCTCTCCGAACGATCCGCAGTTTCGAAATGCTTTAACACATGGCACAATCTCGTTATCGCGCGTCGTCACGTGTCCGTCGTCGCATCGCAATTTTGTTACTCGATCGATATATTCCCTCCAGCGAGATCACTATTCCCYCYCCCCCCCCCCCCCCCCTCCMCCCTCCACCGCCGCTTGTTCCATTCCGTTTACCTGGGGCTGTTTAAGCAACATCGCGCCACAAATCGCGAATCCGATGGAGTCGGTCCTTCTGAATGGAGCACACGGATGTACAGCGTACAAGAGGAGGTTACACGTTTAACCTCTCTGAAAGCTCGCGGAATATTCAGCGCGATGCCCCGTTCACGAATGCTTCGGGCCACGGATTCGCGGACAGCACGGACCGTCGCGTTTCCGGAGATGCACGCTTATGCGAACACGATGAACACAAGTGCCTCTCACGATGAGAAGCTATCCCTTGGCAGGAACAGACTAGACTCCGTCACGTTGGCCGCGTGTGCTCAGAGGAATGCCCGATTCACGCGTGCCGCGCGTATCCCCTTTACGCATGAGGGAAAGCTACGAAAGGTCAACTCATCCTCGCGTTATGTAAACAAAATACGTTTGGCTACTATCTGGTACTCCTTCTTCGCACATATCTGCTCCGTGTGCGTGCGCGCGTGTGTGTGTACGTGTACACACATGATATATATATATATATAAGATATCGCTTTCTTTGTCATTAATATATTACTATGATTACTAGAATCTATCGCGCCATCGCGGATACCGCCGTAGACTCGTCTACCATTCGCCATTGTCCCGTGGACTTTCCCGATTTCAAGTACGCGTGGCGCGAAACCGCCGCGACGGCCCATATTCCTTGACCCATATATTACACTCGTGCGTCATCAAGTCATCGACGTTTCTATCCGTTAATAGCGTTTCCGCGCGAACGCGAGGATGCATGTCGTCGTTTCACTGTTCATGTTCGTTTGTGCACACAGTGTGCACAACGTCGCTGACCGCGGTGTTTCATTCGTTTATTCATTCTTAGGCTTAAATGCGATTCGAGAAACGGAAGAATCGATACGGCGCGATGATACACGCGATGAGGATAAACATTAGCTTGCTTCGCATGGGGCTGCCCGATTCGCGCTCAAGAAACCGCCAGCGGCCGGACAAAAGGCGGGAAAGCGCGATCGACTTGAACTCGTCCACAAGTACGCGACATCGCTCATTCTTAACAATTTCGACGTCTGTTCATACGCATCGATGACACAGTTGGCATGAGGAGGAACGATCGAGTATCGCGTTTGGAATTTTTCTATAATCAATTCGAATAATTTCGATTTCAGATTTAAGCGAATTTTATGTTGCATAAACATTACTGCTCATACCAATTCAAAAATATATTTGAATACGTTAAGTCCCGAATTGCATGAAACAGCAAAGTGAAGTTAGCCGATACCAACACGAAAAAAGAAAATAGATAAACCGAGCGAACATTCGATGACTAATGACGACTTGAATATAAAAATTTGAAATTCCAAAATGGAAATTTCAAATTTACAACTTTAACGTATTTGACCGACGAGCAAAGTGCGAATTCGAATCCTTTTAGTCGCATTAAAATATCTTTTTATCATAAATACATCATGAATCAGATTTTTGTAATAGTTTAAAGCCAAGTTTAAGAGAAAAAATAATTGGCAATTCAATTTGATATTAGAAAGAGTAACAGCACTTTAAACAACACTTTATTCAAGAACTGCAATGTTTGATAACACTATCAGAGAATTTTACAAATAATACTTAATTTAGAAATAAGCTCTTCTCTTCTCTCTCTCTCTCTCTCTCGTTCTAGAGCAGAATGCACCTTAAAAATTTCATATTTATTTCTCGTATTAAACATATTAACACGAATTAATCAATTTTATATATATATATATATATATATATATATAGCCATTCCTAGCAGGAGTGATCTATATACTTGTTTATGACTTGTTTACGTCTTATGATTCAGAAATTACATCAATTCTTCTTTGCTTCCATTGTATCTGAAGATAGCTAGTATATAAAACAATACCATCCATTTAAAAAATATTCATTATGTTCAATTGTTGTCAATTGAAAATCGTAAAAACATAAAGCCGTATTTCTGGAAACATTATATTAATAAGTACATGTGATATCTTGACATAATATTATATACAGATATTTTTAAAGCACATTGCCGAACATTATTCGCGCGCTCGCCATATTCCGGAATACATCATTCAGCCTCATACGTGTACGTGTGTGCGCGTGTGCGCGAGCAAACAAAATCCACGAAAAGAGGTTAGGTGAGCACGATATAAAGCGACGTATCGCTGCGCGACAGATTAGTCATTATGCAACGAAAGGATCTCGGAGAGGAGCTACCGATGAGCCGATGAACGAGAGAGAAAAAAAATGATACTTGGCGGCATTAGCGCGCATGCGCCGGAAATCCCGCCAAAACCCTCACAGAAAGCTCCGATACCACGAGTGCCTCGAGATTCGCCATTCTTTTAAGCGCGACGTTGCCTCTTCGCGCGTGATCGTGAGGAGGAGGGGATCAAAGGGAAATCGAATCCCTTAGACGGGAGACGGAAGGGGAGGGAGAAAAGGACATATCGAATATTCAGCGGCACTTCTTCGCGATGTTCTCTATCGCGCGTACGAATACGACACGTAACACGTAACACGTACACATCTGCGATCAGGAAGAAGTGGCCGTTCGTGACGTTCCGATACGTACATCTCGGCATTGGTCGTTGAATTACCTGCGTCGATAGCTACGCTGATCGCGACTCGTGACGTGCCAACATTCGGGTCGAAAACCGCTCGCGGACTACTGCGTGTCGGAGAGATTCCGCGGGAATGTTATGTGTGCTTCGTCTCGCTCTCCTCCTCCCCACCTCCTCTCCTCCCTCCCTCCCCCGTTTCTGAGGGCAAGCGCGCGCGCGCGTGCGAGCGATATCTCGTTTTCTCTCTCTCTCTCTTTCCTCGTCACATACGCTACACATGCTTTGCGTCTCTCTTTCTCCGTTTCATTTCTACGCGTCGATTTGGTCTTCCTTTTGCACATACATACATTCATGCATACAGAGAGCATACCTTCGTATGCAACATACACGCACGTACATTCAGATGCTCCGATTCTTCTTCTCAGCCTATCTTTCTCTCTCTCTCTCTCTCTCTCTCTMTCTCTCTCTCTCTCTCTCTCATTCACTCCGATCCGTAGAATCCTATAGATGTTCCGTACCGTGTACACGTTTCGCGATCGTTTCCCCGCCACGCTATGGAGGTTGAACGTTGACACTCGTCACTCGCGGCGCGTGCCGCAATGATGCTGCTCACTGCGTGACGTACGTTCGGCCGTGCGATTTGGAGGCTTTGATTTACATCGGGCCCAACGTTGTGCCGCGCGCGATTTCGCTCTTACACCGAACAACAAGCACCACCACCGCCACTACAAGCACCGCTACTACCGACACTGCTGTCGTCGCTGTCGTCGTCACTGTCGTTATCGTTGTCGTTGCTGTCGTCGTCGCGATTGTCGCGGTCGTCACGGGATCGTCTTCACTGTATGCTCTTGCTTTTTTATTTTCCTCTTCGCTATATAATAGGTATTCTCTCTCTTGCTCGGTCTACGTGTATATATAATATATGTATATACTTTTTGTACTTTTTGCGTTACGTGTTTTATACGTGTTTATCGAACGTCGTGAGTGTTACTGTGGATAACATAACGACGGCGCGCCGGTTAACGCGGCGTGGCTACGGGCCTTAGCTCGTGCGAACGTTTTGCCACATCATGATGTTTGGTTCACTAAACTAACCACTAGCATGGCGGCGACCGACCGACCGACACACACCGCGGCGCGCGCTAGTCGCTTTTACGCTTACGCGCTCTGTCGCTTCCCTCCCTTTTCACTCCTCTCCCGCCGGACTTCGGCTCTTTTCGCTGCTCTTCGTCGCCTGCCCTAGCTATATCCATGCTTCGTCCAATGAATTTCCCGCTAAATACTTTCCACTGCTACCACGCTGTCGCCATCGCCGCATCGCATCGCGACAATTCCTGATTCGCGCGCACGTGCATGCGACGACGTGTTACCAACCGCACGCGCGGGAATTTTAATTAGATGGTTTGAAATGTTGAACTTCATACGATGTACATCGAAACCTTTTATATCATAATCTTTTTTTTAGGAGAAAGATACATATGGAAACGAAGTGACAAGATTAGCGAGACCTCTGCCAGTAGAGTATTTATTAGTGGATGTACCTGCATCCACACCACTTACTCCTCAGTTCACTTTCTTTACGGATGACAACGTTACTCCATTTCCGGTTGAAAACAGGTATCACAATCAGACAAGCATCCGAGACATACATGTAAACGGATGCAAACATGTAGATGATTGTTCAATCACACATCATCTGACATCCTTATTTTAGGCAAGTCGATGGCCAAGTACAGGAATTCAGTGCTCTGTGCACTTATATGCAACAATTCAATGCGGATCAATTTTTGGAGGCAACTTCTGATTTTCATTTACTCCTCTTCATTGCCACGATGGATATGTATCCAATGAAGGTGTTTGTCATTCATCGTCAATTTATGGTATTGCATCAATAACTATCAGCGATTGATCACCGATTAATTTAACTTGCAGGACCACATGTTGCCGCTACTTGAAGCCATCCGTGGCAAGGACAAACAGAAAGCATTGGAATGGGCGCGTTCCGAGCATTGGGCAACTGTAGAGGAGCTCATATCAGCAACCTCCACATTGGAATCATCGCGTTTACCGCAAGTCATGCCTTTCAACAGCAGCTCGAGGATGTTGCCTTCAGCGATTGTGGAGGCCAGTGGAGGGATAGGTGTCGGTACAGAGCCGATCGCAAGTTCACCTTCTGATCAGGCTCTCTGGACCTGTTCCCACTGCACTTTTCTCAATGCCGCGGACTTAGCAGTTTGCGAAATGTGCAACCTACCGAGGTATTCGTAATAAACTATTGGGACATTAATGCCGGATCCTGTGTGCTGTTTTAAGAGGTGCTGTTCTTGGAATCTACTTCGCTTCCGCAGGACTTGATGTGCCCTCGCGGATATAACGATTGTTTTCTACGCATCTTTGGCCTTATTTATGAGTGAATAAAAAACAAACCACAAAAATATCCTCCTATGTATTCCATTCCTCTGCCGCTTCTTTTTCTAACATACCTTTTTATTTGCAGCCAGCTTGGCCAACAAGTTCAATTAGATATTTAGATATTAATCCTTTTTAGATCATTCTATGAAATTTTGATGTTTGAATTAATGCTAACAGACTAGAAATGTTTATGCCAAATTTTTATATGTTTGCAGAGAATATGTTGAAGACTATGAAGAAATGATGAGGGAATTATTTTGATAATAGAATTAAAGTAAACTTAAACTCAAGAATTTAAGAGTCCAATTGGATTTAATCAATATTGTCATGATTATCAACATATTGACATTATATGATTTGTGACCACAATACATATATATATATATATATAAATTTACATTGTACATTGCACAAAACTTAAACAAATATCAGTTAATTGTTATTTTCCAAGGCATAGTATATACATCATCTATTATATCCACAAGAGAATCAGCACAAAAATTAACATAAAACGATAGCGTAAATTATTTGATACGAAGGAAAAATAAGTAGGCAATCCAAAACACTGTATATTTAATTTTTACTTGAATTATATATTTGAAATAAAATTTTAGTTATTATTTATAATATTTAACACCTGTAGTCAAATTCAACGCTGATCTCGATTCTAATCAATTGTTATTCCATTTACATAAATTCCTTACAACTGATCCTTGATACAATGGAATCAGTACGATCCGAAACTTGCAGTTCATCCTCCTCGATTTTGTACATTTTCTCGACAAGATCCACATTCGTTAAATGTTGCATTGTCGTAATAGGTACGTTGTGTCCATCGATAGTTCTCATGATTTCTACCTTACGATATACGTCAAAAAACGTATGTAGAAATATCATCAAAATACTTTGGCTATTATCATCGATACTAAATTCGGTCAAAGAACGAGTTATATTCTTGGACATTGACAAATTAAATAGTATTTCTGTATATACCGATCTGGTGATCAGTCGATTCTGCTTAGCTGCGACGGCAGCTTTATTGGCAGCTACTATCACATGGAAATAATCGGTCACTAGCGAAGGCTTAATCGCGCAGCAAGAAAATTGGCCGTTCATGATTTTCCTGCGTATTTCGGCGGTGTTTTTAACCATCGTAAATAAATGTATTGAACAAAAAAGTTCAGTATCCTCGTCCAGCTGTATGCAATAATTCATTGTATTCATAATTCTTGTTATTTATCTATCATATATAGCATTAACGAATGCCAGTATCAGCAATTGCGTCTGCCAATTGCGCCTATCAATTAATTTCGTCCTATTCAGTTTTCCATTCAGAGAACTGTGTCGATATTCCGTGCAGCTTATACTTCAATGATCAGCGATAATCGATAATGATAGATCTCAGCTCTCATTGAGGTTGGAATCGACGATCTCGCACACTGTCTTTATTGCTAACTGAGACTTTATGGTGGCGTCGTCTCTATGTAACCTCATGAGACTCAAAGTTAATTAAGTTTATTCAATTTCTAAAATTATCATACTTAAATTATTTAATAAATTGTACTAAATAAAAATATCTATTACCTTTGAAAATTAATATTCCGAGACAGAAATAAGATCGTTACATCTCTTCCTTTATTTTCAAATAATCGAACATTATTGAGTACTGTCTACTGTTGTCTACTAGCTTTGCGGGGTTAACGCGAGATGTCGCCACCGTGATATCTTAGACGCTAACTGCGATTTTTATAATACTGGAAGAGAAAAGGAGAGAGAGGGAGGAAGACAAAGAGGGAAATTGTTAGAATGCACAATTTAAATGAATGACAATTATACTACTATCTCTTTTATTTAGAAAAATGGCGTCCAAATAAAATATGCCGTACCTATTCAAAGTTTAAAATTTGTCATCTATTCTCACAGATCTGTGCTACATGTCCCATGCAGACAAAAATATCAATAATGGATACAATACATCCGGTATTGTTATGCCAGAAATCATAGCCAAGAAGAAATCATGAATGAAATTATGCATGTACGTTGTCCGTACGTCATCTTGACTCTGCTATGGTTCAGACAATAGCCAGAAAATCCTAATTTCCATCCATTAATTATGACAGATGATCGATCAGATAAGAGTATTGCTGGTGAAATATTTGATTGCGGTAAATAGCAGATTTTTTTATATTTAACACACGAGCGCATCTCGAAATCAATGATTTTGACATCGTTTATAGAACATCGTCATAAAATGATCCCATTTTCACCAAATTCATAGTTATCGAGGCAATAAAGAAAGGAGAATGGAGAAAGGATAGACCAGCATGTCCCCCTGGGAAGAAGAAGAAACCAAGAAAAAAATGCTTAAGGCCAAAATCTGAGAAAGTTGAAGAAAAGGTTACTATAATTCCACCTCCCACAGACGATGAATACCATAAACCTGAAAAACATAGACCTGAGATCTTTCCCCCTCAAATCAAGAAAAAAATTTGTCGTATAAAAATGCAGGTATAAACCGAGCACATCGATATTATAGTATCTTAGTCTTTTTGCTCATTATCTGCAAATATTTTTCTAGATAATGTCTTATATATACATATATATATATATATATCTTCTATCACAATCTATTTTTTATAAATATTCTGGAAAGCTAGATTTATTGAACGCACAACGTTTCGTGGCGTATCGTATAAAGGAGGCTTGTCATATTTGTTTATATCCGCAGTATGTGGAAATGCCGGCGACACAGAATGTTAAACATTAACGAGCAATTTGTCACAATCCAAGAGAAGCATCGTAAACTTTTATTTATGCGCTCGTATTAAATAAGACGCATATGCACATTATGCGCACATCGCACAATAATGTTACACACCCGCACGCGCGTGCGTCATGCACAAAAATTATATATATATATATATATATATATATATATATATATATATATATGTAATCCTAGTTCCTTCTTACAACACATTTCACTGTCATGTTCACAGGATCCCTATGCACCCTGCTGCTGTAAGATGAAACCGGAACTACCTCCGTGTCCACCAACTCACCATCGCCTTCCACGAAAACCGATTTGCGGCTGCGATCTCTGCGAAAGGAACCCCAATCACGAATGCTGCAAACCAGCAGGAGCTTTTCGTGGTATCGGACATGGCAGATGTTTCGAGGAGGCATGAGCGAACATGTGAAATATACGGGGAGACTGTTTTACAAGTAGCGGGTTTAAATAGAAGAAAGGAATCGGATAAAAAAGATAACGGCGTTCGATTGCGCACGTGCAAATATCGTACGTTTAAACATTACTCTCATCGGTAATTCATCGCCCTCTCTCTCTCTCTCTCTCTCTTTCTCTCTCTCCCTCTCTCTTTCTCTCTCTCTCTCTAACTATCTATCTCTCTATCCCTCTATCCCTCGCTACTATTGTTTGCTACTCGTTTCTGAACCGATCGGCCGTTCCCTTTCTTTTTTTCCTTTTTCCGAGCGATATATTTTCCACGCTGAGAGCGATTAGATAATCTTTGTGGCCTCAAAGCCTGATCGGTAAGTTTTACGCAATCGGCGTGCACTATTCGTCGCAACTATCATCGAGTCATCGATATCTCGAGTCTCTAAGACGGTAAACAGCGATACTTGCTGCGCTTGTATAAATACTGACGCGATTTTGTTTGCGTTTCAAGGAATCTGCAAATGAATGATCCCGTGGAATCATTGCTCTTCTCGCGAATAGTAATGACGGAAATGGCGATATCGTTCCCAGCTTCCAAGCGATAACACGGCGACTTGAGCATCGAATGATCGAACGATCGACAGAATAACGATAAAGTTCAAGTTCCTCTGCTGCATAATGCTGAATCCCGACATAAATATTTATGTCGTGCTCACGACATAACCGTGAGGCGACATTCTGTTCCAATTGAGATTACATTTTCAGTAAATACTAATTACTAATCTAAATTAACTTTTCTTTCGTTGTAAGGCGCGTATATATTTGCACCGCGAGGCAACCGATTAAGAGATCTACCAGTGACCTTGATCCCTAAGAATACTAATTTCTTTCCTTCATCATTAGGCCCTCCTCCTCGTTTACTTCGGGAAATCCCCGAAGAATCCGAAGCAGCTGTAATATTTATATAACACTATAAACGCAGGGGGATAAATTTAGATCTCTATCCGCTCTCAAAATCAACAGCGTGTGTTCACGGTATTGCCGAGCTAACGAGCAATCTTATCGACGGTAAAACGAATGTCGAATTCGTGGCGTAGCTCATCGTATCAGTTGGTCGTAGGACACGCCCGCTTCAGCCTGCCGTACGTGTACAGCCCGTTACTTTTGATGTAAGTCTACGACAATGTCCGATATAATTCGATCCTTTTTATTTAGTTTATTCTCAATTAATTTCGCCCATAATCCTGTTCCTACGACTTCGTTCGGAACATTTTATGCTGCATTTATCGTAAATTAACTTCTGCGAATGAACTTAATCGAACGATACGCAACATCGGAGGCAACGGACTTTAATTAAGCTCACGATACGCGTGGAATGAATTTCATTCATTCAGATCGTTTTCACTCAATTGTTCCGGTGTATATACTAGATCATTAACGCGTCATTAATATTATGCATAATTAACACGGTTAGGTTCTCACGAAGGTTTTCTATGACGCGAAAAGTAAGTCGATTGCCGTTCGATCGACAATAATGGCGCAATTCACGCATCTTGTGAGAAACAACGCTCGGTGATTAACCCGATCGTTTCCGATTCAAACGGTATTTAAAGCTTCTTATTGCGCCATCCATTGCGTAATGGAACATAAGAATTCGACTTTTATCGATTATTGCAAGGTACAGAACGGAGCGAGCACGGAAGGATAATTCTATCGCGCGGAGATGATTCTGATTCGCTGATGAAAGCGAATGAATTTGAACGAGAGATTCGAACGCGTCGTGCGAATTATTCAAATAATTCGAGAACGAGCGATCTCGTTAATTTAACCTCAAATCATTAGGTTTTTCGTTCATTTCTAACGACATATCGCCTAACTTCATCGTGTCGTTTTGCCCAAATCGAGAATGAAACGATTTGAAATTGTGACACTCAGACAACTTCAGACGGCTGGACGGCTGGTGAGATCCGAGAGATTATAGGTTCGAGCACGAAGCTAAAATGCATTAATATCGATTATCGAAGAATTCTGAGCAAGCATTTTCGTTGCCCAAAAATTTATCGTGCCCAATTGTCAAGTTGTTCTAGCCTAACTCGGCACCTGTTGGTATCGACGCATGAAGCATGCGCATTTCGGTCTTTTACCAATCGATTCTTCGTAACGATACCTCGACACGTTCACCGGCGATTGATCGAATATATGACAACCGAGACTCGACAAGAGTTGATCGCATGGTGAAGGTGAATGTAAGAGTGAGATAAGCGGTCCGAAGATTTATCGATTTATCAGTTTAGCGTGTTAACTGCTCGAGTATCGACGAGTCTCGCGCCTGAGCGCCTGAAGTCCAAACTTGCAGGTACCGTGAATTAGATAAATTAATATTATCGAAAAAATTATTGATTATATCGCGCGATATGCGTATCGTTACATGTATACCGGACTCGTTTCATAAATTTGGCTCGCGCATGAGTCATTCTCAGTCGTAATCATCGCGAGACAAGCGAGACAGTTATAATCGATGACGTCAGTGTCAGATGCGCGGACATTTCCAGTTGTCTCGATGCTGCGATGAAAATAAAAAAGATCGACGGAAAAATGATCCTGGTAATTGTAGGAGTTGTTGTGTTACGAGTTGTCGTCATCACGGGCATGACTACCTTACATAATTATTGTAATAACTTAATATATTGGAATTAAGTTGTTAGATCCTCTTTTTATTGGAGAAATATTTTTAGGACGGGCCAAAGGAAGATAACCTTTGTCCGTCGATGATGTTTGTACAGCGCGAATAAGAAGGTGCAGATTAAATAATTTGATATGATACGTGAATTACTCTTGCTTCTATAATATAATTTAACGTAATGGCATAATGGTATAATACATAAAATAGCATAGCACATAATCTAAAATCTTATAGGCGATTACAATTTTTAAACAATTTTGTATCTAGCTTCGCGATCTTCTAAAATAGTAATTTTGACGCTGATGTAATCGAAGTTGGCATTCATGAAATGGTATTCGCTTTATCTGGTAAAATGACGCTTCACTGGTGGTTTTTCCATTTTCCGAATAGTAATCTAGTTGTCCATGAGCTAATCGCATTTAAATATTAAATGCTATCGCATTTAAATGTTACGTTTATCGTAACATCGTTCTAATTCAAAATCCGAGAAGATCAATGGCAAATTGTTCCTTCACATTCCGCGACCTGTTTCTATTAGAAGCGTAGAGGAGGCTTTTCTCTTTCTAATAAATTATAAACTTTTAGTTTCCTTGAGCAGCCTTACGGTCGACATTCTAGGGATTTGCGTGGAAGGTCGACTACTTGCGCATCTGCATACGGCCTTGAAACAACGTGGGAAATACCGGGCATTCAGTATATATTGAAGTAATATGTGCAAAGTAAATATAAATTTTTGACTAATTTGCCGAACGTAATAGCTGTATCTAGGCTCAAATTTATGAAAAGCAAATATGGAGAAAAAGCTGATGCAACGAAGCATTTGTGACAAACGAATGTAATCTCTTACGAGAGATAATTTAGCAATAAAAATTTATTTGCGAAATTATGGAATCGAGCAAAATCTTTAGGTAAGTTGGACGACTGATCCAATTTAAGAATTTCAATTCATTCAACAAAATCGTTGATTTAACTGAAAAAGTTACATAAATATTACGTAAATTCTTGCAGACGCCAAGGAGAACGTTGTAACGTAACGTAGTTGTTTGGAGATCATTTATTTGTTTGAATAAAGTTGTTTGAAACATCATTTCTCGAGATGTAATCCCGTTTGCTCTCGTGCAGTTCGTTTTATCGCAAACAGACTGCGATATTAACAAGTCGTAAGGTCTCGAATTATCCAGGATGATCCCGTAGAATAACCGGTTTCACCGCGTAGTATATCTTCTCTCGGGCGCGTTTTTCCTGTTAGTCTCCGTAAAAAGAATCTATATTTCAACAGCGGCGATCGTTCGAAACTTGATCGTATCGCAAGACAGTAAATGTTATGACCGCGTGTTATCGTCTGCAACAGAACTTAATTCTCAAAGTTTTCCCGACAATCGAATATTTAGAATAGCTCGAATAAGCCCGAATTTAGACTCTTTAGACTCTTTTATTTAGACTCTATTTAGACTCTTCGAAGCCGCTTAGAAACGCGTTTAAACACAGCTTGGCTCTGAATTCAGGATTTGTTCAGGTAAAGCGAGAACAAAAGGCGAGAATTGCAAGGGACTGGGCGGTGCGCATCGCGCGATGGTTCGATAGGATCGATAGTTGGCTAGGAAAAAAAAAAAAAAAAAAAAAAAAAAATCAACAATAGCGAGGACGGATCGATGACGTTTTAGAGTTTCCACCGGTTTACGTTTCCGTCGAAATGGATTCGCCGGGATTAAAGATTGATTAAGAGGCACGATTACTTAAGCGGGTCAGGCGCACGGTCTCTCATGATCGGTCGCGCCTGCGCGATCGTCAAACTCACTCGGAGGGGGCTGGGAGTTTTTTTCCGGGAGAGAGAGAGAGAGAGAGCAGGGAGGTGAGCGCTATTTTATGTTCACCATCGTTGTGTTCTCTACAGTACGCGCCCGGCATTCGAAGGGAGCGAGAGACATCATCGATAGTTAAGATGCGCACGTGTGAGTAGCTGCATTTGCAGACTGTCTTCTTACTATCCTTGTTTGTGATGTTGTTGATGATAGACGCGAGACCGGACCGGCGATTAACCTCACGATTTGATAATTTAGATTTAAACGGCGTTTCGTGCGGATTCCGAGCGTTCGCTCGGTCGCAATCGAGCATTGTAGTCTTTCGCGCGTAGCTTTCATGTCGGATGCTAAACCGAATTCGAGTAATAGGAGATCACATTCAAGTTACGTATAAAATTGCGATCTACGCTCGTCTCTAAAGCGATAAGTAACGCGGAAGATAGGTCAAAACTCGCAAGCACGATAAGAGTCTCGTAGAGCTTGAGAGAAAAGAGAGATTCTCTGAAATAGAACGATAAGAGAAAATCTAAGACAACGCTGGATTCTTGTTAATCGGCCTGCGGTGATCTTAGCTTCGCGTTAGCAAGTTGAATCGAATGGATCATCGAATACGCACGATCGCGATAGCTCGAGTTGCTTGTCCTCCACTCAAGAGTATCGATATCGGCGCGCGAGTTTCAGTCCCTTGGACTCGATAACGCCGTGTCGGCGACGATAATGATGACGGTGTCTTATCGATATGCACCAAATTTGAACCGGCAATAATCCCGATCCAACAAGTCATAATTTCAGATAACCGCCTCAAGGTAATCCGCGTTGGCAAGCCGGACACCAACTCTCGCTCGTGTTTGCGATGCGATTCGTTTCGAGTTACACGAGCTCCTTCCTTTCCCCGAGTAATTAGTATCGTCGCATCGATCACCGCATGAACGACGATGTTGCTCTTAAATATCTGTTTCGCGATTAATCGCGTTCAATTCTAAGTCGCGACTACGCGGCCGCGCGATTTCCACGTTGCAATGTTGCCTCGCAACATTGTCGCACACGAATCTCGCTGACGAAACGAAGAGAGGGCGGCTCAACTTGGACAAAGCATAATCCTGAGTTCTGTTTTCACGTAAACGTGCTCGTTGGAATCACGCCTGTGTATAATGCCATTCGATTTTCGCTTCCATTTCGTATTCATCTAGTATTCGCTTCCGTTCGCTTGCGTTCGAATCTGCAAAACCTGCAGAATCTCTCGATCAGTTTTGATCGATCGATCGATCGATTGCGAGGTAAAGCGATCAAGGACCGAGAAGGAAATTCTCAGCAGAGAAAGAGGACTCTCTCACGGGAACTCTCGTTGAAGCGCAATTATATTGCTGCTTTGAGCCCGCAGCATACAGCGCGAAACGCGCATCGATAGAGCAATTATCATCTCGCCGTTTCGCGAGATTTTTCCTCAAATATCGAGACGTTTCGATATTCGGGTTTCCTTCTCGTCTCTCAACGGACGAACGTGTTTGATAATATCGAGAGAAATGTCCTATACAAAATAGGATTTCCGCGGTTCGACTGTATCTGTCAATGTCACGTTTACTTATTATTTACACGTCATATTTAATTAGTTGAGTAACAAACGACGAGGCTGTTCGACGGGTTTTCCCCCGGGGAAACACAAACTTGAGGAAATACAAGCGCGAACGCGGCACGTATGTCCCTACATTTACGAGTAGACATCATCATTGAGTAATAAAGTCCTCTTAATCTTCTGGAGCGAAAAAAAGCAAAATAAAGCGCAGAGCTTCCTCAGGATTGCATTTGAAATTTTTATAATTTATTTACTGTCGCATTTATCGTTATTTTCAGAGGGAACGTTCGCGATAAGCGTGCTAATGATGCGACTCCGCACTTAATTTGTCGCTATCGTTATTTTTCAATAATTGGAGATACCGACGAATACTAGCGCGCGATATGATCCTTTCTGCGCAAGTCAATATGTATTCAGTCTGTATTCTACATTCTTTTTTCGAAGTCTTTGCGCAACGACACGGAGCGTTCCGCGTTCATCGTTCTTCCTTTCGATGGGAAACAGCGGTCATAAAATGATGACTCGGGTCAACATTGATTCAAATAGGAAATTATTAAGTCGGAGAGAGAGAGAGATAAATTTCGATAATAAAATACCGGATAATCAGTAAACTGAGCTTTAGGAAAGAGTAGATCACATTATTCGAGATATGTCCAGATAAGAATGATACTAAAATGAGCTAGATGAAAATAAAATCCGGATTTGGTGGATTCGGCCGACTTGGTGGTAACTGCGTTATACAGAAAAAGATGATTTATTACTAGATTATTTATTACTAGTTTGGATCCGTATTATTTCAAGCAAGCTCGTAATATAAATATAAAAAAATTAATAAATAAATATAAAATGGAAGGGAAAGAGAAAGAGTAATTGGAAAGGGAAAAATCCCAGACATAAACAATATATGAATGACCCATACGATGACACCAATTTATCGCCATCAGGTTACGTAATTGTTTTTGTTAATTGCCAAAGTTCTGCCTTCTGCCAAGCCAATAAAACATATCGAGATCATGTAATATCTATTCAAGTGATACTTTTCATTATCATCTTCAGTAATGTGTAATCGCATATTCACGTTTATCGCGTTCCTCGTTGTTTTCTGAGGAATCCTCGTCGTAATTAATTTTGTGACTTGTTCAGCGACGATTACTCCATGTTGGAATTCGAATGAAGTAATGCTTGCGTTTCAATTCATCATAGCTTTAATTTATTCGCGAAGTTATTTGCGTGCTCGAACAATTATACCGTTAACACGAACGCAATGTACGGATCTGTCAAAAACAGATTTATGTCATACAATTAAGACTGCTGACAAATAAGCGATGTTTGCTTTGAATTAATTCGCGCTCGTGAATCAAGCAGTCATTATCATAGTCACAGTTTGGACATTCTCTGCATGCTAATAATTTTTGAAACTGTTTAAAACTCTTCGAGGGGGATTAATTTTTCAAAGCTTTAATTACATTTGACACATTTAACAACTTAAATTTTTGGATAAAGTTTTTTGAAGAAAGGCACAGCGAGTCTAGCGATCAATAGATTGCCAGATAAGGAAATTTTATTCATGATTAATTAATAACAAATATTTCAGTTTTACAAAACGTCATTGCGATATGTAAAAGTAAATGTTTATTGTTCTTCGAGTCATTCTGATCTTTATTTAGCGATCCTACCAGCATGACAAACGAATATGTCGTGCAGATATTTAATGCGTAAACGTCCGTGAAATTCTTACACGCGTTATTCTCAGTTCTTCTTGAACAGCTTCTTCAATATTTTATTTCCATTTGCATGCGGCCTTCGCAGTGCTCAAGTGTTTAATTTTTGGCAGTAATCCTGTCATATCGAAGGCGAGAGAATATTCGCGTTAAAATTTAATGACGAAGTATTGCTGCGTCTCCATTACATTTGAAGATCGAATTAAAAGCTCGAAAAGTCATTTACTCTTTTGCAAGAACGATGCAAGCAAAACACCGGAATGTACCAATTTCCTTTATTGTTAACATCGAAATAAATATGTTAGATAAAATATCATTCGTAAACATAGCGTACTGCAAACATGCCGTTAAAGTTTTCTGTATTATTATTTCAGTAAAGAAGAGCTTGCTATTTTGCCTAATTGCATCGATCATGGCTGAGCCAACCGAGCCTTCGGGTCTTCAAATGATTTCTCATGGTGCCAACTTGTTTGCCACCAACTTTGTCAAAGTAAGATACCAGAATTTAAAGTTAATGTTTCTTTAAAGTTAATATCTTAGAGAGATAACGTCTACAGCGAACGTTTTTTTCAGTCTGTGTCGAGCGAAAACAACATGATATGCTCTCCGTTGAGTCTCAACATCGCCCTGAATATGGTTGCTACCGGTTCTGCCGGAAATACTGAAGCAGAATTCAAGGAACTTCTTAAGCTTCCATCCTCGAAGATAGATTCTTTGACCGGCTATCAAAATCTTATCGAGACCTTGAATGTAATTATCAAATTTTTATAAAGTACCACATTTGCAAAGCAATGAGTTCTTTGTGTTCAATATGGAATACAAAGAATTTTGGAGAGAATTATATATTTATGTTAAATTAAATAATCCAATGAAATGTTACATATATTTATAACGAAGGAAGATCTTGGATTGTTACAATTATTATAAATATATTGTTACAAATCGTATGTATAGGATTATGATTGAAGTACTTAAAATCACATTTCGCGATATATGATAAATTAAAATAATCATTCATCCATTTTTGCAGAATGTTAACAATGTCACCTTGAAGCTTGCTAACAAGATATTTATTGCTGAAAATTTCGAGGTGAAACCCGAATACAAACGGGATCTCCAGACGCATTTCTATTCTGACATCGAGTTGGTGAATTACAGTAAAAGCCAAGAAACTGCGGATATCATCAATAATTGGTGCAAGGAGAAAACCAACAATCGCATCGACGGCATCGTTAGAGCCAGTTAGAGCAATTTGTATTATATAAATAGAAATTAATTTCATGCGATATAATTTCTACATAATAGAAATTATACTATAAGTTACATATTCCGCAGATTATATTTACAGTCACATATTGTAAGCCGTTACATTAAACTGACATGTGGCATAAAATCGGATTCACCGGAATTCTGCGGTTTTATATTGAATCTGAGCGATATTCACAACTCTTGTTGTCGATTACAGACGATTTGAACCCATCGACTGCATTGATACTGGCGAATGCGGTATACTTCAAAGGTAAATGGGCTAACGAGTTCGATCCAAAACTTACCATGAATCGCCCATTCCATATTAAGGACGACGTTGTGACGGATGTTCCTACCATGTTCAGAAAAGGCAGCTACAAATACGCTGATCTGCCAAGATACGACGCTAAATGCATCGAACTGCCATATGCGGTAATATTTTTTCCTCTCTCGCAAATTTTTTTCTCGAAATTCTTCAAACATTTTATGAGTTGATTCGCGAACAACAAAGTTCCAAGAAACTGTCCAAAAATGTCTGAAATTGATCATTTGCCTCGTTACGTTTGATTTGATTCACAGAGATTTTATGAGTTTATCTTTATCTTATTTTATAGAATAGAGATATCAGCATGATAATCATCCTGCCCAACAAAATCAATGGACTAGTCACGTTGACCGATCAGCTGGAGGAAGTCACTGCAGAATGCAACAATCAACTCAGTCAAACTTTCCCACGCGAAGTTCATCTCTTCCTGCCCAAATTCAAAACTGAGACCAAGCTGGATCTTGAGGAGACATTGGGAAAGGTAGTGGTCACGTGTTTCACGTTGTTTCACAAATAATTCGTTAATTCGTTAAGTAAGAAGGAATGTGACGTGTATCTATTGTTTGCTTCAGATGGGTCTTACTGCTCCATTCAGCAATAACGCCAATTTCAGTGGAATCTCAGAAGTACCTTTGAAGATTAGCAAAGTCGTACAGAAAGCTTTTATCGAAGTCAACGAGGAGGGTAGCGAAGCTGCTGCCGTCACTGGTGAGTACAATTTGCTTTGCGTCTTGCATTTTTTCATCTGCAAAACTGAAGATGTGCGAAATATTATCTAGAAGTTTTGAAACAACATAGATGATCATTAATCATTAATCATCAAAGCAGCTAATATATAATTTTAATCTCTTTCTTCAAGAATATCTTTTTCTGAGAGAGATTATATCACATATTATCTTTTATCTCTTTCATTTTACTTATCTTTTATTATTTTATTTTAATCGTATTTTATAATCTCTGTTATATATTGTAGAATTTTAATTTGTAATTTCATAATTTAATGTAATTTATAATTGGAACGTAGTGCTAGAGAGCAATAATATGACAAATAATGATAGTTGTGTATTAAAAATAACATAGTATTTCGCTCATTTTTACTTTTAAGATAAATCGAGATTCTTTTTCGTTTTTGAAGAAACTCTGAGAAATTCTTTTTGCTTCCGTGCATGCATGATTGATATTTCATTGCAAAATTTTAAATATTCCTTGGAGTTTCTACGGCACGGATGTATGTGACTTTGTGCGCTCTGCCATGATTGCAAATTGATAACCGAATGTTATCACTTATTTGTAGTCATTTGCTTGTTGATTGCTTTTCTTGTCCAGATTTATTTTCCATATTCTTTATTTTCTTTTTTCTTTTTTTCTTTCATCTTTTTCTGTATCTTTGCTATCGTTCACATAATATTATTCATATAATTTCGAACCATTTCTTGTGCTATTAACTGTATTTCATATTGCAATTCGTTTGATCGTGCATCTCTCTCTCTCTCTCTCTCTCTCTCTCTCTCTCTCTCTCTCTCTCTCTTTCTCTCTTTCTTTTTCTCTTACTCACGTTGCACTTGTTAATTTTTTAATTATGTTTTTTAAATTATAACAACAAGAAAGGGATACAAGCAATAAATTTTATATTTGAACTTTGATGATAAATGGGAGGAAGCTTGCTACGATTAATTGCTGAAACGTTTCGATGTCGTGATCATCGATGCTCCATGCAAGCGTTCGCATTTAAATTAACATGAAAATCTCTAACATGAGCGTCCAGACTCATCCAGATAATGAGTGCAAAATTTAGTACTATCAGCAACTTCTTTCTTCTTCCAGAAAAAAGAAGATCAAATTATTCAATCAAAAAATTTGAAACCACTTTAGGTATCTTTACACATTCAAATTAAACCTCGCGATTGAAATGCTGAAAATGATAAACCGATTAAATTCAGAGACGCGAAATCTTTCGCCGTTACGTCCAAAATAGATCTCAGAGACGTTTTTATACTTGTAGCAATTATTTTCCAGCAAAATTGGGAACACTCATATCGATGTCACGTTACTTATCGGTACTTATCTGTTAAATCATCAATCCTCATTGTAAATACTTTACTAAACGACATCATCGTAAAACGTGGACTATGCTCTCCCTCAATTTTACTATACACTCGGAGATAGCCCGCTCTTCTGCAAAATACTGTCCTTTTGTTCGGCCGTAAAACAAAAATTGGCCAAAAAAAGCAAAAAAAAAAAGAAAGAAAGAAAGATGGGATGTTAATCTCTGTTATTTGACGTAATAGCTTGACAATAGATAATTAAAGAAACATAACGGTGTCCTGAAAGTATAAAGACAAAATGAGGATACGCATATCGAACATAAGAAGCGGATGATTCCACTATCTGAAACAAAATTTGTTCAGTTATATTCGTCTCGCTATCAAGCTCTTCTTTCTCTTCCCAACGCTCTCGTGTCTAATCGACCTTTCTCATCAAGTTCTCGCATGAATAATACTCAAACACTAGGATCTCACTTGAACACCTTGCATACGTACACCCTGGGTGTGTAAGAGCGCGCATGGTGAATCCGATTCAATGAATAACTGATGTAAGGAATATTCTTCCGTCAGGTGTCTTTGCCAGACCTCTTTCGGGCGTCTGGAAATCGCCGGAGCCTTTCATACTTCGCATCGACCATCCTTTCCTGGCGATCGTTAAGTACTCTGATCTTATGTTATTCCTAACGAAGATCCAGTGCCCGATATAAAACGCTCGTTTCCCATTTGATAGATAGATGATAAAGAGTATCGATTTCACATATACCGTCGTCATTATTGACATCGAAATCGAAACAAACGTTGAATGAATTTTCCTCTTAATTATATGCCCTACTCGATCTTATTTTTATTGAAGAATATTGTAAGCTAGGATTAAAAACGGGGACCTAGTCGGTGATCAACAAATGCTCGTGCAGCATGTATGATACTGTATGATAACGCATAATGTATAAAATATGATAATTTTGTATAATGTATATATATATATATATATATATATATATATATATATATATATATATACATTATATGAATATATACATATATATTCATACAATCGATAATAGGGAATTACTTTTTATTTTCACGAATGATTTTTATTTTATTGTCCTATGATATGTCCAAGGATAATAGAATAATAAAAATATTATCAGCAATTCCAAGAATGGAATATTCCAGAATAAAGATAACTATTTTTCGTAGATGATACTAATACTAATGTCCATTTCACTTTTCATAACTGCACTAAATATACTTATGCAGGAACTTTTATTATTAACTCTTTGTTTTATTATTAATTCCTTGTTTTATTATTATTTTCTTAGTTTTTTCTTCTTTGCTACATTTAATATATTTTATTCATCGTATCCATTGTGCAACATGTTCATCACAAGAATTCGAAGTGCATTTAAGTTGGTTCAGAGAGCTCAATTTTTTTGTTTTTTTTTTTTTTATAATATAAATTTAAAAGAGATTTAATCTGAGATTTTTATGTATTTTCCGAAAAATCTTAACGGTTTCTCTTTCTCTCTCTTTCTTTTCCTCCTTTCTCCATCTCTTAAACATAACATAATTGCTAATCATTTAATATAATTTTATACAATAACGTCTTACACAACATAAAATATAAAACAGTCTTTATATGTAATAATAATTAATTAATGCCAATAATACTGAGTATCATTCTGTTAAGCAACATATATTTAGAAAAATACACTCATTCATATGAGTGTATAACAATTTCTTGAAAATGATAAGTAACAGTAAACATCTTGCTTATCGAACCCATCTAAAAGTACTTCGAGGCTTCATGGTCGTTTCTTCAAAGTCTAATCTTGTAATTATATAGCATGGAATTTGGCATTTCTCTAGTAAGCATCACCGGCCGAAGGTTTCTGCCCATGTTCGTGAACTTCGAGGTGAACAGACCTTTCTCGTTCGTAATGCGAGCAAATAACTTCGTGGTATTGCAAGGTCACGTGCATGATCTGAGAAGTTAATGAGGCGAGGCCATCGTATACGCGAACACCATAAAACACGATGGCAGCTATATGATCTGTAAGACTTGATTAATCTGCTTATCCTTCTCTCTCTCTCTCTCTCTCTCTCTCTCTCTCTCTCTCTCTTTTTCTCTCTCTCTCTCTCTTTCTCTCTCTTTGACTCTGTTCCTTTAATATCCGTAGTTCTATGCCCCTTATCTTTCATGAGTTTAACTCGGTGTAATTTTCCTGTGTGCCTACGGCAAACAACTAATCTACATTTTACAACTCTCTATGCCTCTTCAATGATACCCGCCACTTTATCTCTCTTTATCCGCAACGGCAGATTTTCTATCGCAAGCATGAAAAGGTAGATAATTGGGAAGATAGTCGAGCGCAAGCGAGGCGAGAAAATTAAAGAGAACGAACATTCTTCTGGACACGCGACAAGCTGAATACCGTAACAAAGCATACAAAGCATACATTCGTGTACAAAATTCTATCGACGACAGAGGGAAAAGAGTCACATCATCGAGTATCATTGTCTTTTCTGATTTGCTCTGACATTTTTTTGTTTTTTTGTTTTTGTTTTGTTCGTAGCCTTGTACGTAATGCTCATTGCGCATCGGAATCTGGTGGAGTTCAGAATAAACCAACCATTCTATTATTATATCCGTTGCAATGCGAAGACATCATACGTATCATTTAACGGTTTCGTGCATGTGCCTAGAGTGCAATAGCCATCGCGCGAATTTCTCATCTGAAGAAATTGTCGGTATTTCATCTCGAACTGTCACACTGTCCGTCATTATCTTGTATAGCGACAGCGATCATTCGATCGGATACTCGATAAGAAACCGAAGCTAACATCGAGTTCGACAAAATGCTCGTCGAGCATAACGAGCAAGGGATCTTCTATATTTTGTTTCTATATTCTATTCTGGTTACGGTTTAGAAAATGTCTGTTTTGAAAGCAGAAGGAACCATGAAGCGATTGATGTTCGATGTAGACCGATCGTTCTACTGTTATAATATCGTTCGTGTCGTTCGAAGATTGCACGTAGCGGATCCGGTGGTAGAAGTTTTTCGGAATCGGGAAAGATGATCGAAGCGCGTGTGTATTCGAAATTGTCAAAATATATCTGTGGATGAGAATTCAATCGAGGGCACAAGAATCACCGACATTCCGATTGTACATGTCAATTTGCTAGGCATCTAGCAGAAGGCTGAGGAATATCGGCATTTAAAACGAATGAAACGTTTTTTTATTGTATTCTTGATAATGAAGGATTATTGTTCTTCTTTTGCGAGAGAGTCACATAAATACACATGAAACTCCAACGACTAATCCTGCGTACTGTCACTTGAACAGTTTATTGTGAAATGGTTATCGAATAATGTAGAAAAATGATTTATAATCCGAAGCTGAGATCGATTAAGCTTGATGTCGAGGAAACTTCACATGTTCGATCAAATGTATAACGAGAGATACCTTTTCTGTTCACAGTGGCGGAGATAATGCCTGCAAGTTTCGTAATTGTAGAATCCTTCGACGTAAATCGACCGTTTTATTATTATGTTTCTTATATCGATCGGACCTCGTCTATATCTTTATTTAATGGTCGCGTGAATGTACCGGAAATTTCATCAGCGCATTGATAGATATCACGTCGTACGAAAACATCAGTCTGAATTTTAATGTTTAAACGTTAAATTCAAACGTTTAAATTAAACTTAAACTCTGATTTAACCGTTTAATCATTATACATCGCAATTTAAATGCTCGCATGCTCAAAGTCCATAAGTAAAATAAAGTTTCGTAATGGCAAACTATTTTCTCTGCGATCCTTATTTTATCTAGATAATTAATCTTGATTCTCGTTCAATTTTATTAATAACAGAAAAATCTTGAAATTCGCAAAATCCCGCGAGGCAAAGGAAGCGCAGGTAATATAATAATAATAACATAACGATATGAGAAGGTCCGTGAAGAAGTTGACCTTCTCTTTTCTTTTGTCCTTTCTTTTCTGTATATATAAAAATGTAAAAATTGTGTTATTCGACTGTGCTTATTAATGCTGAATCAAAAATTGCACAAAAGCGTGATGTTAGTATACGCGTTTTTTTCTTCTTTGCTTTTTTTTCTTCTATTGGTCGGTAGGTTATCTTCTCGTTAGCGTAATCTGGGGAAATTCGCCGTAATCTGTCATATCGATAGTCAACGTGAATAAAAAAATTGCCGAAGATAGTCGGAATTCGCACAGCGATAGGGCATACATCCGAGTGCATTACGCGAGTGAAAAAATAACTGACGAGAAATCTGTTCGGCGAAAGCTGATGAAGCTATACGTAGACCCTAATTGGAACCCGGAGATTGCTCTTAATTTGGTGTCACCGATACTATACTACGTAAACCGATCGTTTTACTGTTACGTTAAGTACTCAAATACAAATATGGTCATGTTCGAGACTCTTAGAGTCTTACATAGCCTTGCAGCGAGAAAAGAACAGATTTTCAAACCGTCTTTCATTAATGATAAATAAACAAACGCGTAAGGTGAAGATACGAAGACGATAAATAGCTGTGATAAAGCCAGTTCGCAAGCATACAACGCACGTAACGCTGGACGAATTCTTCACCCGTTTTCCATGAAACTTCTTCGTTCCCGTCTCCAAAATATGTGCAAAATATAGTATAGCGTCTCGATCTTCCAATTCCTCTACGCGGTTACTTCAGGGTGAAAGATCCACGAGAACTCGACACATCGCTGCATTATGTTGAACAAAACGAAGATGATCGCACGTGCCGAACGTCTCGACGCTCGATTCAATTCATAACTTCATCTTGATTTTAGAGTTAACGTTGTCATCTGCCATCTGACGGTACAAGGATTTGTGCCTAATTTTCAACGAAAATGCTCCTGCTGCTCCCATTAAACACTACGTAGCGTCGCTTTTCGTCGGACACGTGATTGAGTTTTCGTTTTAATATCGCTTAATATCGCACGGATTGACGCAACGATACGATATGACACAATACAATGGAGCATTCCCCATTTAAAGTCACAAAGAGACTTCGCTAATTTTGTCTAACAATTGAAGTAAAGAATTATATCACAGCTATTGTATGTTTTTTAAAATGATTACCAGTCAAGACACGACGTCACGTTCATCCGACCGTCTCGCTAATTCATGTCGACCGTTATCTAATTGCGATCATGTCATCTATAATTGATTTAGATTCTGTCGGCTTTCGGGAAATGTTTTCACTACGTTTATGAGAAGTTTATGCTTCCTTACAAATAAATTTTTATTACTTATACTTTCGTTGTCACGTTTAAATTTCTTCTGTTACTTCCTTTCGCTTGGAATTATACATTTCGATCGTGCGTTCGACTTTTCGCAATCGCGATTTTTCACATCGGCGCTATCGATGTTTTGATATTGACGAGTTACTTTACTACTGATAATCTCGCATTATCGTGATGTGTGTAATGTAATGAACGTAACTGAAGACGAACAAGTTAGACAAGATTTCGCCTTATAGCTTAGTCAAACGCATGTCTTTTTTATCATGGTATTATCCGCTCATTCGCTGATGTCATCACCAAAGAGCCAATTATGATGCGATCGTCTGTGAAATTAGTACGATCAATCCGATGATCTGCTTCCAGAAGTCGGCTTCGAAATGCGCTGTCTGACGATAACAGTCGACGTAGAAATCGATCGTCCGTTCCTTTATGGTATCGTCAAGGTTCTTCAGCATCAAGAAACTGGGAACCGTGACATCATACCACTATTTAACGGGATAATTACAGTACCGTCTTATTAATAACCGAAACACGATATATACGGTTTACGTGTGCGTACAAAAATATTTAATTTATGATTCACTGCTTGCACCGTTTGCTTAAGAAAAATTTGTCCGTGCGTAAACGAAATTTCTGTGAAAATCCTTGAGATTATCCCCCCTAAAAGATTAGCCTCTCGATTCTCATGTGTGAATAAACGAGATATTCACTTGGTAACCCTCTTGCTCTCGTTTTTTGCAAAAAGAGGGAAAAAGATGTGACTGCAAAGTGGATTATATTCAATTCGTATTGTATCATGTTATATTACGTCACATTCAATGCATCAAACGGATCTTGCGATATAAATACGCAACACGAATAAATGGAATGTAGCTTTCGTGTGGACAGAGACACTTTGCAGCGCTATCTTTATCTTTGTGCATAATTATCCCGAAAGCATGGAAAGCAGGAATCTCGTTTTATTCCTTGTATACGTTCATGTAATTGTATCCATGATAGCAAGGTAGCCGGAAGAGAAAATGTGTACAAATAGGAACCAAAAGAAAACGTCAAGGAAATATTTAATTCCTATGTTGTCCGTTTGCATAATTTAATCGAACGTAGCCTGCAGTTATGATCACAATTAGCGTGCATGCTAGAATAAATAGTAACGCATGAAGAATGTGCCAGAATGATTACGCATATATATATATATATATATATATATATATATATATATATATAAAAGCAAACAACATATGTGCACAAGTAATCATTATTTCGTAATGTCCCAAACTAACTGAAAATCACAAATAAACGTAAAAAGTAGATCGAGCACCGCGAGAGATCGCCGAGTTGGATCGACGATTGTTGATGGAACAAAAATTCCATCGCACTGAGGGAACAATGATTCAAAGAACTTTGGATACCGAGACCAGGGCAATCAGAGATCGTCATTTTCATGTCGATGTGATTGGCGATAATTTGGCGTACGTGAGATCACGGTTTAACGGGTTCATCGAATCTTCGCTTTAATGAATAACTGCACGCATTGTCGCAACATTGTTCGCTTTTTTCGGTGTACTCCTCGTATCGTGGCTGCATGATGGATCTCGTGATAAGTCTAATATTGAGTCATCGCAATTAGTGACGTATTTCGCAATTGATGTATTTCAGTGGTTCTGTCAAGCAGATCTGGAAGATTCCACAATTTCTTCATGATCAATCGACCGTTTTATTACGCTCTCGTTTCCAGCTTCTCCGAGACGCCAAACGAGCAAACACGCGATTTTGTTACGCTGATCTTCGGGGTTATCGTTGAGCCGAATCAGTAGCGAGATCTGCGCGTGAATCTCTGTGCCCCTACGAGAATCGCAATTTGAAGTAACACGACAGAATTCGCCAGTCGCAATAGATCGATCTCAAGATTGTTTCAACGTTCGGAGACACGTCGGACACTTACTTTCTTCTCTTTCGAATATAATTCTGCATACTATTATCGGAATCGAAACAGTTGCGTCGATAATTCTTTTTTTTGGTGAGGAGTACGGCCTTCTCTCTCCGATCCTCCCTCGTCGCGCCGGTCACGCGATTTTCCTGATTTTCTGACAAGTATCCAAGATCGATCGCGGAATCTCGAACTTATAACGGACGTTTCTCTGACTGATATATCTAGGAATGACACGAATGCGTTATAGCGTCCGTGCTATCTGTTTATAACTGATACACTTGTATACAATCGTTCTACGCTATACTATACGCTATACTATCATTGATGCACAAGGCGATATTGTGGCTCTGGACGATGCTCTGACTGATGCTCTGGACTGATTTGATTAATTAACAGTGAGAATATATGCATTCATATGTATTACATTATATTATACGGTTAATACGAAGCTATAGCTGTAATAGTAGATGATGTAAGCTCTTGTTCGTCGCGTGTGTGCATGCCATCTGTATCAACTTACTCTTATATGTCATCTAAAGATCTTCAGCTGAGATGTTGGTTTTCACTCTGTTTTCTGGCTTCTCCTTTCCGCATCGAATATTTATTCTGTAAATATTTCGACACTTCCGTGTCGATGCAACGATCGCATGAATGAATTCTGATCGATTATGATCGACTTGCATGACGTGTGATGTCCGCATCTTCTGATGACGATGATAGGGGAGGGAGTCGACGCCAAGCAGCCTCCATCAGAGATACTTTTCTTTTCCAGGAACGATCATGCTCGTCTTCTCTTTGGATTACTACGATGAAATCCATATCAATCGCCCGTTTTATTACAACATCGTGAAAGTCGATCAAGGCCAGGCGCCTAGCAGTCGGCGCGTTGTGTCACTGTTTTCCGGAATTGTGACTAAACCTGAAATTTAATGAGCATTATACGTATCATAATTCCCTATGTGAAGCGATCTCGGCATAACTGACAGCAATTACTGACGCAATATCGATCCATCATATCCACTGTGTATATCCATCATACATGTGCACGCGCGCGTACGTGTAATGACACGTGTTGCGCGCATTTGTGTACATTAATATGTAGAATAATAATCTGCAAAGCACTTACTTCGCTGCATTCTCGTTTCAATCGAGAAGTCGTTATTTGTGTCGTTTAGGACGATCAGGAGGATCTTAATTTCTCCATGTATCATCCTACGAAGTCTCTGTTTTGCATAATTTTTAATCCCTGCTTTTATACGTCTCTTAAGAATCTCTCCTTTTCCTTTCCCCATGTTTAATACACCTCCCGTTCTATCAAATTGAGCAAACCTGTATCACTGGTGAGCCTGTTACTTTATCCGGATGTGAACATAACGAACGAAAGTCGATTAATTCTTGCCACAAGTAGCTGCTACGTGAATGCTAATGTGTTTTTCAGGAACGAGCTTGGTCCTCAAATCTATTCAGATACAGAAGGTCTACAGAATCGATCATCCGTTTCTCTATAATATCGTCAAGTCGACCGGGACAACTCCTAAATTCCTGTCGCTCTTTAGCGGATATATTGTCAATTTCAAATAATAATAGTAACGCGCATGGTGACGTCCGATAGTTATCTTTTAATAATTTTATAATATTATAAAACGTTGCCATTTTATAAAACGTTGCCATTAATCATGACAGAGTTCTTAGTGTCCGGCTGTGCAGCAAATACTTCGTACGACAATTGTCAGACATCTTTATAATGATCAAAGTTACGTAAAAATCATTAAAGATCAATCATCTTTTAATTTGACTGCATCCTCCGAGCGCGTTTGATTTTTCGATTGATGTCTGCTTCTGAATCAATCTAGAAGGAAGAATTGAATGCCGCGCTGATGGTAATTAAAAATCGACTTATCGTCGCAAATCCGTCATCGTCAAGCCGTTATTATTTTTAATTATTTATTTCTAATCATAAATTATAATTATTTAAGGAGATTATAAGAGACATTTTATTGCAATGACAAAGGTATTTATAGTTATTAAGTTGGATAAGACACAGGCGGATATCGAAGAAGAATTTGTATTAATTATAACAAGGATCGTGCTAATATGTTCGAATTGATACTGTTCGATGTTGCATAGTTGTATATTTATATTAATAAATAAAAAATGCAAAATGCAAACACACACGTGCGCACACACACACACTCACACACACGTACAGCTACAACCGCTACGAATGAAGATAAACGGATCAACGATTTTGTCAGCGCATGCTTCACATCATGTTTTCCCCAATGATTTGTTTCAGTTGTGATTGTGGAACGATCTGGACGAACGATAAAGCCCATTGCTAGATTCTCGATCAATCGTCCGTTCACGTATAGCGTTATTAAACATATATCAAATGAGAAGGTTCATACATTCCAGGGATTTATTTCGATTTTCTCTGGCTTGTGCATGTTACCGAATGTTTGAACGGCAACTAAAATCAAGGGAAATCGAATCGTTCATCTCGCTATATAACAAAGTATGCACCGAAATGTAATAATATACACGATGTACAATATATTGTGTTTATGTTATTGCGGATATACAACCCAGAAGATTGCATACGAGTCCCTGATTTCCTCCAATGGTCTCATCCAACTCTTAGCGAGACGAGAAAAGAATTAACAAGAATTTTAGCAAGGACAGTGATCATTCTCATCGGATTAGCTAACTGTATAACACAAATCGTATGATAAAACCGATGGATACAGCGGCATTGCATGCGAAGCTATGGGATAATAAAAATATGTGCAAACGTATCAGGCATTATCAGGAGCGTTACGAAGCGAACGGAGTATTATCAAAAATTGGGACGATTGAATCAAAAGGAAGATATGTGACATAAACGATCTGTATCCAACTTCCCGAATTTTCGGGTACTGGACGGTTCAAGATCAAACGATTTTCCTGACATTTTTGAATGACATATGACGACGAAATCAAAGATACCGTCCGTTCGTCAACCTGTGAGCCTGATAATTTCATGAGCTTTAGATAAATGTCGAAAGAGCACAAAACCAATGAAATATAAATACAAAATACATATAAAAAATAAGACATAAAATTAAAGAAGCAAACGTGAACTTGTTTCGTTACTTAGAGTGTGTTTAATGTACAACAATTATTTTTTTTATTAATGATTTATACCATATTTCAATAAGGATTCGATAATTCGCTATGCGATTTGCTTATATGAAGCTTCTTCACAGTTTCAAGTGCGCAATCTACATTAATTAATTTTACATAGCAAACTAGAGCATGCGGCATGAGACAGAAATTACGTTGCAAAAAGGGCGTACGATGCATAAGGAAAAGGGTCTGTACGAAGGGCAGAATATCGGAAGAACAGAATAAAAATAGAGTCTTAACGGCATGGGCAATCGTTGATCTGTTTCAGGAAGCGAAATGGTCAATTATTCCCTTTTACTTCATCAAGCACCACCCAAGGAATTTAAAGTCGATCATCCATTCGTCTATGGCATCATTCACTCAGAATCGAACGATAAATTCCTTGTGTTGTTCACCGGGCAGATCAACGAGCTGAGAGAGTGACAATATAGATGCAATTGTTGCGGCTTGTATAGTTATAAATCGCACGATGCAATCGGTGACTCAAAGACATGGCGATATTACGCGATTTTCATATTGATGATTGATGATTTGTTGCAGGTATCCGATAATTTATAAAAAAAAGATCGATGTAATCGACGAAATTGCGAATCATTGCAGTGATGCAGCATCATTGTCTCTCGTTATCCACATTGAGATCGCTCGCCCATTTTCCATCCGTTTTTGATATAACTCTGTTTTTGATATAAATCTTTTGTATTTGTATAAAGAATTAATAAAAAATCCCCTTCATTTCAATGCACACAAGTCATCCGAGTTCTCCTAATAATCATATCATAACAGCATGTTGTGAAAAGTATGTTACGAGTGACATAGTTCTCATTCTCATCTTCGACATCTAAGATATCTATAAAGATAAACATTTTAAATAAGGATCGTTTAGACAGTAAATAAATTTGCAATTCTATTTACCTGAAAATCATTCAATGTCACGTGGCTCGTAAATTTACAATATAAATTAAAGCTACGCTCCAATTATTCTCTGAACAGATAGAAGATTGATTTAGCAAAGACATTTAATTTAGCAAATGAACAAATCAATTGTTGCGTCTTACGATGCAAGCTATAAATCGCACGATGCAATCGGTGACCCAAAGACACTATGCGATATTAGGTGATTTTTATATTGATGATTGATGATTTGTTGCAGGGATCAGCTTGACATTGATATTACCGATGTTACCGATGTTGCGAATGTTCGTCATTGATCATCCGTTTCTCTACAGCATTGTGAGATCGAATGGACGTGACGCGGATTGTTTCATACGTCTGTTTGATGGTCATGTCATCGAACCGTCAATTAATCTATGTTCAGAGTTGTGTGCTTGAGTCCAAGCAAAGGAGCGTTTCTGATACATCATCTGTCGCATTGTTTAACTATAAAATTAAATAAAATTTACCGGGATTGATAAATTCAATAGGGACAAGGGGTAAGAGTAAAGATAATTAATAATCTTAATCAATTTAAAGATAAAAACTTTGAAGTTGTCGGATCAAAAATTCTAAAAATATTTATTATCATTTTCAGTTTCATAAAGTATGAAAGATTTGAAGTATGAAAGGGGACTAATTTTTTACTAAATTGATTTATAAAAGGATATGATGAGTAGTAGATAATAGATGAAAGTAGAATTAATAAGTATGCAGTTAATATTAATTTAATTTTTCTCTGGACGAGATGAGTCTCATCGATATCCTAATGCGATAACTTTGTCGCGATGTATATATAAGATAAGACAATTATCAGCTTCACTTTCCTTGTGACATATATTGCATTCCAATTGAAATATATTTATTATTACGCGTGTCCTTATATGTGTTATATGCTTGTAACATAGATGTGTTTGCATTAATCTATTTCTTTTGTGTGTATGTGTGTACGTATGTGACATTAAGAGATATGAGATATTATATATTAATGTATAATATATAATATCAGATAATATTTAATATATGTTCTAAATATTAAAACGCTAAATGACTATTGAATCATGGAATTATGGAATCATGGAATTATTTTGATTAGTAAAAGAATTTGGATGCTTTATAATGATTGTGTTACAGGTACTGTGATGGTGGCATTCGCTATGATTTATCCAGAAGAATTTGATATAAATCGTCCATTCGTATATAGTATAGTGAACAAATTCGAAGGCAGAGAAGCAGGTGTTCGTGAGACAATATCGCTTTTCGCTGGACAGATCACTAATCCCGAATATTAATTTTTTAAGAGATATTGCAACTATTACAAAACTATCTCAATGAAATGAAAAAAAGTACGACATACGTAAAACGAGATTAATAAACGTACATGTTATACTTTCTATCTATTTACTGCTTAAAAAATACTCATGCATATACATAATTATCACGCACATTATTCATGTATATTATCAAGATGTATAAAAACATTTTTGATCATTTGAATAAAAGTAAATAGCTATTGCATTATCGCACTGCATAATCGTTAAGATGTCAATTTTTTCTTTGCAATATTTTGTTTCTTGATCAAAAATTTCAATAATGGTTTCGAAAGTGGAATATCAATCTCCAAGATTTTATAGTTAAGTCCCGAAATAAAGGAAGAGGAGAAAATAACGGAAGGAAATAAATAAGGGAAGAGGAGAAAATAAGAAGAAAGAAGAGAGAATCGTGGAAGAAAATCAACTAATTCATGGAACAGCGAGTACAATTATACGTATATGTATCAAGTGTATGAAAAATAAATTTCTTCGTAATACAATGCTGCATATAACGCATTAATGTAACCAAGATAGTAAAATTTACAGATTAAATCCTTTATTAACAATAAGGCATTGGTCTACAAATGAAAATCGATTTGTACATTGCTGGTTTTATAAATGAAGCCGATAAACGTTTCTCACTTTTTTAATCTAATTTTACAGCAATGTGCGTGTCGTGAAAATGCATAATAAAATTATGTATACAGATTTATTAGTCATGGTATAAAAATATGAGATTGGTCCCATAAGAATTCTATTCATCAAAAATACAAAAGTAATAAATTTCTTTTGCCTATTCTTGCGCGATATCCGGGAATGCTTAATCGATAAATTTGCGCATTGTTATGTGTATATATGCACAATAACTACATAAACTATGTGTATGTATATATATATATATATATATATATATATATATATATATATATGTATAGTGCGAACTTAATAAACATCGTATAATATGATCTGAACAAGGAAAACAACCGATAAAGAAGTCTTAATAGATATCATTGCACTGTATGCTCGATTCAAATAGTCCTAATACATTTTTATGGAATGTTACTCCATGAACATTTATATGATATAATCATTATATCGACATTATTATTATAAATTTGTATAGATATCCTACATTAACAAGATTTATATTGATCCCGAAATATTCGCGTTGTATTGATGAAATTTCAGTAGAAATTTTCTCTTTTTAAAGAAATGAAATATTAATTCCACATAGAAAAAATCATTTATTCATATGCCAACGTACGGTAATTGCATGCGAATATTTAAAGATCAATACGAACCATCTTATTCTTAACTAAATATTGATTTGCTGCCTTGCTATTAACTCAAACTAATCTCTGTAATAAGCTACAATAAGATGATTAGTCTTCTCGTTGTAATCCGACTATATCATTGATTGAAAGACACAATACGCGTTTCATGAAATAACAAATAACGAGGAACTCGGCGCACACAGTTAAGGAATTATTAGGAAGACATGATATATCGCGCAAGTTAAAGATAGAAATTAAAAATACATGTGAGAGAGATCTCTTCTTTCTCTTCCCTTTAACTCACTCTACATTGATTAACTTTGCCAGATTTTAACGAGTGAGCCTCTGTCGATGCTGTGCCATTCGATGTCAATGAACCTTTACGTACCACACAAGGATGTATGTTAGCTGTGGTATCGAGGAACTCATCATCGTTGTCCGAGTCCGTATCTTTGTCCTTGATTGATTTCTTCACCGTTAATTCGTTCACATAGCGCTCTATCATATTGCGATTTTGTGCGCTTATAGCATCATCGGTTACCGTAGTAGCAGCTTGACGTTCGATATACATTCGTTGTAATTCAGCCAGTGCATCGTCCATGAAGCGAACGTTGCTCTGTCTCGGTAAAGTGGCTTTTTGATCAACAGTTAACATAGCCGTAGTAAAGCCTATCGGAAATTTGCCTTGATCTTGGAGATTATTCTCCGATCCTTTGCCATCGGACACTGCCTCGTTATAGCTGCTTTGTTTCTGTTCCATCATGAGTCTCCGCGGTTTTTCAGGAGCTGATGGAGGAGCATTCGCTCTTGGAACAGTAAAAGTCGCATTGAACTCAACATCGACATCTTGATTCGCAGGTTGAGCTGTTACGGTTGTTGGACGGATTATGTTGTGTTGATTACGCAAAGTAGATTCTCGCCATCTCGCACTGTTCATTACGAGCCGCGCCAGTTGTTGAATGGTCTGCTTCGGGACTCCGATAGTTTCATCAGTTTTACTGACAAGATTATTCGCCGGCAATTTTGCCGGAGTTGATGTGTCACATGGTTCGCAACCCAGATAGCCATATTGTACCGCCGTATTTAACTGACGCATACGCTCGTAGCTCTCGCTCTTTCCGCTCAAGAGCTTATCCTGTTGCGACTTGAACATCTGTTTCCGTGAGTTCCAGGTACCGTAATAGGGTGGATCTTTCTCGCAAGCACGACATTCGCCATCTAGAAAAGCCGCAGTAAGTATCATAATGGGGGTAGGTTCCCTTTGAGTGAACAGTTTCTTGCGTGCAGTCAGTATTTTACTCATACTTATTTCTAATCGTGCATTTTCTATTCTCTCCTCGATTTCCCGTTCGATCTCTAATAATTTTGCGGTTTCAAAAATCAAATGTTTAGTATCCATATGAATATCTATTTCCTTAGCAATGCGTCGCTCCGCCGAGGACTGCGTACGCGCATTGTTATTAGAAATAGGCTGAAAACCAAGTCGTTGTTGAGCTTTTACAAATGGTGACGTAGATACTGGACCCAATTTCGACCATATTGTGCCAAATTTCTTTCCTGCTGGACTGCTAATCGGCGAAACAACTCCGGGTCTAGTTAAGATAGGATTTTGATTGATTAATTGGATGTTGGAGTTTGGCATTGTGCAGGGAACACGACAAGGCTTCGGTGGAACCAGATCCAATTTGGGTGGAACCATTCCGGGCTTTGGCGGTGGAAGCAAGGCAGTGATTGCAGGCTCCGGTATTGGTGGTGATGGCGATGGCGGTGGCGAAGATTCACGTTTGTTAAGTACGGTAGCATGGACGACATTTAATAAATGATCCAGCCTGTTCTCGAGTCTGTTTTGCCGATCTCTATCCACATCGAGAAACCGCGTCACCATATTGTTCTGTGCCATAAGAATCTGAAATATTGAAATATTATTTAAAAAATCTGCGTCCTATACTTAAAAAAATATATATATATATGAATTGGGAAAGAGGTATGTTATACCCGTCAAATACCGGGACGGGGGTTAGAATATCGCGCAACGTAGATTGCCGACTTCGCGTTGACTCGGGAACCGCGTCTTCCAAAGAGGGACTATCAGGGCGGATTATCGCTTCGTACAGGTTAGAGGGGTGATTCTGATTTGTTTCGGTGGGGACCTGTGTATCGTCTTGTTTCACGCCACCCTATTGTTCCGGAGGTCACGTACATCACGCGTGAGGTTGCCTAATGCTTGCGCGACAGATAGCATGTCGTTCCGGAGATCCGTATAATTAGTCATATTCTGCTCTTCGTGGTTCATCTCATATATATATATATATATATATATATATATATATATATATATATATGTATGTATATAAATTAAATAAATAAAGGATATCACGAAACTATAATACTTTACCTTGTTAACAACTTCATTTTGAGAATGTATCGCATCCAGCATTATCTGTTCGAGTTTCTGGGCTTTCTTCTTTCTGAATGGTACGTTTGGTGCTTCCTCAGTGCTAACGATATTCACAGCATTGTCTTGCAACTTTCTGCCATTCTCTGATGGAGTAGGTGATTCTATCAAGAATTCCAACAACATGCTATCATCATTACAGGTAGCATTGTTTGTTAAAACGGTTGCATCCACATTGGAGATTGGTATAGCATCATTTAAATTGATGGCTTGGTTATATGTCTCATTTAAATTATGAGTTTTCGTCTCACCGCTCTTCGATTGACAGAAAGCATCGTTCAAATTCTGCGATACTTCTGGCGAGTAATTTGGTGATAATGAATCGCTTTGTTTATTGACATCTGCCATGCAAGATAGATGAGGCACATTGGTATCTCTGCATTGCTTATACATCATCATATTCTGTCCACAAGTGGCTTTATGTGGCTCCTGTGGCATTGCCCGATTGCTCGCATATAGTGCATTTTGCTGCAAATGATTCTGCTGACATATAATATCCATATTAGGATTTCTCAAATTGCTGATTTGCGTCACCTCGTTCGACAAATGTTGTTGTTGATTTAAGAGCTGCACGTTTTGTTGAAAAGCAAGTCGATTGCACGTTGGCACATTTTGTTGCTGCGGCAGCTGATTCCATGCAACATGATTCTGTTGTTGAACATTGTGATACTGCTGCATATTTTCTTGGATTATCTGGTTCTGCACATTTTGCACTGCATTTTGATAAGGGATTTCTCCATATGGATAGGATGTCATAATATCTTTATGATAATTCTCCCGTACTGGCTTTTCCATCACGACTGGAATCGTCTGTACTGCCCGATTGCCAATTTGGATCATATGCTCATTGGTATTTATGCCGACGTCCCTTGTAGGTGAGAGAACTCTATGATATGGTTTGGCTATTATAGTCTCATTCGATTCAGGTGAATCCGGATATTCATTTTCACCTGCAAAGAGAACGATATTTCAAAATTTGGTATACAAACTCGGTAAATGCAAAATTTAGGCAGAAAATCGAAAAATCCTACGTCCTATCATCCATGCAGGAGACAGAGCTTCCGTTCGAAAGAGAGATTCCACAGGCTCTTGTACTTTCAGCCTCATCTGTAGATTCTTGTTGGTCTTTAAATCCTTTGTAGCTGACTTGACATAATTTGCGGTTGAATCTGATATTATTACAAAAGTACAAAATAAAATATATATTGCAAATATATAAAATATTCATTGTACGATTAAAATATTTATATCATTAAAGCAGTCATATTAAACTTTGTATTTAAAAACTATACAAACATTTAAGAAACATTACAAAAATATCTCAAACACATATCTTAATCTATCATTAAGTATCTTTTAGATATTCTCCAAGCGCCTTCCACATTTTTGCATCTTTTATAATTCTCAATCTTATGATGGGTAATACATCTCATGCTCACCTACTGTATCTATGCCAACATTGATATTGTTATGTTCCACACGCTTGCTTCTCAGTACTCGGTCCACGCTCTCATAGTACTGCTCGATGTCGGCACTCGTACCTGCACGTTTGGCCTCACGATAACACACTAGAACTTGCTTCATGCGTGAACGGCATTGCTTGGCAGTGACATTGTAGCCTTTTTTCCTCATATAGCGTGCCATGTTCTCCCAGATCACCAGTGGCCTGGGGGCATACTCCAATTGCTTCTGTACCTGCTGATCGGACCATATCGACACAAGGAGCGTGGTGCTGTCAGGTGTCCATTTGTACTTGGCATTGTCTCCACTCGATTCCGACATTATTGAATTCACGTGTGATCTTCGCGGAATATCGAAATGGAAAATGCAAGATGAGCGACTCGATCACGTATCTATGTGAACACGAAAAGGATAGACATTGAAGAAAGTGAAAAGAAAAGGAGATGCATCGCACAGTGCGATATGACAAAGCAACGGAATTCTTCGAGGCGACTGTGAGTTACGTCATATCGTCAAGCGGATTTCTCCTCTTTTGCCATCATTTATATACTCTTACTCTTACTATAAGGCGTTTACCATATGCAGACTCACCTCTCGGATCAACGATCAACAGGTCGATACTCGCTCGTCGATTCCGGAATATCTCATGCGCAATCAAATCACAGACGCACACTTGCGCCGCTTGCGCGCATATCGTTGCAAGGTTGAGACTCGTAACCGACAGTGATTCAAATTTTAAAGGGACCACAGTCGATACGCGATTGGCCAGTCGTTTGATGGGAGGAATGCACCGCAATCGCCGCAACTGATTATCGATCTATGAATCTTTGAATTCAGATTTTGTCTATTTCGTCAGATATCGATAAATTGTCACAGCATGTTTGTAAAATCTATCAAGGAAATTGCAAATTTCGATGCCGAATGATTGATCATTTGTCGAATCATCAATTTGTTAATCACAATTTATTTTAGGAATTATTCCATTCGAGCCTCAAGAAAGAACAAACTTGGCGTGAATGAAGCGTGCATCTATTGACCAATCAGCGCGTAGACGATCAGCGCTAAAATCATAATTGGTATGTTACCCGCAGGAGAGAAAAGGAGAGAAAATATCCGCCAACAGGCTGGCGGGAACAATATAGTTTGGATCGGCGTGAATTCGATTAACCATGGCGTGGTCGATGAAGAAAATTACAAACGTGTATATCGCGTTACTCCAATAAAGCTGTTAATTATTACTGCGTTACACTGAGCGAGTACGAATAAATTGCGAGATTACGAGGTTAGCATCACGAGTTTACAACGATAATTGACAATATCACTTATTGACAGCCAGGATTTGAATGTTGTTTTTTTCGTTACTTTTGACTTAAATACATTGCAATGGAAGAGAACAAGAGGAGTCGGAGAAAAAGAAACTCGAATGAGTTAAGTGAAGTTCAAACTAAACATGCCAGATATTCTCAGGACCTTAATGATACCCTGATTGAGGTCTGTAATTATATACATATATTAACATATATTGGCAGTAAAGTAATTGTGAAATTAAAAAAATGTCACATGTGACATTTAAATTTAAATTATTCTTGTAATACGTCATAGCTTTTAAGAATAATGTTCATGCGGATAATATAGCTGGTAGATAATATGAATTGATTATCTTGCTATTACAGCACACAGCTGGAAAAGTTAAGAGCATTCGTGTTCGTAACTTCATGTGTCATGAGGCTTTAGAGATAAAGCTGAATGAAAATGTTAATTTTGTCGTGGGCCGTAATGGCAGTGGCAAAAGCGCTATATTAACAGCATTGACCATAGGTCTTGGTGCAAGGGCAAATGTTACGAACAGAGGAGTCTGTGTTAAAGGTTTCGTCATAAAATTTGTTATAACAATTGTTATTATATAACAATTTGTTGAGATACAACATGTAGCTTACATATTTTCGTAATATTCCAGAATTTATAAAGAAAGGCAAAACTTCAGCAACCATTGAAATATCTTTAATTAATAAAGGAAACACAGCGTATAAACCTACCATTTATGGTGACACGATTACAATCTTGCGTACCATTGGGAATACGTCATCATATAAGATTAAGAACTCGAAAGGTATTTAAAATATTAATCTCATTTCCCAACAATTCAAATGATTATGGCGTTTCTATCTATAAGAAAATAAATATTTCATTTTTCAGGAGATGTTATCTCTACAAAGCGGAAGGAATTGGATAGTATTTTGACAATGATGAACATACAGATCGATAATCCAATCTCTATTCTGAATCAAGATGTTTCGAGAACATTCTTAGTTACGTCCAAACCTAGTGAAAAATATAATCTATTCATGAAAGCGACCTTTTTAGATACTATAGAAAATAATTATAAAGAAGCTCTGCAAATATGCGAGGAAGAATATGAGAGATTGAAACAATATACCGAGGTATATTCTTATTTGATATTGTTTTACGATAGGAGATTATTTTTTTATCTTTTCTCCATGTTCCAGGCTTTATCGCAAGTAAGGACAGAAATACAAAAATTAAAGGAAAATATACATAGATTAGAGGAAATGGATATGTCACGTCTGGAATTGAGCAATCTTGAAAAGGAACTTCAATGGGCCACAGTAAGTTTTAGTTTAAAAGAAATAAAACTTTTCATGTTAAGATAATCATTATTTAGTGTAATAATTTCATTATTTAGGCTATTGTGGAGGAAACTAAACTTAATAAGATACAGGAAAAATTAGAGATATATGAAAATAAATTAAAAGAACTTCGAGATATAGAATTATCTGTAGGCACACAAAACAAAGAGATTAATGAAAAAATCAAGTAAGTATTGATTTACGAATAGAATGAAGTGAATTTCATTTCCACAATTCATTTCATAAAATTATGATAAATAAGATTTAAAAAAAAGGTATCTTACCTCATGTTACTATTTTTTCTTATTGATAGAGAAACGAAAGAGAAAATTCAACAAACTGAACAAGAGATAATTGATAGCACTGAAGCTTATAACAGTGCAAGAGAAAAATATTCTGCTGCAAATGAGATGTATCTTAACAAGCAACGTGAATGGCGTTCTGTAGTGAATAAAAAAAAGCGTTTAGAGGATGATATTAATTTATTAAAAAAAGAGATCCAAAAATTAGAAAAGTAAGAAGTATATTTGTCCCATTTCAATTATTTTTTTTATCTTAATTATATGTAATATAATTAATATAATATAAATAAATATGTTATTGTTATACGTATTTGTTTCGTACAGTTGCAACAATGAGGAGCATAATAAGAAAAAAGAGATGATGGAACGTCTATCAAAGTTGGAGGAAAAGTTGGATGAATTCGAAGCGTCGTTGCGAACGAAACAAACCGAATTGATGCATCTGGAGGCTGATAAAATGCGACTTTTGCAGGAGGTACAGTCCATCAAGAACGAAATTGAGAATTTTAATAGACACATAGGTATGTACATTGTGATAAATTAATATATTGGTACATGATAGGTCTTTACAATTGCTTGTGTAATCAGTTTTTATTAGGCTTTATTAAGGATTAAGATTTTCTATATACATATTTTTACATGTTTTACAATGAAATTAAAGATAAAATCAAAAGGGAATTGAATGCGTTTGAGCAACAGTCGGATAATGTGCTAAGCGTATTCGGGCCAAATATACCGCGTTTATTGCGAAGGATTGAAGAGGAATATAGAAAAGGTCGATTTAAAGAAAAACCTCGCGGTCCGATTGGTATGTAAGCAACTTGAAATATTCTAATTATGTCTATGAAGCTACTTTTATTATTTCTCTTTATTAAATTTTATACAACAGGTGCTTATATAAAAATGAAGGATGCAGCTTGGGCACCTGCTGTAGAAAGTTATCTGGGCTCTCGTACTCTTTGTTCATTTTGTGTGGACAATACTCAGGATGCCAAATTGCTAACTAGTATCATGAAAGAAATCTTTTACAATGAAAGAATTCCCCAAATTATATCCAGCAAGTTTTATCATCAAGTGAGAAAGTCCTTCATTATTTTATGTCTAATATATATTGCCTAATTGAAATATTTCTAAAAATTAAGACAATTTAATATTTACTTATATCATAAGAATTTTGTATCTTCGTTAAAAATTGTTGGAATAAGAATAACTGTTCGTTCCGCTTTTGAAGAAATGATTATCTACTACTATGATATGCAAGAATTTTTTTAGATATTGTATTCTTGATCAATTTTAGGTGCACGATGTTACACGCCATTGCACGCAATCACCACAGTATTCCAATCTTTTGGAGGCGATGATAATAGAGGATGCTATTGTGGCTAATTCTTTGATCGATCAATGTGAAATCGAGTGCGTGCTTCTCATATCAACGAATAAAGAGGCTTGTGAAATAATGTCGAATGCAATGAAAGTACCAAAGAATTGTAAGAGAGCATTTACTCAACGAGGTGACACATTCTATCCTGATCCTAATTATAGGACTTATAGTGGAAAATGTGGCACGCGCACCAAATATCTTCAAGTTTCCACCATGGAAGCCATACAGTGAGTGCGATAATTCCGTTTAGTCTTTTAGTTATTTCCTGATAATTACTTCCCTTTCTATGTAACCGATTTTGATATAGCTATTTATTATTTCTATTGATTTCCATTTTCTCAGAACGCTAAAAGAAGAGCTGCAAACAGCGGAGGGTAAGAAGCGGGAAGCTACGGTGGCATATAATACCGTACGCGAGAAGGTGAATCGCACCAATTCCGAATTGAGTAATGTCAGCATAGCGGTTCGTAAACTAAGATCTGCTCAAAGTGAATGTAACAATTTAATCAACGAGTTGAAGGATAAAATTGAATCGAGCGAAGCCACATCTGCCGACGTTTTCGTGAGTAATTCAGATTCGTTCTTCAATGACACAGCACTTGCTTTCTTCATCAGTCGAAATAATGCTAGTTATAAACCAAATTTTTTTATTTTAGCGAAACGAAGCTATGGAATTGGAAAAGAAGCTAGCACAGGAGAATAATGTGGAGAAGGTTCTAGCTGAGAATGTAGAGAAATTTCAGAAAAATGTCCAAGTCCTTGATGCAGAAATCAAACGTTACAGGGACTCGAGGCATAATTTGCACACAGTGATCGATCCTCTCAAGGTATAGCTGACTCGTACTGTATGATTTGAACACAATTCTTAATGTGTAACGATATTGTAGGATCAAATAAAGGAGTTCACGCAACAGAAGGAAAATCATCGGCAAGAGTGCCTGCGCGCTAATCGTAAGCTAGAGGAAGTCCGCCAAGCCATGCAAGGTGCTACAGGAGAGTTTGAAATACAAAAGAGAGCTACGACAAAAGCCGTCTCCATTGCTACCACGCAATGTCCTAGGATAAATACGACCAGGTTTGTCTTATGTAATAATATAATATATATAATCATAATTCTCATAAAATATTAATCTCGTCAAAATCTATTCCAATATATTTTATATTATTGTGCTCATGATTGCATGTTGAACGATTTTAAATTTTAAACTTACATATTAATGTCTCTTACATATTAATCTCATCTTATAGGTCAATAAACCAAATAAAAAGTTTATTAACTAATTTACAAGAAAAGATCCATGAAGTCGAACATCAATTTGGCTCACTAGATAATTTGCGAAAACAACTGAAAGAAAAGGAAGCGAAATACGGAGTGAACATTGAATTAGCATCCCGACTAAAGCAAAGTTGTGAAGTGAGTGAATTGCTTACTTAAATGTTATATCGAAATTTTGATTTTACAAATTTTTATTGATTTATGATATCGAAACATGAAAATTTTGAGAATGTTGCATATATAATACGCGTACATATCACAGAAACATATCGAACGGGTAAAGCACCGGCAGAACATGTTCATCCAATTGAGGGATCTGTATGGTACTTATATCCAAAAATCTTTCACCGACATACTCTCTCTAAGACAATACAAGGTTCTTATACGATTCTTTATTACATTATCAGAATATTATCAGAATTACACGTTCCTATTATCAATCTTTTGTTCTTCCACTTTATTTTAGGGCACTATAATTCTTGATCATGTAAACAAAGTGCTTGATTTGCACGTAAGCGCGCGGAATGATGAAGCTGGAAACGATACTAGGTCGCTCTCGGGAGGTGAGCGTTCCTATTCGACTGTCGCATTCATCTTGGCTCTCTGGGAGTGTATTCAGTTGCCTTTCTATTTTCTCGACGAATTTGACGTATTTATGGTAGGTCGTTGCGTGCGTTTGCACACTGAAACATTTTCTTCTTTACAATCTCTTTACAATCTTACAATACAATCTCATATATATATTTATATATTTGCAGGATAAAGTAAATCGTCAGGTAATAATGGATATCCTATTGGATCATACCAAGTCGCACCCGCAAAGCCAATTCACTTTTCTCACGCCTTTGGACACGTCACATATTCTCACCGAGGATTATGTGACAATTCACCAGTAAGCTTCTCTTACAATCTATAATTGAGAGAATGCACTTGGACATCGTATCGTTCGGACAAATAAATCTTTCTTTTTTTTCTTTAGATTGCAACCACCTGAAAGAAGAGGTCTAAGTCAGTAGATATTGAATATGATGCTTATTTCCGAAGTGAAGCAATGTACTGCTACTTGCACACGCGTAAGTTGAAAGATTGTATTTAATTCTGTCGACGCGAGAACTTGTTATCTAGTGATTAAAAAAGATAATTATTTACGTTATTTTATTGTTAAGAGAAGGAGTTTTAAAATATTTATACCATATGCATTTCTTATGAACAATACGTTCAAGTAGAATTTTTTGAGATTATTTAATATAAAAATGATAGATAAGGAAAAAAATAAAAGTACAAAATTCATGCAAGAAAAAAACTTGTGTGTAATGACTTCTGTCACTAGTATCGTATATTCTTTAGTCAGCATCTCTCTTTTGTAAAAAAAAGTACCAAGATATATATTATATATGAATTATCCTTTATTGGATATAAATGAAGATCAAATAGAAAATTGAAATAATAAATCACCTTTTATTAAAATCTTTTTTTTGGGGGGGAATTTGCGTGCTTTCGTTCATATTTGATCGTACAAACTAAAAATTTTTTTAATTTTGTTTCTGAATCATTTTTCATGTACTTTAGTTTTTCTGCAGAAATACATGTCACGAACAATGTAATTAGGAGAATATAATATAAAATGCTCAATAAGATAAAAAATATAAAGTCTTACATGAAATATAAAATCCTATATAAAATATATAGAAATATATTTCGTTAAAATATTCGTGAATAATATATTATATCAAAGTAAGATAACAGAAACATTATTGAAATAACGAATAAAATTGATAAATAATTTGTTAATATATATATATAAGTAATACAAATATTTTTAACATTCCCTCAATGATACATAAGTCATACGTCATACCATATACCATATCTGTATTATAAGATTATAATTATTTTGATTATTTCGATTATTATTGTATTATATATTTAAGATTTATTATTACTACCTATATGGCATAAAATAAAAAAAACGATGTTAGCGTATTATGTCATGTTTATTTTACAGAGAAAGTTCCAAAATGTACGTCGTTAATTAAATTAAAATAAATAAACAAAATATTGAATCCGATATTAAACCAATAAACATTTTTATTTATGCTCATTTCAACTATCTTGTCATTATTTATCGACTTCCAGAAATTTACTGTTCGAGGATTGACCGCCAGTCAGTCTTCAATCAATCTGCAGTACAAATAATTAGACAAGTAATTAGAATCCATATGAAACTCTCTTCTATCTATACATGTAATTGTTCTATGTCGTGTACCCTTAACTTCATGTATAAATTTCATGAGAATTAAGAGAAACCTATAACAATTAATAATTCTGTCGCAATGTCAAGTTATAAGTTTCTCCGAATTCTCATGAAGTTTTATCCGAATTAATTTATTGCTGACAAGCAATGAAATTCAAGAGGTGGTCAGAAGTGGACGAAAGGTAGAGCGAGATATATGCGCCCACGTTACGGACCACACCGGACCGATATAAGTGGATCAAGGTTCGCAGCATGTTGCGCGAATCTGGTCCGGTCTGGGATTCTCGGCCGTAACGCAACACGCGCTTTTATACGCATTACGCGAGTATTATTACATGCGATGCGCGTGAGATGACCGTCCAAGGTGGTTGGACGGGGCGTGGTAACGATAGTTGTGCAATCAGCAATAACGCACGCAGCTACGTGTCGGTGCTTGTGCCGGAGAAAGTGTCCGGCGAACGCTTGTGAATCGGTAATGTGATAATGCTTTAGCAAGGTGGAACATAATGGGCCTGCGGCAGGTAGTATCTGACCCAATTTCTATAATTGGGGATCCGCTCGAATTCGACGTTTCCTCGATTTTTAATCCGCAATTTCATGACTGACCGGTATTTTGCGACTCGAATTTCAAGCTCGTAGCGAACCCGGTTCGACAGATGATTTTGTGTTCAATCATGCGAGCCTGTAATCCAAAATGCTTTTACTTGAAAGTATACGAAGTAATACGATTATGCAATCTGCTCTTTTGTATCCTGCTTGAGATTTTGTGGTATAGAGTGTACACGGTTTTTCATCAAATAATTTATTTTGGGGGAAAAGTAATAATAATAAAAATTATTCATTTAATTTACGTTCGAAAGAGAAACTGTGGAAAATTTGTGCAGAATGCATCATTATTTAAGAATTTCAGATATCGTATCATTTCCAATTATGATTTAGATAAGACAAGAGTCAAATATCGAAAGCAAGATGTTTCTCCCCCGCTTTCTATTCACGTTGCATAAAAGAAAACTATAATCACGTCAATCAATCATCGTACTAAAGAGAACTCGTTTCGAGGAGTGCGTCTACTTATCGCTAATCCAGCGACTTGAAATGGATCTTTTTTTTTCAGAATCACTTCGATATTGAAGTGCATCGAAGGTAGGCGAAGGTCTCATACAATTCATATAGTTGCTAAGAAAATTTATTCATTCAAATATTATTCCTAAATAGCGATCAAGTCATAATTCAGTGGAGATAGGCAGCGGGGGCGGCGTAGGCAGCGGGGGCGGCATAGGAGATGGCAGGTTGCAGCGGCGCAGCGATTTTGGCGATCGGTGCACTGTATGCGACAGCTGGAGCAGCGGCGAACTTGGCGATCGGTGCACTATATGCGACAGCTGGGGCGGCGGCGATCTTGGCCAGAGGAGCGGCGTAGGCGAGAGGAGCAGCATGTGCGATGGGGGTGGCGATCTTGGCGACGGGGGCAGCATAGGCGAGGGATGCAGCTGGCGCAATGTGGGCAACGGGGGCAGCAGCGATCGGGGCAGCGGCGACGGCCTTGACGGCGACTGCAGCGGGTTCTTTGCGGACTACAGCGTTGAATCCGTTGATTGGGTCAGCAACGTAGTCAACGATGCGCTTGGTACCATCGGCCTCCAAGAGAGAGTAGCTTCCCTGGACGACATCGCCATCGCGAACTTCCTGTTGGCTCTTGGCATCACCGGTCAAGCTATCGTGCACGTCGTAGGCGTAGCTGTATTGGGGATGCGGGTCGAAGTCGGCGTCAACAGCCTTAGCCACCACAGCTTTGGCAACGGGAGCAGCGACCACTGCTGGTGCCGCGGCGTAGGCCAGAGGGGCGGCAGGTGCGAGAATGCCGGCGTTGGCGGCGGCGATCAGAGCGGCGAATGCGATGAACTGAAGAAAAAAAAGAGCGATTTTAATATGTGTGTGCATGTGCATGCGTGCGTGCGTGCGTGTGTGTGTGTGTGTGTGTGTGTGTGTGTGTGTGTGTGTGTGTGTGTGTGTGTGTGTGTATGCGTGTGTGAGCACAATGGTATAAAAATTAAATATGAAGAGATTATTAACGAAGTCGCAATGTTAACGAAACATGTATATATTCCGAATCTACGAAGGTTGCGTGGCGTTAAACGGTTCACTTTTAAATACCGACACCGTTATTCCGATTAATTAATTGCATCGTTTCTGGCACGATCAACGTCATCACAAAGAATGATAGACTTCGACAGAAGAAGAAACTTAGGGCGAGCGCGCTATGTAATTATTCTTGAATTGTAATCCAAATACGACGACTTCCTTCCCGTTTCAACTATTCAATTATTCATGCCACGAACTATACTGTACGCTGTACCGAGACAAATCTTGAAAAACTCCGTCTACGGTTTATAAAAGAGTTATCGGTCGCGTATTCTCTCAACGCGTATCGAGCTTAAATCGCGATATAACCGGAGATACGGCGATCCAATGAAAGGCCCAAATATACCTTGAAGGCCATTGTTGCTCGATTAATCAGCTTTGCTCGTTGTTGCGAGTCTGTGGTGCGAGTGATACCGATGGATGGACGGTTTTCGGCTTTTATACCGCTCGGAGACCGGTGGGCCCACCACGCTCTGTCTCGCACACATTTGCGCCAGGGCGTACTCGCTGATGTAACTGGGTGACGGTATCTTCGACGGTCACCCGATTCGCGGCCGCGAGGAGCACGAAATTGAGCAAGATATCGAACCACGCCCAATGAGAGCGACGAGTCGGACGCAGGATCGAACGGGGCAAATGAACGGTGAAAGACCAACACTGTGTCGGTCATCGTCGCTGCTGTCTTCGTCGTCGTCGTCGTCGTCGTCGTCGTCGTCATCATCGTCAAGGGACTAGGCCACGTCCTTGCCACCAGTTACCTAATCCTCCCCCGCCCGACCCGCTCGCTCCATAGAAAATGATTATGAGGCACTTACTCTCCCGATATTTCATTCCAGCCGCGGAATTTCCTTTCTTCCTTTCTAGTTCTCTCCTTTCTTCTCTCGCGTGTGACAGCTTCGCGGAAATCATCCATCGCGGATTTGTCAAACTTACCGGACAGGCATCGCGTGAATTCGTGCAATTCGTTAATAAATAATCCTTTCTTTTTTCCTTCATGAGGAGTCTTCTAAGACTATCGTTTAGCTGGTACAGTCTCGCAGAGCTCATTCATCATTCTATTCTCAGGCTTTCCTCGGCTCGGCTTTGATCGGTGACTTTGCCGCGCGTTTGTTAATTTTGTACTACTCTGGAACAAAATATCTCAAGATTTGATTGAAGATCTCCATATTCTACAGTTATTTTTTGCTGTCAGATTTATTTGGAAATAATGCTGGTGGATATGCGTAATGTTCTTTAGCGTAATATAATATAGCACGATTTGATTTTCTTAATTCAGAGCTGAGGCTTATAATTACCGGGATCAAGAGTATCGACGACGTATTACGTATTCATGATCCGTCTACAATCACCAGGTCTTTTCTCGGAATATGTCAAGACAATTCGTTTAACGTGTATCTGATATGTATAACGCTACTTCCATAAATCATCTTTAAATTTCCTTGACAGATAAATTTCCATGATGTATCACGCAGCTCATGTAACAGTTACATATTTCACCGTAACTCCAAAGCCAAAGCTTTGTTGCTAATTTCTTAGCTTCATTATCGGGCATTAATTTCACAACGCAAAATGCATGATCTACGCATAAGAAATTACGCGTACCGAAGATCGCACGATCGCATCAATCTGCGAGGACAATCTGCGGGGCGAGCGTGAAGTGGCGGGAACCTAGATTTATCAATCTAGGTGCCCGGATTTTCGATATCCTCCACGTGCAAGCGTCTCGAGCGACCTGGCAACAGCTATAACGCGTATTGAGCTTATCCGGCCTTAGCGATCTTTCACGTTAGATGAAGACATCGATAACAATTTCACGCGGATCTCATGTGGGCAGAGCAGTCCAGGCGACAGTTGCGACGAGCGAAATCTCGATCCCCGATCAGGACGAGGTTGCTCGATAATGCCCGCGGGGCCCGGCAATCGATCGAGGCGGGCCGCAAGCCGCGCGATACTCGGGCGGCCCACCTATTTTTGCTTTATGAAAGTGCTCCACTTCTCTCTCTCTGTTTCCCTTTCTTTTTTTCTCTTCTTTCTCTGGCACAAGTCCCAGCGACGTTAGATGATGTGACGCAATGTCGCGACACATTCGACAGCGACATGTATATCGAAATGCCTCGAAAGTTTCGCGACGAGGACGAGGAGGCGATTACCGTTCGTGCTTTCCGTTTCTTCGGCTTCGCGCAAACTGCTTCGATCGATAAAAATATCATTTCTTGCGCGTGGAAGGATACCGGGCCGACCTTAATTACAACGGCGGACTTGGTTAATCCGTCCTTGTGAAAAATGCTGCGAGGGATATATATTACGTACACATTCGTACAAATTACGTACACATTCGTCTAGACGTTATATATACATATGTATAAATAATATCTCTATTATATTTCTATTCCCGTATGTTAAAAAAGAGAGAGAGAGAGAGAGAGAGAGAGTATGAGATGCATATATGTTCAAAAGGTAGCAACTCTAATTTTAATGATCTGGATGTACGTCAAGTATTATTGCTGTAGTTACGAAGGAGTTGCGATCTAATTTCTACAAGGTCTGATGATGCAATTTGTTTGCACAAACTATTCACAAATTCGCGCTGCAATTTTCTCATTTGTTCGCGATTGAGCTCTTGGGAAATCGATTCATCCAAGGATCGCATACGAGAAGTGGCGTTTGGCATGGTCAATAATGCACAAAGGTAGACAGAGATATTGCACAACTGCACGGGGGACAATTACGCGAACGGTAAGTCTAGTTTCCAGAAAATCAAAACTGGATTACAATGTGTTGCGAAAAGAAGAAGAAAAGGAAAAAAAGAAATAAAGCAAGACAGTTAAAAGCATGGAGAAAATGTTAACACTACGAGCGCCATATATTAATTATATCCATACTCCGGCGATGTCCCATTTCCCATCATCGTAATTTTTCAAGGGAACATTCTCATTTATCTTAAAAGAGAACAAAGAGGCAGGGACGCGAAACCGCTCCTGTTCCGCCTTTGTTTCGGCAGCACATTATTTCACGGGAACGAGAAGGACCGATAGCTATTCATTCGCCGAAATCTGAACCGGCTTCCGCCTTCGCTCAAAGAGCTCACCGCCGCGATAGATCCTTCTAAGTGTCCGGGAATGGGAGTGCGCAAGGGTGCGAAATCGTGAGTGCTGGCCAAGTTCAAGTGCGATCGGCCGGCGATGTCAACGCCGACGAACTTTCAAAGTCCGGATCGACGGTGGGGATCCAATACGGTGGTGGTCCGGGCCTCTGGGTATATAAAGCGGCCGCGATCAACACTGTACATCATCAGTCTCGCTTTGGTCGATCCAAAACCAACTAAATCTACTCAACAATGGCATTCAAGGTGGGTAGAGGATCGCGGATCTCAGAAGCGAAGGATCTTCCGAGTCTGTTAGACTCCGTTCGGAGTTTATCAGACTGGGAAGCATTAACACACGAAGGTCTTGGTTCGCCGCGATCTCGAATTGTCTAGAGAATTCGCCTTTAGACCGATAAAATTCGCGAGTGGACATACATAGAGATTCATTTTCGGCCAGCTTCACATTGGGATTCAAGATCAGCGTAATCAGTTAATTCGACGCTCTGTCAGTAATTTATCAAGAAATGTATTCGATTCTTTAACGTGTTTGTTATACCGTTACAGAGATTGTTTCTATTTGAGAAATAACTTTGCTTCCTTCTCTCTTCACGTTTAACAATGTCTTCCGATCTATGATCGCCTGCGAATAACTTGGGAAATCATTTGGGGAAAGAAATCGGGAATTGAAGCAGAAACGAGACACTGATCTGTACTTCTTTTCAGTTCATCGCTTTTGCCGCCCTCGTGGCTGCCGCCAATGCCGGCATTCTCGCACCTGCCGCTCCTCTGGCCTACGCCGCGGCACCAGCAGTGGTCGCTGCTCCCGTTGCCAAAGCTGTGGTGGCTAAGGCTGTTGACGCCGACTTCGACCCGCATCCCCAATACAGCTACGCCTACGACGTGCACGACAGCTTGACCGGTGACGCCAAGAGCCAGCACGAGACCCGCGATGGTGACCTCGTCCAGGGTAGCTACTCTTTGTTGGAGGCTGATGGTACCAAACGCACTGTCGACTACACCGCTGACCCAGTCAACGGATTCAACGCTGTAGTCCGCAAAGAACCCGCTGCTGTCGCCGTCAAGGCCGTCGCCGCTGCTCCGATCGCTGCTGCCCCCGTTGCTCACATTGCACCAGCTGCATCCCTCGCCTATGCTGCCCCCGTCGCCAAGATCGCCACCCCCATCGCGCACGCTGCTCCTCTCGCCTATGCCGCTCCTCTGGCCAAGATCGCCACCCCAGTGGCACACGCTCCTCTTGCCTATGCCGCCCCTGTAGCCAAGATCGCCACCCCTATTGCCCACGCTGCACCGTTGACCTATGCCGCCCCGGTTGCTAAAATCGCCGCGCCAGCCATCGCTGCCCCCGTCGCCTATGCCGCGCACCCTGCCCCCGTCGCGTACGCCGCGCACCCTGCCCCCGTCGCTTACGCCGCGCACCCTGCCCCCGTCGCCTATGCCGCGCACCCTGCCCCTCTCACCTACGCCCACGCTGCCCCCGTAGCGTACGCCGCGCATGCCGCCCCTATTGCCAAGATCGCCGCCCCCGCTGCCATCTCTTACGCCGCTCCCGCTGCCTACGTCCATTGATCGCGTTGATCGCGCCAGCTCACGTTGTCGACTCAGGCCGAACTTATTTATTTTTATACCATGTATAAATCTTTTTGTGTGTGACTGATTAAAGAAATTACAAATGTATTTGAGATTATTATTGATTTGTGCGCGAAACCCTTATAAGACCTGGCGGGAATCTACCAATACTCCTGAACGTTATTATATTAATCTTCTGATATGTCTGTGCCTCCACATTTTCTGTTATTAAAACTCGAACACGAAGAAACGACGCGCAGGATTTAAACTTCGTAAAGGATGAAACAGTTTTAATTACTGGTATCATTGAGCATTCTGAATGACTAGAAGAAGAAAGAAAGCCAGTTTAGAGCAATCAAAAATTAGATATCTAGCGATTAGCACACCTGATGTGCTAATCGCGTTATATACGACATTCCGTTCGCCATTGCAATTGGTATTGTTCTGTATGTCGACATGCTGATGTAAATTCAACGATGTCGAAACTCTTCTGCTGCTGCTTCGCACCGAATCTATTTCGTGTTGTTTCGATGCGTGTGTCATTTACATGATTCGTGGCTCGATATCAAGAGCTACTTGTTATGTTTACGACGTGCTGCGACGTTAAATGCAATTTACATATCGCGAAACGCGATGTACAAATTTCACATCGAACCTGGAAACTTTCGCACACGCGGAGCAAAATGCGGGATATCTTATTACGACTTCGTGTAAATCTATTGTGTTGCATCGCGACGTTTCCTCGCGATTATTCCTTGAGAATCTCGCTATTAAGTCGCCATGATTTTCCCACAATTTTCAATTAGTCCAGTTAGTCCAAATTAGTCTCTTAGTGAACATTGCTGGTCATAATATTCCATAATTGGCCATATTAGGGCACGTTTGGCAATCTTCGTCAGAGCGTGCCAAACTATTTCAAATCTCGCACATTTCGACAAAGTTGTTCAGAACTGGACATTCTGGGGCAAATATAGCCATAAATGATCATACTCGGCCATAAGTTGCATCGCCCTTAAAATTTTCGCTCTTCAACCGCTCTTCGTGTCTCCGTGGTATCGGGTATTCCCGACCCTCGTCGTAGGTTCAGGATTAAGCTAATTAAATGACAGATTCTAGAAAGTTTCGAGCTTTCTTTAATCAACTTGGCATCAATCAACTTTCTGGAAGATATAAAAAAAACGAATACCGAAACGCTGACAATTTAAATATGATCTTTCACACTGGCAACAGCCTTGGCTGTTATGAAAGCCTGGCGGCCTCGAGTTGCCCGAACGAATTTCCGTCTCGCAATATACAATAAGCAATTAATTCTCTCGATCCCAAACGGATCATCGGCGTTGCCCTTGATGCTTGGGGTAAACTCGCGTGATGCCTTAGCGTTACGTTATTTCTGGCGTTTGCCACAATTGACCCACTTTCTCCGCTTTTCGCTCGTCCTTTCTCGAACGCCTCCCTGACACGAGGACCGCGGTGAGAAGCACCACTTTTGTTCGCCAGTCTCGATCGACCTATTGCAAAAGAACGTCGTTGCATCGCTCAGGAATCGCGTGACAATGGAAAGCCATCGATTTCTCGTGACTCGTTTAATCCGCGAGGAAGAAATTCGTCGACAGCGACAGCTTGATTCTCACTTAAGCTTCTCGCTGACATCTGTGCCTCGCTAATAATTTATGAGCCATCTGAGACATAATCGGCCAAGTTTGTTTGATCTTTTTATCGTTGATTACGCGATTGACTTTCCGTTTCCGGAGCTAAGCTCAGTTTTTAGGATCTAGCTCGATGACGAATCTAGCTCGCGTTATTTCTTCACACATCTCTCTCCCTCTCTTTCTTTCTGTCTCTCGAGATTCGCGCAAGACAGACAAAGACACAGAAGGAGAAGGCCTCCGAAAATCTGAACCCGTTCGTTTGCCTGCTCGTGGCCCCGGGAATTCATTTGCCGTGAGAGAAAGGCTGTCAAATTCCAGACCTCGATTTAAATTGCATTATATAATCCCCAGAGTGAGCCGCTCGCATTTTTCGGAAAGCGCCTGTCGCGCGCGTATCCGACTTTGTGTCTGAAGCGATCGATCGAAGCGAGCCGAGTCTTCCGTAGCAGGCCAGATGGCCATCGAACAACGATGAAACTTGATTCTAATTTCTAATTTTCTAATATTCTAACGTTCCAACGTCCCTCTAATGATACGGAAAGGAGAGAGAGGCAATCAGCTGTCCGTCATTCGCGTTTCGAATCAATAAGGGACATATCACGAGCGTGGTCTTGCCCGCGGCGGTTCGCTCGCTCGCTCATTTGGATTTCGAGCGGTCTCGCTGTCAAAAGTGAACCGGTCTTACGTGTGCACGTAACACAGGGCGCTATTACGAGGTGCCGCATAGTGACATTGGGCGCGGTTCTTTGATGGCCGCGGCTGCAGTCGCGTTTTCTGTTCGGTGAAAGTCGATCCGCGAACCTCTGCGATCTCGTCCTTTCTTCATCCCGTCAACGGCAGTATTTTCGTTAGTCGCGCTTTATCTTTATAAAGAGTCGGGAAAGAACGGGAAAGAGAGAGGGAGAGAGAGAGAAATAAGAAGTAATGTCCTTGTGTAATAATAATATAATCAGATCAAGGAATCAGGTGGACTTTGTTGACCTTTCTTATGCTCTGCTCGAGAAAGAAAAAAAATGCATCAGTATTTGCTTCGTCCTCTCGATAATAGTCGAGCGATAATCGAGCTTCAATTAATCCATTGCGCTCGCACAATTAGCCCTTGCTTCGATCATCGTAATGATCCAAGAGTCGTTATCTTCTTTCCGCCTTATATCGGGAAATTCGTGCTGCAAACTATTGCAGTAGTGCATGTCGCTCGCTGATCAGGCACGCATCGACTGCAATCACTTGCTCTGGCTCGAGTGCGAGTGTTATTTTGTAGAAGAGCAACGTGTCACGTGTGAAACATTTCTCTCGCATTGGCTTACGAGTACGCTATTTTTCTCGCAAGTGCAATTTTCTTTCGTTAACGTAAATATATCGTACACGTGAACGGAAGGAACAGATCGTCCTCAATTCCCGTATGACGTTACTTTATCGTCGCTTTATTGTCACGATTAATATATAAAAGCAACTGCGTCCCTACCTCCCTCTCTCTCTCTCTTTCTTTCTCTCATTCGTCAATTTAAGATGGTTTCCTTTCATACCGTTAAGAATTAAATGCATTGCACGTAACCGAAGGTCGCGTTGCATATGCACGCGTAATGTATATGCGCGGCGTGTTTCTTACGTAAAAAGAACGCCGGCGGGGGACAGAGGGGATACCCGGCCCGCGTAACAACGGGCCCAAAAGTTTGCGTAACGACGAGCGACGCGACTGACCCAACCGATTCGTGATCGATTTGCAGTGCATCGAGATGACGTTGATCAACGCGCATCAAGAGATCGTCGCTTTTACTTGTTGCACGAAATCGCAGTGCGATTATATATGATTGCGCGATCGATGTGGGGTCGACTGGCGACTCGGCGATCTTTCATCATCGCGATCTCTCGTTGGCCAGTTGTTTCCTTATCATTTCGCGCCGATTAGCGATAAACCCGCGAAGCGCGATCGTATAGAAAAATGACTGGGAAGTGATAAGATTGTCCGTTTACGGGTAACTCATGGCAAACGATTTATTGCACTTACGTCGACAACAACGAGCAGCGAGGTACAAACAACAACGGGTCGCGGGTACGCATAATAATTCTCAATTTCAAGCGATTTCGGACGGTTTACGCCGGTGCGGCAGCGACAGCTGCGGGGGTTGCGTAAGTGAGGCCGGCGAGGGGTGCGGCGTAGGCGAACGGGGAGGAATACGCGGAGCTGTACGCGATATAGGGGTAAGTCGGGTAAGTGGCTATCGCTCTGGCTGCGGCGGGAAGACCGACCAATCGATCCGCAGTCGAGGGCTGGCCAGCAATGACGGTTCGCGCAGGCACGGCTGACAGTTGCTGTGGCCGATGCTGCTCCCGTTGTTGCTGTTGCTCTTGTTGCCGTTGCCCTTCCGTCCGTAGCTGCGATTGCTGCTGCTGCTGCTGCTGCTGCTGCTGGTTTTGCAATCTCGACGACTGTCTCTGTTGCTCCTGCAACTGCTGCAGCTGCTGCAGGCGTTGCTCCTGCTGCTGCTGACGCTGCTGCTCCTGCAGCCGCTGCAGCTGTTCCAGCTGCTCGCGTTGAATCTCCTGCTCGCGCGTGATCGGCCTCGTCCTCAACGGGCCCGTCCGTGCCTCGACTACCTCGACGTCGGAATCAGGCCCGACAGCGGGGATCGACGGTGTCGGAGCAGCAACGGGTGCGATCGGTGTTAACGCAGCTGGTCTGAATGGCAATATCGGCGTCGCGACAGCACTGGCAATCGCTGCAGTCGCTGGTTCTCTGCTGACGATTGCGTTGAAGCCGTTGATCGGATCTGCGGTGTACTCCACGATACGGCGCGTACCATCAGCCTCGATCAAGCTGTAACTTCCCTGCACGACATCGCCATTGCGTGTTTCGTACTGAGCCTTCGAGTCGCCGGTCACCGCATCCTGCACGTCGTACGCGAAGCTGTACTGGGGTACGGCGTCGAACTCTTCCAGTTTCGCTAACGGTGTCACCGCCGCTGCTACTGGTACGGGCACTACTGCCCCTCGAACGACCGCCACCAATGCGAGAAACAAGAAGAACTGAAATTAATCGATAACATCTTCGGATTAGAAATGTCAAAGTTGAATTTTACTCTCTTAATATAAATCATCTTTTCCGTCATCAACCTTTCCTCTCCGACCGAACAAATGATAAGCTATGTTTTATAGAGGATCACAGTGAAAATTGAAGATTCCTCTTTAAAAAAAGAAAAGAAGATTGAAATTTCAATCGTCGATTTATATTCTGCATTTGTATTTATATTCTATATGTTTCTTTAATTTTATAATAATAGTATTTTGGAAAAGAAAAAGAATAAGCACACGTAAAAGAGAGTCAATACGTAGCCAATACGTAGTAAAAGAATCAATTTCTTGACGAAACTTGATGCATGATGATTTGCATGACATGCATTCTTTTCTCCCGAGAAATTCTTGCGTTGAAAAATTAGGGGTGCAATGCAGCCCGCGTCCAAATGCTCCCGGCTTCCCTTACCTTGCCGGCCATGTTTGTGCACGAGAGGATACCCAGAAGACTGATGTCTCGGGGTAAGATGGTCCGAACTTTTATACGCTGTTGTCGCTTTCGTGTCATCCGATGACGATGATGCTTCTTGCAGGCGGATTTGCGCCAACACCACCCGCGCATGCCATGCCCCACCTAATCACTCTATGTCTCTCTCTTCCTCCATCTTCTTTCTCCGTCAGGGTCTTCCTCTTGCGTTCGGGGGGCCGTCCGGTGACCTCCGCGATGATCATTGCGATGTACAAGAGGTCCGCCGGTGTTGTACCAACAACGTTGGTACAACAATCATCCCGTAACGATGTATGTGTGGTTATATTTCTTCATATCGCTGCCATTCGCATGTACACGCGACTTGGATGTCAATATCCCGAATGCGCAGCTCGAGGTCATTCAACGAAATTGTGAGGAAATCGTATGCTCCAAGCTGAAGACGACCTATTCTCTTTCTCTCCAGTTCTTCTCTTTCTTTCTGATCCAGTTTATAAAGATGGGACGTTAATGATACTTAGCGCGTATTCGGGAAGAACGTGATACTTCAAGGAACTCAGAAGTGAAAGATCTATTTATGAAGAGAGATGAATGTCATAAAAAGTTCAGCAAGAAATTATCTTCGTAATTAATATCAAGAAAGAAAACAGGAGACAGTTATCGAGAAACTAATGTAAAGTAGAGATCGTTGAAAGTCGTGTTTCTCATTGATTTTCCATCATATCGTTAAAGAGATATGTATAACTATTAATTAATTAATTTGATATCTGATAAATCTGATAAATAGATCTAATTCGTTTATTCGTGGCAGTAAAAATAGCTTACGCTTGAGATATTAAGATAATATGATTCCATCATATCAAGACATGACCAGCTAGTCCTATGTTCTCTCCTTCTAATTTAAGTATCTGGGAAAAAACAAGTGCATTGCCCAACGCATTCAAAATTCGATGTGCGCAGACAACTGATAACCGAAACCATGTAATCGTACGCCGTGCACGTATGCATGCGTGTCGTACGCCGATATGTCGAATACAGGCAACCTATCAAGGTCGTTCGACGAAAGTATGAAGCGTCTTGCAAACGAGCACGCGTACTCTGCAACTGGTCGAGTTTTACATTCAACGGGAACACGATTATGTTTGTTAACGCAAGTTGACATTGTTATTGCGTTAATTGTCATATGATCGTTCGTTATTACTTTAATTTCGTGGCGTCTTCCACATATCGTTAACGATACAGAGAACTCGATAGACGAAATGATATGAATTGAGTACACCTCGGAGATAATTATTTGTGATTCCAATGTTCATTCTAAGCCTTCCTATTCGCTTTCGCGCTTTCTTTCTGCCAATTAAATCTGCGTTTATAATTCTGCAACGCCTCGCGCGGTCAATTAATCGTTATTTTATAAATTGCGGAATTCCAGGTTTCTATTCTGAATGTTCTAGATTAAAGTCCGAACAGAAAGCTGAGGCTGCGCGATTACATCTCTCAAAACGGAAATAAAGACTTGTCTTGATATCTTACATTCGCGCGAAAGAGGACCTTTTCGTAGCGCAAAACCTAAATCGTGAAATTTACGTGCGCCGTTACATTACTCAGCAGCGCATTGCGTTACATCAGCTCGTTCATCACAAGTTGAACGGTTCTATTTGTGAATTCACGACAGAGCCATGAGATTCCATGAAAGTCCATTATACGGAATTGCACGATGCAATAATGACGTAAAGAGTGAAAAAGCTAACTGGTATCATAGCAAAATTTCTCGGGATAAAATTCAACGACATGCGGGTTGTATAAAAAATGTTTAATGAGAATCAATATATTAACAATTCGTCGTCGATGCGGCGTATGCGATATCATATGACTAGTTCTCTCGTCCGGTATTATAAAGGTATTCCTCAAGGGCGATAAATGAGTGGCGATGCCGGAATCTTGATGACAGGTTTCACCACCGCTAAGGGTGGTTCCCGACGTACTACGGCATTAAATCCATTCACGGGATCGGCGGTGTACTCGACGATTCGCCTAGTGCCATCAGCCTCGATGAGGCTGTAGCTGCCGGTAACAACATCACCATTCCTGTTCTCGTGCTGACTCTTCGCATCGCCCGTTAACGTGTCCTGGACGTCGTATGCGTAGGTGTACTGAGGATGAGGATCATAATTCGCGTCAATTACAGGCCTGGCGACCGGAAGAGCACCTGGTCCGACTGGAATTGCCGGAACCGCTGATAATGCTGGCAAAGGGACAGCTGCGCTCCTACATGATATCGCGAATATCGTCATACCCAGGATGATTATAGACTGTAATGTAATGTAAAGGGATTAATATGAAAGACAAAACATTTACATTTATACAATTTATACAACACGTTTCATTCCTTTACCTTGACAATCATCTTCCGAGACGATTCCACGCTAAATGTGATCGACATATGTGTCATAAACAAGACTGATGTTCAATCAAGCAGTAGCGGATGTATTTATAGTAGTATCGGGATGGTCATCGATTGAGGATCACATCCCTTGCTGCATCGCAAGCAGTTTTCGAAGGTGCAGTACGTGATACGATGACAGAAATTTCGCTCTCGATTTATAACCGCTCGACATATACGTCGATAAAAAGGAAAATCACGGCTGAAATATTGACCAAGCATTGTTACATGACTTGTGTAATACCGCGCTTAATCGCGATGATCGTTCGGAATGTCCGTAAACGATGATACTTTTCGCAGCAATATCTTGCTTAATCTCTTGCATGAACGCTATTAATAAGAAAGAATCTTCAACAATTTTTAAAGTTCATAAACTTCCATATCCTATTCCTTAACATCAAAATTGCTTCAGTTATGTAAAAGCGAAGAAAAAAATGAACTTAAATATAATAAAAATTACGATTTATTATGATATCGAAAATTCTCGAAAATGATAAAGATACGTTACACGAGACGTGAGGAAACAAGATAAATGTGGTCAATAATTTTTCTATGTGACATCAATGCTTTCACTCTTGCGCAATTCATACGTTTTTACCGGCCATAATTGTAACACTTCCGTCATATGTACCGAGAATATCAAGTGCGCGAGAATGATTCATGATTTTGAGTTCCATTCCGATTTATGAAACATAATATAATTTCAATGCGATATCATCTCAAGATTTTTCAATTATATTGCCAAATTATTCTAATGAAATAACTTTCATTAGAAATTTCTAATAAAAAGATATAATATAATATTATAATAAATATTATAATTTCCCTATTGAAATGTCCTTTTAATAAAAAATAATCACTCTTCAAGCCGCAAGATCACGTGTGAGCTCAACAAAAATATCGTTGAGATCTTTCTTATTCCGAGATTATTATAAAACGGACTTCCCAGACACCTTGTTAAAAGTGTGACTCATCTTCATGTTGTCTCTTCTTCCTTCATAAACAGAGATGAATCATTCACAGTATGCATAATTATAGAGGACGAGTGCCGATCCTGACCGTGAAACAAGTCTACAGAACTTGCTTGCGCTTATGTAATTTTATGTCGCTGACGGGATGCTTCTTTTATTCTTCCTACAATCTCTCAATGCAAAATCATGTATATACAATTTTATTAACGTGTTACATAATACAAAATTGAATGAAGTTATACATCAAGCGTGATTTTTTATATGATGATATAAGCGATACATATCTCTCTTTCTTTCACTCTCTCAAATATATCTATATATTTTTTAAAAATATTATAGATGGAGATAAGATCGACATTTCGTTCAATATAAAACAATCAATATTATTTTATCATATAATTATTATATTATAAATCGGATCCTGTACAGCAATTTCTGTACAGAATATTTCTACATTTTCTAAATCTACGATCTATCTAGATTTTATGCAATACTAACATCTACACTGCTACATACCTATATTTGTAATACCTATATCTGTCACATAGTGACTGTGTATACGCATATATATACACACACACACATATCAACACAATATTTTCGTACGAGTTCTTAACTTAACATTACGATACTATCGACATTTTCACTTTGTGATGATGTAAACGAATACAACATGAATAATGAATGATTGATATTACGTATTGTTATACAAATACTTTCCATTCTATGCAGTAATCTGCAAATGCAAATGCAAATAATTACTTATCTACATGAGTCAGAAAAGTGACATTAAAAGATATATGCATTTCTTTGTTCGTCTATTTTAAAATATTATTGACAACAAAATAGCCGGAATTCGATTTTGTATATAATTCATACATAATTCATAAATTATGTATGAATTATTCGTAAATTTGTAACATATATCTTGATATTCTAATATCTCGATCAAGTCATCAGATAACGAAATACAAAAATATTTCTTAAGTGATATTTTTAAATTAATGTATCCGTCAATATTTAAATTAGGCTGATTCAAAACGTTCAACTCCATGCAAACAATATTGTGTAAACATTCATGAACATTTCGTAACAATGTTTTGTAAACAAAGTTTCCAATCATTATTCATATAGCTTTCTTTACTGGCCAAACATTGCAAGCTTAGCTTAGCTATAGTCATACTAGTAGCTATTTAAAATTTAATTTCGATAATAGATTCTAATAAATAAAACCAGGTATATTTTTTACCAAAACTTTATACTATTCACGGCCATGTGATCTTCTGACGCTTTTTTATCAATAACTCCTGAAATATTTAAATATGTATGATATTATGCATTCAAATAATTATATAAATAATAATTATATAAATGTCGTATATCATTTTTTAATAGTTAAATTGAGGCTACTATGTTATTTGTTTATCGAAAATCAATCTTTTGTGTCTCGTCTTATATAATTTACTTGCTCAATAAAACATACAGAGAATATTGCATAAATAATAGAAATTTACAATAACATATACCTCAGTCTGTTCATTGCACTTGCGTTTACTTCCATTGCATGTGACTTCTGATTTTGATGAACATACTCGGATTTTTTTCGGCATTGATTTCTCATCATTGAGAAAAGGTTTCAATTTGTCGGACATTTGAGGACAGGATGAATGTAATGTCCTCTTATTTCCCTTATTTGAATCATAAGTTGAACTACGCATATTGTTATTAAGAAGAACGCATTAGAATGATCCTGCGTTTCATTTATTTCATTAATAAATAGATATTTTTTACTCATAAGAAGCTTACTTCGCGATTGCAAATTTCTCTAATGTCATCCCTGCTGTATTTGAATCTTTAGCGCGCTGTCGTTGTGGAAAAGGCATAGCAACTTGTTTATACATTTCCAACAATTCATTTCTGCGCAACTTCTCAAAATTATGGATTTCAATACAGCTCTAAAGAGAAAAAAGATATAGACGAGCAATTAAGAACTGTATATTATAAAATATACAGTTAGAATAGAATAGAAATATAGAAATTACTATACTATACTATAAAAGTTACTTAAATACAACTTAAATACAACAATGTAAGCGATTCTTTATATAGTTAGAGTTATTAAAACATATATCATAGATCTCTATTTAAAAAATTCATATAAGATTCATTATATTCTGAATAACAATACAAACATATACACACACACACGCAGGCGCGTGCGCGCGCGCGCACATGACGCGCGCGCGCCAGATGACGCACGCACGCACACGCAAGCACGCACGCATGTACGTACGCACGCACACATATGTATACACACATTTATTTATTTATTTAGCTTGTTGCTATTTAATCTATTCCAAATTCATCACGTTAATATTAAAAATTTGTAAATCTACTACATGTATATTAATTCAATATACATATACGATATACATATATGCATACATATATGTGTGTATACTGATACTTTTTTATCATACAGTGAATGCATTAAAATGAGCGAAACAAAAGAGAGATAAGAAAAATAAGAGGTTAATAAACACACCCAACTTGCACAACGAAACTTACGTTCTTCAAGATCTCGCGTAACTGACGTTCCGACAATGATTCCGGGTGCGTGAGTTCGTACGTATCCAACGACGACATCCTCGCTTCCTCGTCGCGCCAAAAAAATGAATCGTCAGCAACCTCGCAAACATTTCATAAGACGCACAATTCAATACCGGCCGTTATCGGGCCGCTTTATCATAGTATCAAATATCGAGTACTATCGAATGTTGCGAGTGGCTTCTTATATTGACGCTCGATCATGATTTTCGATATTAATCGAACGATGAACATAATTCTGTCGCATTCATAATTAACAATTAATTTGACCACGGTTCAATGTGATTCAATGCGCTAAATGTGTCAAACGAAAATGGAATCTACATTTTTTCTTTTTTCATAGAAATATTATAATGAATGCAGTTTTTACTATGTATAGTGCACGTGCGTCAGGCATGGCGAAATTGGATATATGTTTAAAAATGGTGCTCTTCCACCGGATTAATCTGAATTCGCTTCCTTTATTAAGTCATTACTGTAAATTTTCAAGAAGCGCTGTGAAATTCAAATCGAAAGATAATGCTTCAATAGGAAATTCAACTCTACCAAATAAAGTGAACCTAAGTAAGTCGATATCGGATATATAATTTTAATATATAACCTCTATGCTGGAAAAAAATTCTATTTGATTTTTTTTTACAAGAATTGATTTAGCATCACTATTTTAGATATAGATACGATACGAATATAAAATTAATTGATTTTTTTAGATTTTTTTTTTATAATAATTCTCTATAATAACTCTTTGTGACATGAAAAATATAACCTATTCTCAGATGGCCAGAAGTTAACCGAATTAAAAACCTCGCTGTTTGACAAAGAAATAAGTAAGAGACGGGATCAAGCAAGTCGAAGTATATTGGTGCAAATACCTTCTGTGAATTTATGTGAAGATCTTCAGAGCTACTGTGATCAGTTCGGGAAAATTTTGAATATGCACTACTATGAAATAAGTAAAGATTATGTATGTTATTGTTCATTATCTAATTTTATTATATTTAATTATTATTATGCTTAAATATTAATTTTTAAAAACTGAGAGTGCACAAATATTGGAAGTTACGGATGTACTTATTATGTATTATGAACGGTTTACTTTCAGAATTATGTCTTAATTGAGTTCCAATATGCAGCAGCGATAAATGAAGTTATGTCGCACGCTTCCTTTAAAAACAAAAGTGGTATTGTTTCTGCAAAATCACCAATTTTATGGTTCCGTAAAGGGCATCCCATTACTTCTCACAATTGGAAAAATAATAAAAAAAAAATATCTATAAATAATGGATTGATACATCCCAATGAAAATGATATAGCACAGTTATTACGCGATGCAAAATCGGTAATCTCATAAAATTATGATCTATATTACAGTTGACATCTTTATTACAATATAAAACTAATACTTTTGCTCTTTCTGCCCAGATATCTGCCCAAATGGTAACTCTGTATGATACACTAAAGCTAGATGATTTAGAAATAAGACTGAGATTTCACACTGCTTGTTACTTAGAAAAATATTTTTCTGGATTATTTCAAAATATGAAAGTTCTACCATTTGGTTCTACCGTAAATGGTTTTGGAAAGAAAAGGTCTGACATTGATTTAGTTATCGTTCCTGATGATGTCAAAGTAAGTATATAAGTAATATTTGGATTACTTAAGAAATATTTCATTTTTTTTATGAAGAAACAAGAAAGTAATTAAATCAAATATTTATAGCGTAATGTAATGAACAGGCTAATATTTCATACTAAGCCTATAAAACGAAATGAAAGACAAGAAATAAGGGAATTCTTGGGTACAATAGCAAGCGCTATGCAATGTTTTATTCCAGGTATTAAGAATATACGACGAATCCTGGAAGCTCGAGTACCTATATTAAAATTTTATTATGAATATATACATCTTGAATGTGACTTAAGTGTAACGAACATGTAAGTTAAAAAACATTAAGATTTCTAAGCTTAGAAAAGAGAAAGAGACGGAAACAAGGCGTCTTAATATTTTGTAAAATAAGATAATTTCAATATTAATCAAAAAGTAAAATCACCAAACATCACGTTTTTCATGAGTTATTAACGAAAAAAATTTTAGGACTGCTGTATACATGTCCGAATTGTTATATTTATATGGAGAAATAGATTGGCGAGTAAGACCATTGACTATAGCAATACGACAGTGGGCAAAGTCTCAAAAGATAACATATGAATCGCCAGGTTTTTGGATAACAAATTTTTCTCTTACATTATTAGTATTGTTCTACTTACAACAAAAAAAGATATTGCCATCTCTAAATATATTGAGAAAGTATGCAAGTAAGTAAAATCTATCATAAATAAAAAATTTTGCAATAAATAATTAATTAACTTTTCTCTTTACAGCATTCAATGAAATTCGTTTTGAAAATGGTATAGATTGCAGTTTTCTGCGGAATATCAGTAGTTTGCCAGCTGAATATATATATAAAATAAATCAAGATAATTTGGAAGACCTTCTTCATGGCTTTTTCGAGTATTATGGAAAGTTTGATTTTCAGACAAAAGGAATATGTATTCGCGAAGGCGCGCCGATCAAAAAAGCGACATCTGCGGCACTCCATATCATCAACCCTTTAGAAACAAATTTGAATGTTAGCAAAAATGTAAATATTTCCGAGTTGAATCGTCTGAAGCAAAAAGTACACGAGGCTCTTTATATATTGGAGACTACCAATAAATCTGTAGATGATCATTGGGGCTTTATGGCTCTATTGAATACCGAAATTATTAGTGCAACAAATTTTAATAATAAAATAAATAAAAAGATCCAAAATTCTTCAGAGGCCTACCATAACTACTATGAAGTTAACGAAAGTGACATTGCTCAATCAGAAATTCAAAAGAAAGAATCGAAAGAAATCGTATGATATCCAAGTGATGTATATACAATCTGTCTTCTGAGGTATACGTATGTTATATGTGTTTTTGCAAATAGAAATGTATATTTTGAGTGTTTATGACATTTCCTGTATTAATGATAATACAGCAGAGATATTTTATGCATAAAAAAAATGAAAGGAGGAAGAATAGAGAAAATATCTTTCTCCTGCAAATGTATAATAAGAATATCAGTTAGATACATTCGAAAGACACTTACCACTTACTCATAAAATACCGCTAGCAATTATCAGATCGATTTATTGGTTTTTATGCAAACTTCACAGTTTTTATTGCCATATTAAAAAAATTTTTTAATATTGTAATTAGTTTTTTGTTATTCTATCAATTTCATTATTCTACCAAAGTTTTCAGTTTTACATATCTGTAAAATGCATCTGCAATAATCTGTAAAATTCAACAACAAGGGATTACCGAACCGTACATCTGTTATATTTTATATTATATATACGCATATACATACATATATATGCATATATATATATATATATATATATATGTGTGTGTGTGTGTGTATACGTATATGTATATGTGTATGTATATGTATAAATGAAGGATATATTTATTAACTTTGTATTATACACACACGTGTATGTATATATGTAATATATGTGTATATATATATTAAACTATATATATATAGTATATATATATAGTATATATGTATAGTATATAGTATATATATAGTTTACTATACCAATAATTTCTGACACTTTCTGTTTATATGCTCACAGTATACATCCGCTATAGTTAGAACGTTTTCCGCTGAATTATGCGTCTTCCTTGATTAAATTTGAAATAATAATGATCGCATGGAGGGGCTTCATAAGGAAGAGCTAATTTCTTGTAATATCGGTTACTTACGTATATTTCTTTCTTCCTTTTCTTTTTTTTTAAGTAATCCTGGATATTATCATTTATAGAATTAATAATGTATAATCACGAAATGCCCACGCAAAATATCAACGGACAATTCATGTTTATAATTATAATGCGATTGACAGTTACATGTAACGCTCGAATTATGCTATTCTCTGCGAATGAGTATCGTCGATTAAATTTGTAATGTATATCGGGATTGGCAGTGTTGTTTACTAGCTAGGTATCAACATTCATTCGATCGAATTGCGCGAAATACATTTTACTGGACTGTGCATTCAACTCATCATCCAAATAAAATGACACCGAAATTTGACGAATGTACGATAAAAATAGGATTTCGTTCATCGTAAAATAGAGAAGCAAAACACATTTTATAAACGTAAAATAAGATCTTTGATATAACGAAATGAATAGTACATGTTTGCATAAAACGAAAAATGCGTTTATGATTTGAACATTGTATGCATCAAGTTGTATATATCAATTAATTTTTATCAATTATATTTTATATAAGATGAATGTATAATTGATCGAGAATGAAGAAGGTTGTTAAGATAAATAATATAAAATTTAATTTTCATTTAATTTTCATAAATATGAATTTTCATTTAAGCAATTTAGTATAAAATTATAATATAAATAATGTCTATTTAGTAATCAGTTTATAAAGTATTTAAATTGCTTGAAATTATGAATGTAATTAATAGTACATTATTATATTTTTGATTAATTTAGTGCAATCATGATTAAAATTAAAACCAAATTAAAAAATACAATTGCAGTTATTGTACAATTTGTAATTATTGTACATTATGTACGCGCGAATGTTTCGGTCGAAAACCTTTCTTTTTTCTTTCATTATTCCTAATCAAGGCTCTATACATCAATCATACTCCGACATGTCGATAATATACGAATAGTGCAGCGATAACGCGCTTGATCGCACTTTTGCTTTTCCTTTCTGAACGTCTCACGGTAACAGCAATATCTAAAAGTCGATATCTTCGAGGCGCTTTCATCATCGAGTGCAATTAAATCGCTATATAAAAGATGTTCACGGGGAGTCGCGCGTATCGTTTCGCAGCTCCGACGAGAGACATAATGTAAACGTCAAAAATTCGGAAACTCGCGTAGTACAAACATCGCGCATTTGGTCAAGATCTCAAAGATGGCAATATATTTTTCTAAGCAAAACGATATCAATAACGTAAGAGGAAAATTTGTAATCCAAGAACTTGGATTTATATAATCTTCTGATATTTTACCCACTGTCATATTGTCGTGAGTGGCGGTCTTATTCGCAAATCTATTTCTCCATACAAATATAACGAATTATCTTAAATTGTTATATTAATATAACGAATTACCTTAAATTGTTATATGAAGAAATAGTGGCAAATAAGGCCATCAGCTCAACAATACAATAATGAGCAAAATATCAGAAGGTAACAACAAAAAAATATATTTCCATCTTTAAACACATCGAGAACATATGCAAGTAAGTAAAATCTGTCATAAATAAAAACATTTTGCAATATATAATTGATTAATTAATTAACTTTCCTCTTTACAGTCTTTGATAACATTCATTCTGCAGGAAATGCTTTTGTACGGAATATCAATAGATTGCCAATATTGCTGAATATATATATAAAATAAGTCAAGATAAGTCCAGAACTTCTTCATGGCTTTTTCGAGTATTATGGGAAGTTTGATTTTTAGATAAGAGAAATATATATTCGCGAAGGCCTGCCGATCCGAAAACCGATATCTACGGCGCTCCATATCATCAATTCATTAGAAACAAAATTTGAATGTCAGCAAAAATGTAAATATTTCCAAGTTGAATCGCATGAGGCAAAAAGTATACGAGGTTCTTTATATATTAGAGACTATTAATAAATCTATACATAATCATCGGCGCTTTATGGCTCTATTGAATACGAAAACTGATTAGTAACGTATCATATTCACGTATGACGATGTACTGTTGTACTGATGGTGTACTTTTTACGTTACAGGATTCAACTCAGAAATATTTACATTTTTGTCGACATTCAAATTTGTTTCTAAAAGATTAGTGATATGGAGCGCCGTAGATGTCGGTTTTCGGATCGTGAAGATTAATTTTTCCAAATTATCTTTAATGATGAAATAAACAACAAAACAAACTTTAATGATAAAATAAAAGAAGAAATCCAAGATTCTTCAGGACGAAATGTCTATCGTAGCTACTATGAAATTAACAAAATTGACATCGCTCAATCAGAAGTTCAAAAGGAGGAAACGAAAGAAATAGTCAAATAGTCAAGAAATAGTGATATCAACGAACAAATGGCAAGTGATGTATATACAATCTGCCTTCTGAATATATATATATATTACATATGTTCCTGCAAATAGAAATGCTTATCTAAAATGTTTAATGTTTGATGTCTAATGTTTAATGTCAGCAAGAATGTAAATATTTATAAATTGAATCGTACAACGCAAAAAGCATGCGAGGCCGTTTATATATTGGGGATTACTGATAGATTTATAAATAATTATTGGCAATCGAAAATAATGTAATGACGAAAGTGCACTTGTCGAAGATGATCCGCAGCTTGATTCTCCTTATGACAGTTTTTTGATTTCACATATGGCGCAGAATAGACTTCTCTCTCTTTATTATTCCTCATCTTATTAGATTTATATTTGTTACTATTATATGTCGGTAGAATATCCAAAATCTTCGAAAAACCGATAATCTCGGCTCTCACAACAATACGTTCTTCCATACGCTAATAAATAACAATATATATTTAAGCCACGGCATTCTTGAGTCTCTCGAGTCTCTTTGACTGTACGGTAGGCTCGCAAATATCCGCTTGATACATCCTTGGACATATATCTCTTTCATGTTATTCCATGTATAAGAAAGCGATATATATATATATATATATATATATATATATCGTTTTATATATATATATATATATATTGATATACATGATATATATCATATGATATATATTGATATATCAAGACTAAGGATGAAAGCGTCTTAATTCGTCTTGCTCTTGCGATGGTGGCGATGATGATGCAGATGATGGTGCCGCAATTGGGAGCGCGTCTCCTGTACGGCCGCCACCAAAGTGCGCACTGCCTCCTCGTGACCCTCGAAACTGTCCGCTTTCTTCAGTTGACCGAGGGACGATGTTCCCCCGGCTGCACTCTCGATACCAGCACCGCGCTTGCTTTTGGGCCGCGGAAAGGTCTCCCAGGAACGCTGCTTCTGTACGAGAGACGACGACGTCCGTGACGTCGGTCCGATCAAAACGACAAGTGTTTTCCGAGGGTCCTGCGCCACTGATTGTTGACCTACCGTCCCATCGGCAATGCTTGATCGCCTGCTGTTGCCGGAACCGGTAGTGCTAAGACTGTCACAGCTAGCACGCCGCCGCCTCCTCGCATCGGCCGCCTTTCCATCGGCGTAGAACATCTCCTCGGAATCGCTGACCGGATAGATCTTTGTAGTCTTGACACTGCTGATCGTTGGTACCTGATGATCATCGGTGGGAACCGCATGCACCTGCGCCTGCACGCGCTTCTTGGCTTCGCCCATGCTCGATGCTTCAGAGATTCTTTGGTATTCGCCCTCATCTCCTATCAAAAGCATGACAAATTTTAGAAACTAGCTATCGCTAATCCTTTGTGCTCCTCAATTTGCTCACTGATAGCCTGCCATGATGATAAAACGAATTTTATTTTAGTAATGGCTGAATGTGCGTGACAGGTGTATACAAGTGGGAATCATCGTACATCTCTCATTAATATTGTATATTTACATCGTACATCGCATATATGTGGCGAACGGTGTAGAGGCACTTTACTCGCATTCAATTGGATACTTATTATCTCTACAAGTCTAAACCCGAAATTTCACCCCGTGGATTACAAAGAAGACCTGCATGTAGGTTTTCTTCACAATGTATCAATGTATGCGTTTACGCGAGCGATCCGCCTTTTTGCTTTAGATTACGTTGGCATCTTACCGAGATGCGATTGTGGTTGCTGCGAATCGGTACATCTCTCCACTTGGTCGAGCGCTTCAGCAGAAGTATCGCCGGTGCCACCTTTCAGGGAACGATACAACGACCGCATCTTGCTGCCGGACGAATGTCCTGGCGGTGTCTTCGGTTTCGAGCCATCAGGCGATTTTCGCGAACGCCGACTCTGGCTGCGATCGCGACCGTCCTCTCTGCCCGGTGATTTTTTGCGATCATCTGGTTTCGTCCTGGCCTTCTCAATCAGTTGGCTAAGCACGCCTCTCTTCGAATCGGTTGACTTGGCTGTCCCGTACACGACTATATTGCCGCTCGTATCCAGGACGGCGCCGACACCGCCGGATGGTGTACGACACCGCGTCGGAATTTCTTTTGCTTCTGTATCAAACGAGTTGATGCTTGATCATCATCTTAGCATCGTAAGCTTCGTAAGTGCAATCAATTATCTCCTTGGCGCTGTCGCGCGATTTAAGGAACACGCATCCTTACCTTTCATGTATAGCGCATTGTCGGCACTTGCGGTGGTGCTACGTGAATGACGATGCTCCTTTGTCGGTGCCTGAGGATGAGATAGCGGCTCTTGCATCTGCAAACGCGCCAAGTGGTCTAGCAAGGCCTGCAAGTGCTGATTGTCGGCTGCGTCCGCTGCAGCCATGCTCACTTCTCCAGCGCCGATACCGGTGGAGAACGATTTGACGAATGGCTCCAGATGTTGAGCGAGAACCTGCAGCTTTTTTACTTCGCTTCTTAGTGATAATATGTCGTTCATCTGTAAGAATGAAACCGAAAGAAAGAGAAATGACGAACAAGAGAGAAAGGGAAAGATGCAGGGAGTAACCGTGATTTAATTTGCCAAAAGAACACACCTGAGAGTGAAAAATTTCTTTTTCTATGTGAATCCGGCACACCTGCTCCTCCCAAAGCGCGTCGAAGACATTCCTGAGTCGTTCCAGCTCCATTTGATGATGCTCCAATTGTTGTTCCAACAAGCGGCAATCCCTTGCAACGTGATCATAACGCGTGCCGAGCGGTGGTGTGTTCGCTCTTTTTAAGACGGAAACGTCTCGCTGAAGTTCTCCCAATCGTTCTTTTACCGTCATTAACTGCTGGCTCAGTTCCTTCAGCTGAGTGTCAAAGGTGCGACAGTGATTCGAAAATGGACCGCCGTCGATACCGCTCTTTGACGATGGCCTCTGTAAAGTGGTTTTGCTGCTCTGTTGGAAAAACGACATTTCTGATATAAAATGTGGATTGACCGCATCTTGGATCTTGCAAATCTCCAATTGTCCGCCACAATCATTTCCGACAATTCAATAGCAATTCTAGAAATGATTTTCATACTCGAGATCAATCAGGTACAGAAGAAGATAACTCGTACTCTCTGCTGTTCTTCTTCTTTTTTATGGCTATCAATCGCTATAAATGGATCATGATATACCACTTAAAATTCTGCAAATGAGAGAAATACTTGAATGAAGAAACGTGAGACTGAAGAAGAACTGTAAGACCTGCAATATTCATAGAGCCGTTATTATGGAAATTCAAACTACCTTCAATATTATGCCCCTTTCGCTAAGGATTAAAACAATTGGATCGCGGGCCAAACAATGATCATGTGATTCGGAACATTCGAGGACCAATGCCCGGCATAAGGCAATGAAGCAAACGCGTGAATCGTCGCGGCATTATTCGCTAGTATTCCATTATCAGCTGCTTAGTCGACAGGATTCACATGACACTCGCTTATTCATTCTAATTCTAATTCGCATTCTCGCTAGTCTTCTCGTATCCTCCCGAATTCTTGTATTAGCTAACGCGCTACATCTTCTCGTCCGCGAGATCAGTTGAATTTTGTATGATTACAGTAGAACTATATATTTGTGTTTGTTAATGTAACATCGGTGATTAGTGGATGTAGTTAAACAAGATAAAACATCATACTTGGGACGCGTATTACGGGGGCCCAAATACAGCCTTCTAAAAGCAATTCTCATCGGAGAGATCAAGGGAAAAAGAGGTCACAGGCAATATTCATGGCTCCGTAACATTAGGAACTGGTGCGACATCCCAGATGCTGCCACTTTATTTAAAGGTGCAGAAGAGGGCACGATTCGTATTGTGCGATGAACACGTGAACGCCTACACGCTAGATTAAGCGTATGGCACTATAAGAAGAAGAATACAATTTCCTTGAATATTTCCTCGTGATCCCTGAGAATATATCTCGCGCCGCGATAGACTAAGCAACCATTGTAACGATGACAGGTAAGCTGCACTTGCTGATGAATACAAATGGAAGAATGTGCTTCGCATTTCCATCACGAAATACCTGTTATCCCCGGGGAGAATCACACGATTCTTTAATACCCAAAAACAACGACTGAGTCTCGTAGTCTGACTATTAATAGTCACGAAAGCCGGAAGATGATAGAACGCATAACATGAAAGTAAAGGGACGACATGTCGATTATAATCAATCGATTGGTTTCGTATCCGCGCAAACATGTACCTGAAGCATCTGCGAATCCGATTGACTCATAGTATGGCTACTACCGCCGCCTCCTGTTTGATCGTACAGAGATTCGGTGGTCTTCGATGTTTGCACCTGGCCGATGTAGGGCTGCAGGACTCGGGCGAAATCGATCCTATAGTTTGTTTTAATGTGAGCAGCGAGTAAGGGCGGTCGCGATGGATGGCCCAGCTGGGCGACACGGCTCAGTCGTTCTAGCATGGGATGGGCCAGCTCCAGGAACTGGTACTTGGTCGCTCCGCTGGTAAATGCTGTGCACAACATCAGGTGCATCTGCAGCACGGGTAGCGCACCGCCCAAAGCCAGTAATTGCGAGCGCACCATGCGCTCCTTGGTCTCAAACTGGCGTTGTAGCTCCGCGAGTGCATAGCCATGCGTCTTCGTTATCGCTTCCTGCATGCCCTGGCAGAATGCATTAAGTGCGCGTTTCTCCGACTCGAGGCTATGCCGCAGCTCATCCAGCTGGGACTTTAGGGCCAACACGCCGTCCCGTATGCCAGCCTGGAGCTCGCAAATGGAGTTTACCGCGCGCTCCATCTTCTTCGAAGCCTGCTGCCAGGCACTCTCGATGTCCACGCAATGCACTCGCGCGTCCACGGGTGTGTCGCGAAAGCACGTAGCGCATAGCATGCACTTGGCGCTTTGACTATACATTATATATTGCTCGCCATGGCTCGGACAACGCCGTTGGGTATCTTTGGCACACTTGCTCATGTGGACCACTTCATGCGTGGAGAACATCTTTGCACGATGCGTATGTTCCCTGCAGTGGGTGCAGAGCGCCTGTCCTGTAAATACGCGAGACTTGTTCCGAATATATTCCAACGGTTCACTCTTGACTAGAACTAGATTGACATTGCACTGCAGAACGTACCGCACGTTGTACAGAAGAACATAGTAGACTTGTCGCGTTTGTCGCAGTTGGCACATGGTGGGTTCTCCGAGTTCGCCAGCTCTACCAATTGGCGTATCAGCTGATCAGGCGGTGGCAGCTGTGCTCCATCCTTCAGCTGTGTCTGCTGCCTGCGTATGTCATTGGGGATATCAGTCCAATCAAATTTCTATCAATCACTCGTGGTAACGTATGCGCTGCGGGTGCGTGTTCACACCCGTGTTCATGTACATTCGTGCGAATGTGTACGTGTACGTGCATGGAATTATTGGATACCTGGTCAAATCACGCCGCTACCTACCCGCAGATTGGACACTTGATCCCATCAATGTGCGGACCGTGGATGCAGCGGGCACAGAAGGTGTGGAAGCAAGATAGCAGGCAGGGCTCATTGTAGTAATCGTGGCAGACACCGCAGGTGAGCGGATTCCTGGGTCCACCTCCCGGCACGCCCGTTGTGCCGTCATCGCCAACCCCGTCGACCGCCGAGCCCGAGCTTGCCATCGTCGTCAGCGATCAATCCAACTGATATCGAGCCATACGCGCGTGATCAACACGCGCCTGCCGCCTCTCTTCACGATACCGCTCCCTGTCTTGCCATGCTCGTCTATCTCTCTGCAAGCAAAGCGGTTTTAGCGACTTACGTCGCGATTAAGCGACCTTATGACGGCCGCAACCTCGGCGTTGCGGAATCTGCGCTCACAGCCGTAATTCTAATCAAGATGTTTACCTCTGGACCGTTGGTCCTCTCGCGAAGACACCCCCGATCAGAGAGGCTGGTTTATCGGCTGCTCGCTCGACCCGTCATTCTGACGTAGCGCGTAACGCTGACCAACCCCGTCTCTGCGCAAGTGACGATCAGAACGACTGACGTCACCGAAAGCGCCCACCACTGATCTCACCCTCATCACCCTCTGCTTGCGGAACGCGGCGCGCCTCTGTGTTAGTGCTTACATGTAGGTGCACGTAGGGTTGTGTGCGAAACGGAGATTCGCAAAGTCGACCTAGCCCGCTCGCGTTCGTTCACTCTCTCATCCCTCGCTCCTACCCCCTTCCGCAGCCTACACCGTCTACGTGTGCGTGTGCATGTACGTGTATACGTAAATACACGAGCATGCATGCGCATACATCCCCACGCAAACCTACGTAGACATATAGTTAATGAAACTTGGGTATTGGTGCAGAAGGGTGCAGGGGAACGCTCGCCAAACGGGGTGGAAGACGTCATCTAAAAAAGAAATGTACATTGCTCGCGTAATTCTTTCCTCTACGAGGGAGGCGAGCTTTTCCCATCTAAGATTAGATCTTTTTCTCATCGCCGCGCGGTGATACGCTCGAATATATTCGATTTCTGGATATTGCCGATATCCCTCCAAGGGAATCATCGGAATAACATAGCGATACATCTGCAGGGAACACATCGACGCGTATTTGGGGCGAGAGAAATCCAATCGTCGCGAAGACGACGCCTTACGCAATATTCGTGTCGCAAAGACGTTTTCCATTTCGCGATTTTCCGGATCCACGGAACACGCTCCTCGATAAGAATCAAAATCCTAAACGCAGCAGAAGCAAACGAATAAGAAATAGAGAGGCGAAAATTACGATCCCTCAAAATGAGAGGAAACCGCTAATATTAATGGCAGAACTTTTGAGGAACGTAGGATCATCCCTCTTTTTGAAATCATTGTGAGATCATTACAGACTCGATTAATCGGCCTCACTGTAATTGATTCAGTATATGGTCGAGCTCGATGGATTCTAATTGTAATGCGAGCGCATAAATAAATATGAGAAATATGGGGAAAATATGAGAAATATTTTTCATCTCATTGAGCTTTAAGCCGGTTCGTTGAAGAAACTTGCTAAACTCAATCGTCGAAATTTGACAACGTTCTTCATGGTACAACTATGTTCGATATACGTAGATTCGATTCTCGCAGCAGGAAATAATCTGGCGGCAAAAATACAATCCTCTAACAGAAGGCATTGAAATTGCAAATGGATCGGTGCTTCTCTCTTCGCATTCTTGCATCTGTTCCCATCCGCATCGCGCGATTGTTCTATTATCAATTATCAATTATCAATTATCAACAATTATCAATTATCGACTCGTGCGTCTGCTCTATTCCAATTTTTTTTTAATTAAAAAAAAATTTTTTTTTTCATTTTWTTTWTTTTWTTTTWTTTTATTTCWTTTYTTTWTTTTTATTTTTTTTATTTTATTAATTATCCAATTAAAACGATCCGATGTCTTGCCATCTTGCCATCTTGGAATCAGTCGTTGCACGACAATAGCTGATGATGCAGTTGATGATGCTGGAAAGATTAATCGTTCGCGCGCAACAATCGTAAACGAGAAAAGGGGATGAACGGCCGAACGAAATGGCGAAGAATCCTGCTCGAATCAAACTTGGAACGAAGAATATTCGCGATGTAAATAAATTACAATGAAACCGAGAAGTTTCTCATAGAGTAGCTCTATCGTAAGGTCTTTCGCTAAGAAGATATTCCGCGTTCTCGACGAGAATAATCTCCATCTGCCTCTTACTCGGCAAGAATTCTCGGCAAGAATTCTACGAACGTTCAAATTTGCTTTGCAATTTCTGAAATCGTGAAATTCTCCGTTCATCGGCTTTATGAAATGGTCTATTCGCGGCATAATGCTTCTCTATTGTCAGCGAGCTAAAGTTCAATCGGATGCTTCCATCCGCACTATGCATCCTATAGTATGCAACGTAAATGTCAGCGTGAGTCGCAGGTAACTTCCGGCGAAGATAACAAATGCCTGAATATTTTGAAACAGAGTTCAAATATTGAATGTCATGTTCGATAAACGATTTTTGTATAATTGAAGAAATCCTTGCTTAAGAGCATTAACAAAATCGGTTTGATGAGTATTTTTATATTCTTTTTAGAGGATCGATTTTCTTATTTAAAAAAAATTGCTAACTTTTTGTAGTACAGGATTATTGATCATTATTTCATAACTATCGATAATTTGCCTATTTTGCTAATAACTTTGAGTAGCAATCGCTCAAATTATCGCAAAATTAGCCATAAATTGATTAATTATCGAGCGAAATATTCAGACATTTGAAACGAATATTTGTTATTTTCGCCTGCTTGCCAATTATGATGTTAATGATGATTTACGATTCCATGGTTAGTGATGAAAATTTTTTGGTGTTTAATAGTTATTTCGTAACAATTAATTAATCGCTGATTGCTAATAATCGTATTTTTGAAACAGACGCATTGTTGAAATATTAAAGATACAAGAAGAAACGATGGAATTTGAAATAAAAGTACAGAAAGTGTAGATAGAACGCATCTGCTTTCATGGCTGCGCCCGCAGTTCGCTGCAGCGTTCACGCGTTTGATAATGATGGATCAATAACTCGCTTGTTGCGTTTTGTAAAGTAGCATTAATTTGTTCAATAATTGTACTTAACTTCAAAGATGCCGTCTCGCGGAGAGGACATTCTCAAAGGTTTTCAAGTGTATCCTTTTAATTGAAATTTAAATGCGATCCTTTCGAAATGATGATTGCGCTTCGCGCAATAGGTTAAGTTGAAATGTCACAACATGTCAGTGCAAATCATAATTCTATGGTTCCGAGTTCATGATTGCAGGTGTGCGCGATGCGTTTCCTTAATTTTAATTTAACAGTAATTGGATGAATCTACGAGACGCCGACAGCGGGAAAATTCTATGGCAGGGTAACGAGGATCTGTAAGTAATATGCTTTGGCAATTTTCAGAAGACCTTTCCCAAGGCTTGCACGATCTCTCGAATAATATCTCCTTTCTGAGTAACGGGCTTTATTATTTTCTTAGATCACGTAACGATAATAGATATTAGGCGTCAATCAAAGCAGGCGTACAAAATTAAATCTTATTATACTATATCAGCTATACCGGGTGATTATTTGAACAAAAAAGGGTGAAACGAATTACAAATTGTTGCTGAAATAGCATAAAATACGAATTTAAATTTGGAACTAGTATGTGTACATGTCTCTTATATTCCACTGTAATATATTTGGAAGAAATATTACATTGCGCCATCCGTAATTACAGATCTGTACCCGATATGGAACATGAAGCACGCGTACCAAAAAAAATTCTCAGATGCCGCGCAGTATCGAGAGAGATTAATTTCAGTTCTGCGGAACCGATGGAAAGGTTTCGCTTGGAACAGAAGGTGTTATTTAAAGGCCGTTGTTTGGAAGAATGGTTTTTTGAATTTGGCTTCGTCATTCCTAATAGTACTAATACCTGGCAAAGTCTGATTCAAGCTGCGCCTGAGAGTCAAATGATGCCAGCAAATATATTGAAGTAAGTAAAAAATTGAACAAGTAAAGAGTTGTTGATTCTGTTTCGAGATCTGTTGATTAATTCTGCACATTTTTCTTGTGTATAGTGGCAACGTTGTGATAGAAACCAAATTCTTCGATGATGACCTCTTAGTGTCTACCAGTCGAGTTCGTCTATTCTATGTCTAAGATTATTTTCAAACGGTCCTCATAATCACACATGACGCGGGACCAATCAGCATAAACTGATTCTATACAAAAACGCAATGCTAATGTTCATATTGTCATATGAGGATCAGTTCTCATTTCTCTGATCTCCTACATCGGTTTATATTTTTGCACATGTTAATGAGATATTTTGACAATGTAATAATTTTTGTAGTTACTTATACAGAGATTTTTGGGCGCATTCATCACGATATTGCATTTTTGTCTACATAAGGCCTAATGTCTCTAGATTAGCATTCAAATAATTTTCTCCACTCATCAAACGAATCAAATCTTGAATTATGTATCTGAATTAAGTTTAAAGTTATATTCAAATATAATTTAACTTGTTGAATTTAGATAAAATAATTTAACAAATTTAAATGGCTCATTGAGAATGGACAAAAAATTATTGATTTTGTCCGAATTATTCAAATTTGGAACTTTTAAATATTTTTATTTTAAATTATTCGAACAATTCGGTCGGATCAAAATTTGTTCAAATCTTTTATTTGAATATTAATCTAGTAAGCTCTCCATCTATGAAAATATGAGATGTATTGTAATATATGCACTGTTAGAGCACATAAATTATTTATTATTCGTTATATATAAATAACTTTAATACAATTTTGTACATATTATTACACCAAGCAATAAAAAGGATTTTAAAAAAAGATTGAATTATATACATATATTTAGATTTTAACATGTTAATATTACTGAATTATATTTTTTATATCAATAGTCGCAAAGAAATTATTTATTGAATGTGTGATAAAATCAAACATTAAATATCTTGGTATGCATAGACGTATTATTATTATATCTTCATAAATGGCACTGAAGAATCGTCACCGTTTTACAAAGATGTAATTACAAAATTGCCGAGATGTACCGAGATTCGTTATAAAGCGTATCCATCGTTGAGAAACCTATAAATTTTCGTATAGCTAGTGTACTATGACTGCACATATGTTATCGATTCGTAGTGTGGACGAGCAATACATTTTTGAGGCTTCACTATCCCCTTGAGAGAATTCACACTGAGTATGTTCTGTCCGCTATTCTGCTTACGTCGTACAGGTGTAAGGAACGTAAAAAAAGACAGAAACAAAGAAAACGTCGAGATCTGCCGCATAGTCTGATTTGAGCGAATTTCTAAACTGAATTTCCTGAATTATTGTGCTGAATGTTCGTGCCTTGATCTGTCAATTCTGGGAAAACCCATTAACGCGTAATGGATTTTAACGAAGAGGACGAGAGTAAAAATGAAAGCGGCAGACAGCTATTTCTGGTCGGTGCACCGCGCGATCCACTGGTATCGGCCGGTGCGATCATAGCACCCATGGGTATATCGGATGATATTAGTCAAGGTGATGATCTGCAGTCGACCGCGCTGGCTGGTCTGATCGGTAGCGTACAATCCTCTTCTGTCTGCTTCCCCACAAAATTCAGTAAGTATATTACTCCGAACCTGATTTGATTAACTATCTATCTCTCGTGAGAAACTCGCTTGTCGACCCTCTCAAGTGTTGCTCAATTAAGTTATTGCTAAGTGCATTAAGTGGATCCCACAGTCAACCCTTTTTCTTAAATAGAATTAGTGATAATCAGTTTAACAGTTATGAAGCAGTTGCCGTCTATTTGCGCGTCCGATGCAATGCTGAGCGTAGACAGAATAAAATCTGATAACCGGACAATTATATGTTTGCCGGACTATCGAGGTATCGATACCGCGCAACTGATATGCATTGCGAATTCCATTCCAACATTCTCATTCTTAGAGTAGCGTTGTGCACGAAGCTAGTGCTAGTTCCATTCTGGCGATTCAGAGTAGATAAACCGTGTCTTCTTACAGCGTACGATTTTTCGACTAGCCCTGAAAACAAAGAACGACCATCCTGCGTTATCGGCAAAAGAAAGCAGCGCAGATATCGTACCACGTTTTCCAATTTCCAGCTAGAAGAGTTGGAGCGCGCTTTTCAGAAGACGCATTATCCTGACGTATTCTTTCGAGAGGAACTTGCAGTTCGTATCCAATTGACAGAAGCTAGAGTACAAGTAATTTTTCATAAGTTTCTCTTGTCTTGTCTATGTACGAATTAATATTAATTAATATTAACAGTCATTCGAGAGCATTTATGTGGCTTTTCGCACGACATCGACAGGTATGGTTTCAAAATAGAAGGGCAAAGTGGCGCAAACAACAGGAGAAACAGTGCAAGATCGCGACTCACATGATATCGCATTTGCCGCCACCGGACTGCCAAGAAGTGCAACAACATCAGTCACAACAATCGGATCACTTGTTATTAGAGTCACCATGTAGTCCGCCTCCTATATATCTTGGTATGGAATGGGCTGGTTTCTCTTCTTATAACAACACGGACAATGCGTCATCTTTTATCATAAACAGTATGAATAAACCGGCGGATACAGAGATTGACAATAATCCATTGCTCGATCCAGAATTATTACAATTGAAACCTCCACGTTCTTAATAAACGACTATGCAATAAGATGAATAAAAATGTGATTTATATCATGCGTAGTGTAAAATAATTTATAACATTTTAACAAAAGGATCTCATGTAACGCGAAGTATGAGAGTTCATAGGCTATCATTCTGATTACTCTGAATAAGATATTATGTTAAAAAATAAAATAACCACATTTTAATGTTAATGACATACATAAAAATACATATAATATTATTTAAGAGAACCATACGCGGCCTTATCACATATTAATTTGTTACTCATCGAAAACAATTACGTTGCGATTATATTCTTGGATGTTAATAAAGATGTTAATATAGATTTTGTAAGAGAAAAATTACAGTGCTATGTTTCGAGCAAGTTAACTAGATTCTAATGGAAAAAGTAATAAATTTGCATCATGTACAAAATTATTGTTTATAAGATATGTTACCCCGATGTAAAATAGTAACATCATCTTTATTCAGTGTGCATATATTACAATTCAGTAAATTAATTATGGTATTTATTAATTGATTGATCCTAAGAGCAAATAAGCGGTCTAAGATGCTTTTCCCGATCTTTTAAACGCCACCAATATCCGTTTTATACGCATATGTTTTAAACTTTCACCAATAACACTGCACTGACTCTTTACATGATTATCTCATTAATTCGGTGCATTGTTCATACCAATTTAATTTGCCGATAATTCAATGGCGCATTTGGGACGCATCTTGAATGAAATAAATTAGTGACAGACTTTAAAAGGTTACGCGATATATGAATACTCGTCCGCGCTATTTGCCGTACGTTCAATGTATTGTTTATCTATTAACGTTTCAATACATTTTTTAATCATCCCAATGGAAGGTGCAAATGTGACTTTTGATTGACTCAGCACCTGGAAACAATGGAGTCGTATAAAATATCATCTCGTTATGATTAATTAATTCGCGCATAACTCCTAGAAATAGAATTCCTACAATTTGTCAAACCCACCTCTTGTATGAGTTGATTATGTCGTAGTAATTTACGGCTTTTCATAATGCGAACTATAGCTGCCTGCAAAAACATCTTTCTATCTTCATCTACGCTGCGATGTGTAGCTTCCGCATCCTGTGGCGCGTCACGCTGCAATACGCCGGTCACGCGGAATTTTGTTCTTTTGTTAGTGTAATTCAAATTGAGCGTAAGAATAGTATCTTCCTCCAGTTCACTGGCACTGGATTTATCAAGGATCTTGCAGTCAACAAGACTAGCAGCATGTTTCACTAGTTGTTCATGTGACAGACGTAGCGATGCTGCTGCGTCTCTGCAAGATACTGTATCACAATATTCGAAGAGCAATAGCAATGCCATTTGATACGTTTGCACCGTGACCAAATATGATTTCGGCAAATAATTAAACTTTAGTTCTCCTTGACTCAAATGATGTAACCACGTAAGTTTACGACCGCTAAAATGCATATGATAGAATGCCTCGAAAGCTTGGATAGACTTTTCCAATTGTTGTGGAACGTGAAACGGGCCAGGAGACGGTGGTAAACCAAGCGGCCAGGCACCAGCTTGCAGTACCTTAACCCCGAAACCAGTACCTAACTGATTATCTCCATCCGCCTCTCGCAAACTTGCTATGAATTTCACATTGAGATCCGCAGAAACGGACATATCCGTGAACATGCGATGTAGCTTGTTTGTAAACTCATAACCGCATGCTTGCTTTAGACGTTCGATCATCATTTCTTCGAGTTCCATTGATTGCGATTGTTGATGTATCAATCGTTTTGCAAGCATACGTGAGTAAAATTTCTGGAATACGTCTTTATCGTCTACATATTTGAACACAATTATAGAACGTTTCAACTTATCCTCAATTTCGCTTTCGGAGGCTGCCTTGGGTGATTTTTTCAACAGAGAATCACAATACTTCGCCAACTACATGTATAGACACATTATACCAAAATTTATTAGAATTAATTTATATTAAATTAAAATAATGGATTCTAATTTAATATAAATCAATTTACCAATTCTGGAGCTCGAACTGGTTGCTTCGGAGCGGGTCTGTAATTCACAATGGCAGAACAAGCTTTATCAAGAGCACCCATAAAACTTTGATCTGCTTTGAATACATCTTTGATCAATTCTGAATATTTAGAATGTACATTCAACATATTTTCCACAAATTGTGTATACACCTGAAAATTGAAAATTCTCCTTAGCGTATTATATATAGATATATAGGAAATCCTTAGTGTATATATAGATATATAGGAAATCCTTAGCGTATATATAGTATATATAGGAAATCATTACATTTGTCTAAAAAATTTAATATCTTTTTGTCATTTACATTCTCTCCCTGCAAAGGTCCAATGGCTTGCAATCCTTGCTGCGTGACGTGTCGAGTAAATTTTTGTACAAGTGGATCTAAACCTCCTGGTAAAGGCCTTAACAACGGATAAAGAAGAGCTAAATCACGTCTACTCTCATCTTTTATCATGATTTCAGCCTCTGTATGAAGCCAATCGGCTTGCGCAGCCACCATTTTCTCCTCGCAACATGCTCTTACCTAAAAAAATAAAAGATCGCTGTTGCACCATATGAAAATCATTGATTTCATGAATTCGCACGAGGAGCGACAGCGCACTTTTGGTACAGAACTCATGTCAAGGTACTTATGCGCACGCGATTCCTCTTGACTAAGTCTCCATGTTACTTTTTCCATATAACGTGTAACATTCGACTGTTGTAATAGCGATGACGCTTCTCTCATATAAAAATCTCCACTAGCTTGCAGAAAAGGTTCTTCGAAAATTTCTTGGTACATCTGGCCAAGAAATAAGAGATCCATTAAACATATTCTTTCTCTTTACAAAAACCTGAATAAGAAAACCCATTAATCCAATAAAATATTACATCTAATTGTCCTTTAAGCTTGTACTCTTCCACTCGAACGAAACTCTCTATAACACTGCAAATAACATCGGTGCTAGTAGGCAGTGCCTTCCCAACTCGGTCGGCGTGTATACTCTCGAGCAGAAACGAGACGAGCTGTTTTTTGAGCGGCATTATCATCTTTCTCTTCCAAATGTCCAAGCCTAGTTCTCCGATTTCCATCTGTTCTTGGCACTCACCATCGATGCTAGCACCCATGCCATAAAGAAGTTCCGCTTCCGAAAGCTTTTGTTTCTTGATGTGTTGTTGATTGAGATATAAATACAAGCTATGCAGGTAATAAATACCCTGCGAATACTCTGTCCAGGCTCGATGGTATGCCTGGAGTAGGTTTAGTTCGCCTTGACATAAGACCTTTTCTAACAATTGGGATACATGATCATCAAGACATCTCTTTGTCTCATTATATAAACGGTCTGCCAGTGGTTCAGGATACGCGACGCATAAAGAATAAACATCACTGTAATTGTAACATGCATTTAACAGATTTGTGCATCTTGATTAAACAATTAAACAACTCTCCTTGTTCTCTCAAAGTTGAATACCTAAATCTGTCATTCCATGTGGCACGTGGAATATCTGCTAAGGTTATTACTCCTTTGACAGTATCTTGCAGCACGTTCCAGGTTTGATTAAAATCTACTCTCTTGGGTTTTAGTGACATACTTTTCTGTTTCACAGATCACCGATAACCTGAACGCAGTTTCAATAGATCACTAATCCTGTACGTTATTTTTATCGATGCAATAAATCTGCAAAGTTATAATGTCATGCAATTCTATTACCACAGATATTAAACATATACCCACAAACATATATCCAGGAAAAAATTTATCACTAAAAAGATTTTCCATATATAATTTAAGCAAGAACAAAGAACTATACATCAGGAGTACGATCCAAAAATAACCTTCAAGATATAAACAAAGATGCTATTTGCAAAGCTTTGTGCTCGGGAGTCTTTTATATATCATTGGTTTAAAAATAACATAAAAGTATATAAAATACACCACACACGTGCACGTCATGGCCGTTCTAATTCTCTCTTGTCGTGCCCGTGTTGCCGCGAATATCGAATTTTTTTAACACAGAAAGTTTTCAAAACACGTGCGATACCTCGAACGCAAACGTGCGATATCTAGACTCGTGCACTTTTTAATGGCGCATAGCCTCGTTATTCTAAAGGGGGCGAAAACACGAGACGCTTCGCGTTGCAAGATATTGATTCGCAATACTGCTGCGATACTCGTTGACGTCGACTCGTTGATGTACAGAATTGCACTGTCACTACGGAATTGACGCACACGCGTGTGTTTTCCATTCACAGCCACAGCTGATTGAATCGTCGGATCCAGATGGTCATGCCATGCTTAACCACTAACCAAATAGTTGCACGGAAGAATCGTGCTACGTGATCAAAGTCGCCCGCGTGGACGATCGACGATCGTGCTCAATCTCGTCAATGACGAACCGTACTGGGCCACACTTATTTTTAGGGCGGGGACGCGAGTCATTCCCAGCTGCAACAACGAAATGCATGACACCCGCGATGACTCGCTTCGTTTGTGCGCATTTTTCGGTGCCACCAATCTTTTCGGTCGTTGCCCGTTCTCTGTCTACAACTCGACGCGTTCGTCGAGCTACGCTATACCTCGATATCCTAACTGATTTCCCGAATAACTTCACGTTGACGATTCGCTAGCTCCTATGCCGCGAAATACTGTGACACTTATATGCACAACACTGCTCACGGCAGTCCCAATAACACTGCATGAACATGCTCCTTCATAAGAATACATATACGCAGCTTCCTAGGTACATATCGCGTCATAAATGCTGTAACATGAAGTTGCATCCATTTTTTAGCATTCTAGATGGCCGCGCATTATATCTAGATAATTGTACGTTTATGATTTAAGCGAGTATTCTTTTTCTTTTTTAGATACGGCAAGTATAAAGGCAGATTCATTTTTGTATATTTATAATAATGCTATTAAATGATACTGAAATTTTATATGGAAACTTTATATATAAACATATAAAGATGCGCAGAAGGTACAAACATACTTACGAATCTCTTACTAAGACAACCATTTTAATGCTCTCTATCGGTAAAATCGTCTTTCCGCATATCTATGTTGAACTTTCTGTAATTTTTTATAATTTTATAACTTTTTAATTTTTATAATTATAATTTTTACGTATCATAAATTCTACGTATATCTAAAAGTTAGAGATTTGGAGAATCATCGCCGAAACATTGAATATGGATTTTAAAATAAATTCTGGATTATTTATAGGAGAACGCAGTGCGACTATTAGTTGCAAATTAGAATTAATAAAGAATAAAACGATGTTACATATAAATCAAATTTTATATTTCGGTATCAAACAAAATGATCAATTTTGACCAATTTATTCAATTAAGCTTTCGATGCATATGATGCATCAAAAGCATATCCGTATCAAGATGCATATTTTGTGCATCCAATTGATAATGTAAATATTTATAATTTTAATCGAATAATCCAAAACCCATGTCTTCATCTTCTGATTCAGATTCCTCTTTCTTTTCTTCCTTCTTTTCCGCGGCAGGAGTATCGGCTGCAGCTGCTGGAGCTGCGGTAGCAGCGGTAGCGACAGCGAACTTGCTCGGATCCTGTAAACAATTTCATTATTTTTAATAAAATATAGTTTTTCTATTAAATAAAAAAAGAACTAAAAAACTGAAAACTAAAAACTGATAAACTAAAAAAAAATGTTAGATATTTCTCATTATGTTTAGAAAGTTCAGACAACGTTATATACGTAGCTTTCATCATTAATCTTGACGCGCCAGTGGGTTCAGCTATTTCTAGCTCTAGCACGTTTGACCAAGATTGTAAGACGCATAAACATTTTCATCATTACAAACACATTTCGTTTATGAGAAAAAACAGGGGATATCATACAAACAAGAGTCGGAAAAAACACCGGATTCGATTTTAACTAAGAACAGGATTTGAACCAGAGCCTTTTTGCTTATTGATCTATTACCTTCACCCTTAAGCTATACGATACCTTAATACATCTTAAATATTTTTACTCTTATATACACGATAGACCTTTATATAAAGGTGAAATATTTCAAGTTACATAAATGAATCCGTATAATACAAATTGCACATACTTTTTACACACACATATATATATATATATATATATATTTTATATATATATATATATATATATATATATATATATATATATAAAAGATAACTACATTATGCAGGAATTTATTATATATATAAAAATAAATTATTTATATATATAAATACAATAAAATATACAATAATATCATACCTTGATATACTCCTTGATAGTAGCAGCTTCTGTAAATTCAACTTCAGTAACAGCAGCAATAGCCAATAGATTTTTGAAACCATTTGCAATGCTGTGCGGAGCACTGGCAATAGTCGGGTAACCAATTGTCAAGCAAACTGAAGCCAAGTTTGCAACACCAACCATGAATTTTTCACGGAGATCTTCTGGTTTAATATCTAAGATTTCAGGCGCAAAGATGGTACCAGAATCATATACTTGTTCGACAAGTAATCCATATGAAAAGGGAGAAATGTTCAACATGTTCAAAAGCGTAGCTTCGGAAGCTCCCACTTTGTCACCAGGTTTAAGAATATGTACGTCATTCTAAAATTCGATGTTATTATAAATGTAATACAATAAATCTTGGATAAATTAAGCTTAAATTAAATTTATAAAAAAAATTCAGTGATTTTTTTTCGATGGATACTTACTATGATTTCAATAGTACCCTTAGAGATTTTCGTCGGTATACTCAGAGCTTGAAAGAAGGAAGTCTTTTCAGGGCCAAGACCTGTATTTTGAGACGGAATGATAACGCTTAAGGGTGCAATGGCTCCTGCTCTGGCTGGCGCACGTACTTTATTCTCCAACAATTTATCTCTTACTTCAATTAAGTCTCCCCGTGTAAAAACGAACCCTACATTGCCACGGATATGAGGTAATAATTTCTCCAATGCCGCATTACGTTCAATATGACCACGAATTGCTTTTCTCATCATGGTATTTTTTCCCATTAAAACAACGGCATTTCCACGTAATGACATGCGGATTTGTTGCATTTGCTTTGAGCCGACGTTGTCCGCGCCCACGATGAAGCATTTTGGATAATCGTCCAGCAGTTGCTAATATTTGAAAAAGATAATTATTTTAAATAGATATCATAAGAATGGACATATAAATATTATGAATTAGTGTTCAATAAAAATTTTTCATATTGCATTACATACAGAATTAATCGAATAAATATAAATGCAAATGCCAAAAGCAAATACTTACCACAAGCTTGGTAAAGTACTGCGACTTCCATGACGCTTTGTCCTCCCTACCCATCTTGAAATGTAAGTAAGGATACCTTGCGGAATTTAAGGACTAAAAATAATTAAAAATTAGGAATTAAGATACGTAAAAAATAATGATTTATTTATTTTAGTTTTAAATTTATTACTCATATCATATTATATTCTTTCTAAATCGCACATATTCTTCATTAGTAAAATATGGAACACAAGTTCTCAGATTGAAGCTTCATGAATTTTTCGGACATTCCTTCGATTATTTCAATAAAAGTCCGCACAAATAAGGCAAAAGTATCTCTATTAATTTGATATTTTACATAATTAATTACTTAATTACGTACATTTTTGTAACAATGCAACCTCGATTATTAGAAGCCACATGGCTCTACGTAATCTCTCATACACAAGTTTTTATATTTAAAAGATAACGTTTTATATTCATTATATAATATTTCTTTTGTGTTATTTTCATGTAAAAGAGACACATGTACAAATCTGAGTAAAATTTAAGTAATATTTGATAATGATGTTATAAATATAACAGAGTAACTTCATCATACCTTAAGTAAGCGAGGAACGAGCGCGAAAGAAGTAATATCACAAAATGTCGGAGAAAGCGTTATAAAACGATGACGTCGCGCATGCGTCTGCGTGATTCGCAAAACTTAGGGCGCATTCTAAGATGAATAATTAAATAGTAATCGTTTGATATCGAATATATCAAATAAATTTAATTATTCCATTTTTCAAGGCGAATTTAATTGTCAATTAAATTTTTATGAAAAATGGCACTGTACATTGTAAAGAAAAATCAAAGAAAAGAATACCGTACTATTAGTTATAAAACGAATACGGCTTATTTCACACGACAGACGTTATTGTCATTGAGTGTACGCAAGTAGTGACATGCACTCTACCAGTTTGCTCATAATTCATGGTCGTGACTCGCAATTCGACCCATCTCGATTAAGTGTGGATATCTCATCCCGCGAAGTGTCAAGTAGTATCGAGTATTCTCAATCGAGAAAATGGTAAAGCTTCGTCTGCTGAAACTTTACGCCTTTTATCTCGTCACTTTAGAAACGAGAAGTCTATCCCTTTTTTAGCTGTAACATAAAAAATTTCTGAAACAATCGCGCATAGGTGACCCTATGCAAGGGTTATGTTACTGTCAGTTGTGCTTATGACACTGCACGTTTCGTGAATATTAGATGAGATTATTTAAACATGCTAACAGACGTGATGCGCCACGTCTTTTATAGATTTCAACGTAGCGTAATGTCTTTCATAGATCTTAATCTAGCATTTTACTTTTTATAGAGCATTCTTGCGTACAACGGCGGTGCCGTGATAGCTATGAAGGGCAAAAATTGCGTGGCCATAGCGGCCGATCGCAGATTTGGCATACAAGCGCAAACGATAATGTGCGATTTCCAGAAGATCTATGAGATGGGACCGCACCTGTATGTCAGTTTGCCTGGTTTGGCGACCGATACCCAGACCGTCATGGAGAGGCTACGTTTTCGTCTCAATCTTTACGAGTTGAAAGAAAACAGAAAAATTCACCCCAAAACATTTACCGCGATGATCTCAAATCTCTTGTATGAGAAACGATTCGGTCCATACTTTGTAGAACCCATAGTTGCTGGATTAGATCCTGTTACCTTTGAACCATTTATCTGTAACATGGATTTAATTGGATCCAGAAATATGGCTGAAGATTTTGTGGTAGGCGGAACATGTACAGAACAACTTTATGGTATGTGCGAATCGCTTTATGAGCCAAATTTGGAACCTGAAGATCTATTTGAAACTGTTAGCCAAGCTTTAGTTAATGCATTCGATCGAGATGCGATATCTGGATGGGGTGCTGTCGTTTATATCATGTAAGTATCCATTTGGCGATATATTTCTTTTCTATAATCCGATATACAAATTAAAGCATATTCGTTATTTTTTTTCAGCGAGAAAGATAAAGTCACAAAAAGAACTATCAAAACACGAATGGATTAAATATACCATTTTCTGGTATATTACAATCGATTTTTTACTTTCTCTGTTTCAACGATATATATTAATTATAAATATAAGCAAAATCACAAACATTTCATGCATTATTATTGCCCATACCTTTATATTTCTGAAACAGGAAACAAAACAGCATTGATAGAGGGTATTTTGTCGCTTTTGCGTGATCTACGACAAATAATAGGCGGCAAATTGTATATATATATGCCGCTGGCTTTGATCAGCTTTATTGTATGCAATGTCCTCTTAAATTAAATTAAATTTTGATTAAAAAATATGATGATAATTCTAGATAATTCTAAAAGAATCATTCAAAGAAGTCGCAAAAGTACACAGTTAAGTTCATAATTAATTATTAAGTTAGCGTGTAACATAAAAGTTGTATTATGTTAATCATACACACATCATACAATATATCATAAATGAGTGTAGCAAATATGAAATATTTATTTACGCCCTTAACGTTTGTTCTATTTGCCACTTGTATGGCGTTTTTCATAAATTTGTCACGTGACCTCCGTGCACTCGGAATACGCATGCAGATGTAGCACGATTTGGAAACAGGGTCTGGGGCATTGCTGACAACTGCTGAAACTAAACTTGACGTTAAAAATATGGAGCACCAGTATGCTGCGTCTGTGTAATTGCAAATAAGTCGATGTCATTAGTGCAAAAATCAATTGCTACAATGTCGATCAATAAGTTATGCGCTGCATTTCGCAATATCGCAGTGGGACGAATAAGTATGTACGCTTAACAATCGATATTCACGTAATGAAATAGTGAATTTAACCTAACATTGTTGACATAAATATAGAAATGTGAGCTTCAGAAAAGGACAAAAAGTTGTTAACATAGAGTATATTTTCTTTAGCTGCTCGATATTACGAATATTTGTAATTATGTTTCACAGATAGCACTGCTGCTGTTGCAAGATATTCGACACGATTAAACAGCGTTAGGAATACGGTCTCACGTTTAGCAGCCATATCATGCAACCAAGGTTCACATGGCATGGAATCGGTAGATAATATCAAGTTTATATCGAAAACACTCAACATAGACTTTGATACACATGGAGATTTAAGAAAAAGTATTATTGATATGCCCATTACAAGAATTCCTCCATTGCACGAACCCGTACAGCATTTACCTATTGAATACGATTCTCCTACGCTGGAAAAATACATTGATCTACCCACGAATGGAGACATCTTTGAGAAACAAGCAGCACATTTAATAGTGATTAGACGTAAGAAAATGAAAAAGCATAAACGAAGGAAGCTAGCTAAAAGAATGAAATTTGTATGGGAAAAGTTAAGAATCAAACGAAAGCAGAAGAAGGAGAAAATATTTCAAGGCAAACTTATTAGGCAAGTTAAGAAGGCACAAGCATTTGATGCTAAGAAATATGTCCAGGAAAAACTCGAGATTTTGAATAAGGAATGGATACCGAAAACTTATAGAGGTGAAATTTTATCTAGAGAAATGATTAAAAAATTTATAGATGAAAAGAGAGCAAAAAAAGAAGCCAAGCGTAACAAAGTTCGTTTAACTTTGTAATTTTATGTATAATTTATATATATACATATGGAAATAAATTTTGTTTGGATTACATTCCAGTGTCTCATAATTTATATGTTCAAAAGTTATATATTACGATAATTACTTTCAAAGGGAGAATATTAAGTGGAAACGAGATAAAATTAAAACAGCATATTTATTCCTTACTTTTTTATAAAAAATAAGTCGCACGCATAATTCTTTATTTTTTAAAGGCTAGTATATACAACGTAATCACAATTAAGGCGCTTAGTGACATGTCTGTTGCTGTTCATTTGTCAATTAATATTGATTCGATTCAAGATTGTACATTACATTTATAAACAGTACATTGATTTTTTTATATATATTTTGTCAGAAATATATATTTGAGAATTCTCGATCCGATTTCATAAAATACTAATTACTAGCACATACATCTTCCACTATATAGACATTAGCATAAGTTTAAGATAAAAATTCTCATAAATTAAAAAAAGCAGAAAAATAGTTCTTATATGATTCTTATAAATTCATATTTGTCACAAGCTCTTATGGATACTCGCTTCATAATGTTAATTCGCGTATACATATATTATGACGTAACACTATCATACAATAAATAGCACCGTATTTTTCTTTGCGCATATTCTCTTGATTAAATTATTGAGGCATATTGGTCTTTTTTTATATCCTCATAAATAAAATAGAGGATTACAGTCTATTCTATCGAGTTTGTTAAATTGATATTCTATTATATGAAACTTGTGATTAAAGTCACAAGAATACTAATACTTTAATAGACTAATATTATATGCACAGTCGATCACTTTCATGCTTTGTGTCCGCAATAGGTCTGCAATAAGTAATATAAGAGCTATGAATTATATGATAACATTTGTTTTTTTGATAATCCGTTTTAATAATAGAATCCTAGAACTAAGAATTAGAATTGATCATCGAATCTTGATATGCGTATAAATTTTGTGTCCTATAGCGTCATTATGTATGTTTTGTTTTTCGTTTAAAAGTAATTAATTGATTATTTTCCAAAAAGAACATATTCGTCACAAAGCAAACGTCAGAATTCTTTGAGTACTTTGCCCATTTTATGATTATTAAGAGTAGATAAAGAAGTTCTTAGTTCCCAGTTACAATTAAGCTTAACTGCTAAACAAATGCTGAAATCTTTTCTCTCGTAACAAAAAGGTCCTCTCTTAAAATAAACGTTGTATGAAAATACAATGGTCCTCCTTCCTTACGGTAATATTTGGCCTTTCTTAATCTTCAGAACTTTCGGTTTATTACTCCTCTTGCTGGTCGTCAAAGTGTTCTCTCGGCCAGAGAAATAATCCTCGATTTCTTGCAACGTTTTACCCTTAGTTTCCGGCAGACATGTATAAAAGTATATCGTACCGAACAAAGATATGCAGCCGTAGAGGATGAAAGTGCCATGGCGGGTAAGCGCGCTGGCCAAGAAAGGATAAGTCTTGACTACCATGAAGACAAACGTATGGGCGCACATGGTAGTCAAGCCACCGATGATACCGCGTACTTGCACGGGATAGACTTCGCCGATCATCACCCACGGGATGACCAGGAAACCCAAAGTGCACGTGACGGTATACAAGAATATACAGACTACTGGAATCCAGGTGGCGATGAGAGGTAGATTATTTGCCATCCAATATTGTTTCAGCCACATATATCCGCCTAATCCTATCATGGAGAGCCCACAGCCAATGGAAGACACCATTGTTAGAGGTCTTCTGCCGCATCTCCTGCATAATACGCAGGCTACGATCGTCGAAGTGAGCCTGACTATCCCTAGTATGACCGCCGCCAAGTACTTGTTCATGCTCGCGCCTGAGTCTTTGAAGATTTCAACAGCGTAGAAAGTTATAACGTTGGTACCCGACCATTGATATATCAGAAAGTACAGAAACAGCAGGGCGAACGGCTTCAAGGCACTAGGCTTCAATACAGCGCGCGCAATCTCTCCCAAGCCGGTGAGTCGCTTGATGTTGTTTTTGTTAGAGAACTCTACCAACGTCTCCATTTCCTCGTTCACGTCGTAAGTACTGCCGCGGAATTTCTGCAGGGCCTTCTTCGCTTCTTCAGGTTTGCTGCGCGATAAGAGGTAGGACGGCGTCTCCGGGAACAGGAACATCAGCAGCAGCGCGGTGAACGGTACAATAGCGCTGATGGTCGCGCAAACCTTCCACGTGAGCATGCTTCCTAGAGCGTACTCGATCAGCACTCCGGTGCTGACTCCAACGCTCGCGAAAGCGGTCAGCATCCCACGCAAGTGCGGCTGTGTTACTTCACTGGTATAGACGCGAGCCGGCGCGCCTACCATGCCTGATCCCAGGCCGACGAAGAAACGACCGGCGTATATCATTCGTATGTCCGTCGCGAATATGATCAACAGCCACCCCAGCAAGGCAGGGATCTCCGTGATGATGAGCGAACGCTTTCTGCCGAACATGTCCATCATGTAGCCAGATGCTAAGCAACCGATAGGTGTGCCGATCGAAGACATGCTAGCTGAAAAAGGAGAATAGACATTGAGCGGTGATCTTCCCTCGGAACGAGCTATTAAAACGAGCTATTTTTTCCTCTCTCCTTTAAAGAGAGAGAGAGAGAGAGAGCAAGAGAAATTTGCGATGTCTTTAGATTCCAGATTGATGAAAGAAGCTTTGTTCCTGTACGTACCAATCCATGATTCCTCTGGCGAGCCTTCTTTGATAGGAATGATGCTGTCCGCCTCCTGAAGCTGCGGTAGAGCGATAGCTGAAAAGCCAAAGGTCATGCCGGTGTTGATGGTACCGAGCTGAGCCACCAGTGCGGCCATGACTTGCCTGGTTGTGCTGGCTTTGGGAGAGCTCTGACCAGCTTCGAGATCAGGATTATTAGCGCTGCCATTAGCGGTGAAATTTGTCTTCTCGTTATCACGTAGCAGCGTGGATGAATGGATTTTTGGGAGAAGCGCCGAGTCCACTAGCGATGTCTTCTCCCGCTCTTGTACGTCGCAATTCTTCCTGCAATGTGAACGCTCATTAAGGCAACTTGCCCGATTGATCCGGAAGATGGATTCGGCCTTCCACGATCAGACGGCCGAACGCCGCGCGTTCAGTTTTTTGAACCTTCGTTGAAATCATTCCGAGAGCTCCGCAAGCTCGCGCGATAAATTTTTATGAGAAAAACGGCCATCGTGCGAGCAAGCAAAGCGCTCCGGCTCGTTACTATTTATCGGTTCGCCGGGAAGATAACAATTATTTTTGTTCGTCACAGATAATGCCGCGAATGTCCAATGCTATATGAAATATGTAACGCCCGCGCGGAAAACTTTCCACGTTAACTGCGAGATAAAAAGAGATTAATTCATCAGTCGATAAGAGCTGTGCAACTAGTCACAACATTCACGCATGCAGGATCCGTAATTATCGTGGCTTACTGTCGGTGAGCAAATTTGATCCGATACTAAAAATAAATTCAATCCAGATCTTATCATCGCGGAGGAGTATCCGAAGAAAAAAAATTAGACGGATATATCACCGGGAAAACAGGATGGAATAGAAATCCAATCCAGTTAGGAGATAAAGAAAAGATAAGGAGTTATCGATCGATCGAGCTTTTAACGATGTTAAAATTCAGCCGACGAGATCCTTTTCCATTTCACGAAGTAGGAGGAGACTACTTGCGTAAAGCTGCGCGGCGATCAACGCACGAGATCCGCATGGAACGCATTACATCTCGCGAAAACGCCGCAACAGTAACCCCGCTGTTGCAGGAAGGGCGCTTTGCGAGGAATGGGATTGCGAAATGGAAGAAGAAGAAACAGTCATCAGGTTTCCTCGCATCCATGCGTCCGCCATGACATAATCGCCGAAGACCTTTGGAGCAGGAAGGAAACCTGTTGCGGAGCACCGATTCGCCGTGTACATTTGTGTTAATTCGAGCGATAACAAAGGCGTTATCTCCCGCGCTAAATTTTGCTACGCGTGATAATTCCGCTCGCGGAAAGCTCGGAACAAAGAAAAATGAAAACGATGACGAAACGAGAAAGACGGGGAACCGCGATGATTAGCTCGCCGCGGATATCGCGACGAGGCGTTCTCCAAGGATGGAACGTTTTCTCTCGGAAGGACGCGCTCGACCGCTCTCGATCTCGCGAGAGAACGAAATCACGAGAGCGACAATCTGGTTCGCGCTCGACGGATTCGTTGGGGAAAAAAGACGCATGCGGATTTCCCTCGAGAAATATCTCGAGCGTGTCCGATTGTAGGCCGATGTCGAGCGCAATCGGTGAACCCTGCATCGCGCTGCACGACCCTGCGATCGACCTCCAGACTTTTCCCTCGGCACTTTTTTATTCGCGACGCGCACGCACCTGTGCCAACAATTAGCATTTCGCGAACAGGCTAACGTTACATTAATTTCTTGGACTGTGGACTTGGATCGCGAATTCATCGACGTGGCTGATATCGCGCTTTTGTTATTACATTTACGTTCGACGCTAAATCCAAGCACGTATCGTCCGTTAAATATAAGTAATACTAATATAAGTCCCGTTAAATATAAGTAATACTATTGATATTGATATTCGACCTTTGTATCGATCGAATTATCGCTAATTATCCAGCATCCTCGATAATCAACATAACATCTTAATCGGCACATCTCGATCTTCATAATGCGCGAGTTCACTCATCGTACGTCGGATTTGCACGCACGTGCGCGAATAAACACGTGCCCATTCGTAAAACTCATTTCCCACGTGTTCGTTTGCGCTGCCCCCCCTCTCTCTCTCTCTCTCTCTCTCTCTCTCTCTCTCTCTCTCTCTCTCTCTCAACTCCCGCGGTTCTCGTGTAATTGCACATAAACGGGCATAAAATTGAATCGAAACTGCGACCGAATAATGGGAATCTTTTTTTTCTCTCCCTCGAAAAGAATGCCAGAATCGAGGGAATTTCAAGGGACATTCCTGTAGCCTTCGGTCATGCAAACTTCGAGGAGCGTAGAACAGAAAGAAAAAGATTATAACGTATAATTCTTTCCTCTCCTCTCTCTCTCTTTCTCTCTCTCTTTCTCTCTCTCTATTCTATGCGGTACAGGCATGTCGAGACTATCAAAGCTTTCCGATCGCTTCACAGAATTTCCGTTAACGAGCTAACACGTAACGAATCTCGTGACTCGCCAGGAGTTGCGGAAGAGCGTTCTCCGTGCGGCGTGACAAACATGACGGAACGCTTTAACGCCCGTAAAACAAAGAACCTCGTCGAGCTTCTATTTGCCCGCTGGCAAAAGCGTTTCCGAGATGATTCACGCTCTTGCTTTGCTGCACTTTCTTCGTAGGCGCGCGCGCCTTGACTTTGCGCGTTTTACGCGCCGCAAGGCCGGGACCGGGACTCGGAATGAAGTACACGCACCGAATTAGAACTGATTTCGCAATGTTTTCCATCGGACGAGCGACCTCGGCGGCACGTCTCGCGGAGGAATTTTCCGCGGAATCCTCCCGATTCCGAATTTACACGTGTTTATTCATCCTGGAACAAAGGATAGCCTTCGGATGAGAAAACAGGCGGCCCGAGATGGTCCGCTTCTTAACAGGGATCATTCGCAGGGAAATTGGGGCAATTAAACGTAAAAGACGGCAACGAGTGCACGGCAAAGAACAAGCAACGAAACATCTCTGGGAATTATGCCCAAAGTGCGAACTTGGGCACCTACGCAACGAAGAGTCGCGACCCATAAAAATATTACGCGACAGGCCACCAAGGAGAATCCCAAATTCTTCTAATGAGATTAAAGGATGAAGGACATGGATCCAACATAGAAGGCCAAAAGCTCAAGACAAACAGCAGGTGTTTTAGTTGGTTCCAACTAGAAAACTAAATTCCTATTCAAAGGCGGACACGTTGGACGACGTAGTCGGTTAGCAGTCAGACGCGGACATCCCGGATGCCTACACGAGCATCTCCGGATATCGAAGGATTGTAAATGCAAGATGAGCAACCCGGTAACCTTCCTGGCAAACCAGGAAGAGATTTTTCCCGCAGAGCGGCAATGCCGCTTCCGCGATAACAACATTCAGAACAACAAGGACGAGAATAATGTAAAGCTGGATAATTAAACATAACAACATCAAGACCAGGCCTCGCGAAGCCATAGATGTACATGTGAAGCTTAATAGAAACAAAACGAGGCGAAAAGAGTCTTCGGAACGCTACATTCAGAAATGCTCTCGAGAGCAAGAGCGACAGTCAATAAAGATCCCAGGATCGCGTCGGTGACTGACCCGGCATGCATTTTCGATATTTCGAGCAACGCTCGCGCATTTGCAGAAACGATTCGGGTGCGAAGATTCGATAAGATTCGTCGTTTGCGCGAGATGCGATCAGCGGCTCGACGAAGATAACCGGGAGAAGGAGGGAGGAAGGGAACCACGCGCGGAACGCTATTTGTAGAATACCCGGACATGGATGCGGATGAGCGCGATTCGATCGTCAAAGTCTCTTCTTTTCTTCACTCGCAATCTAACGCAAATATCGCTCTTGCCGCGATTGTTCGGAGCGCGATGCCGACGACGACATGAACATGAGCGGTTCAGGGAACAGTGGAGATCGGATCAGCGGACCGACGAACAGAGGGTGAAACGACGAGCAAGCCGCGACGACGCGGAAACGCGATCGATGGACGAATTAACGAGGCCAGCTCTAGAGATGCGAGATCGCGAGCTTCGAGGATTGGACGAGGTTCAATCAGGCCTGCTGCTTCCATTCTCAGAAGCCGGACGACTCGGACGGCAGTGCTCTCGCTGCCAAGCGAATCTGCGCTGATGCTGAGGATCGCGCGAGATCCCGCGAGGGTTCAAGTGTAATGCGCGCGGGCGCTCGCGCGCCACGTCGTCTCTCGCGTTCGCCCGTGTATTAATAGTCTAATTACATCACACGTTGCTCCTCGACGCCGCGTAAATACGCGCCAGCGGCGGGGCGGAGGAGAGTGGTAACGCGCGGCGAGAGCGACGCGATGAACGCGCGTTGCGAAATCACGGCGCTGATAATTCGCGCCGCCTGCCAAAAGCGCCGGTCAATCGATCAATCCGCTCTCGGCGTCGAGAGGTCGATCGCACGGACATCGGACCGGTTGATTCCTGTCCAAGAATTCGCACGCTCGCCGCGCGAGCCAACAGCAGCGTGGGATTGCATCATTCCGAAAAAGGCTTCTGCGGAACGGAAGCAGCATCGCCAGGCGAGAGATTCTCGACTATCGCACTCACGCGATAGTTTCGATTATTTCCCCGCGCGACTTTAAATTCCGCGGCGCGGGACTCCGGATCTTATTGTTATCGTTATACGAATTTACGTATGGCGAGATTCGGCGCAGGCGACGAAGACTCGTAAGCGAGCGAGCTGCTCGCGCTTTGCGATTTTTCCATCCGATTTCTCATTGTGTCACCACGCCGCCGCCTCCTCCTTCCCCCTCTCGTTCTACCGCCGCCGGTTAGATGGATCTTTTTCCCCGACAAGCTTGCCGCTGAACGCTGAACAAGAAGCGAGAGTGAATTTTTACTAGCGTTTCCTCTCTCCCAGATTTCCGGAAGTCCACAAGCGGAAAGTAGCGTTTCTCATGGCGTGGTATTCACGCGATCTAGCTAGCGTAAATGTCCGCACACGCGGTGCTGTTCGATGATCTCAGCATCCGCGCGATGTTTGCTCTCGATCGGTGGCACGATTTCGTCGCCCTCGATGATGGGAAGCCGTCCAGCAGCAGCCGTGCGGCATCGTCAAGGTTGAAATCAGCGGGCTTTAAATTTAGCGAACCCAACTCGTTCGCGAATTCCGCAACGGCATTGTCTCCGCAAATATCTCGCTGATGGTTTCTTCCTTCTCGGAAATAGAGGAGCATCGGATCGCGCCTTGATCCCCTTCACTTTGCGCGTGTAAATCGTCCGCATCGGTTGCCAGATTTAAGCGATCCTCGCGGCACATTGAAAGCTTGTTTTCCAGAGAATACGCCGAGGGAAACGTCAAATCGGACAGGTCGTCGCTTTATTGCAAAGCGAACCTTCCGAACGGCTCATCTCGCTTATCCTTTTATTACGCGATCGCGATTATGCGCGCGTCGGTGTCTGATCGCACGAGAAAGGGGGAAGCCTCGCGAAGGAAATTCGCTGCAAATTCGTAAATAAAGACGTAAATCATCGAACGAATTAATTTCTACGCTCGAATTAATCCCCGCTCGATCGCGCGATGACACACAGCCTTGCATGGGAGGTAACGAGAAGCGGGATAGCTTCGATCATCGGCGGGTGATAGCGCAATTGCAACGCGCTATCGCTCGACTCGAGCCGATTCGTTTCTGCATAATTAGTAATCGCTGCAATATTAATAGCGCGATTACGTGATCGCGTACGCATACGCGTGCAGCGTGCAAATGATCATCGAATCATTAAGTTTCCGCCTGTCACGCTTCGACCGGCTTCGACGGCAAATTCCAAGTATCGAGAAGCGTTTTCCGTTGCCGATTCCGAATATCGTATCGACGAAACGATCGAACTGCTAAATATACGATGCTTTCATATCGGTCGCTCGTGACGAAGACAAGACACGGACAGCTATATTTTATATTCGACCATAGTCCACGCGCTCTGCTCGATGGAGCGCAAGGCGATAATATCGAGCACGATATTCATATTAAAGAGATTCGCGGGAGATAAAATTGGATGTACGCGGGCGCGTATTTATATTCGAAGAAAACAGCTCCTCGCTTCGGGATCCTCTCTCAACAAGATTCCTCCAATCAGATTCACAACAGTGCATTCGAATTTCGGCCTCCGATCACGCTTCTCGTCTCCGAGATCTGCTTGAAACGATGCCGGGCGACTCGTTGCGAAATCGAGCGATCCAACAGCCTGACGGACGACCTTGAAATTCGAATTTCGGGTTTAGATATCGCCGCTTTAAATTATCCGCCTCGTTCGCGATATCGCGAACACAGGCAAGGCTCCCTCAGGGATTTGCGGTCGATGATTCGAGCCGATCGATTTTCCAAATAGACCGATCGATAGGAACAGAAATCGGATGATCTCATTCGAAACACTGGCTCTATTTGCGAGCCACTTGTGGCTCTATTGACGCAACGTGTTGTCGCCCGAAAATTCGCGAAGTTACGTGACACACATGTCCGTTGAAAATAATAAACAGATTCTCCCGGCTATTAAGTTAACCTCGTACTTAAAATAGAACTTGAGGAATCAAACGAGCATGTTGATATCCCATCAGAACGAAGAGATCGGCATGTCGACGAGCGAACATAAACAAAAGTGCAATTAACATGTGCATACGCACGAACAATTTGAGCAGAAATGTTCACGTGTTCATGTTGCGAAGTTGCCACGAAGTGGCAAGCGTTGAATCTCGAAGCGAGGATCAGGATAAAGAAAACGGAAGGAAAACCTGAAGAAACCGGAAAAAGAGAGATAAAACGCAAGACGAACAGGTCGAGGAAGACCGCGCGATTCAAATATTCAATGTCTACTTACTCTGCCATGGTGCAGATCGCCGTGAGTCGTTTCTTCGATAAGCAATATATTTAATATGTGCGCCTATATATATATATATATCTATATCTGTATATATCACAGTTTACTGATCATAATTCTATATCATAAGCTGATTTTCGTTTTTTTTTCGTTTCTCTCTTCAAGGCAGCCGTCTGTCCATCGAATTCCGTGCGAAAAATGCTTGTTCTTCAGCGAGCATACTGGATCCTCGTAACCTTTATCCTCAGAGAACACCAAGTAAACCAATTGTGCGTCCAATCTCGTAAAAACCAACTGGAGTCTTTCGCCACGAACGATACATCGGAACGTATTTTATTCGAAATGCCTTCCACTCGTCCACGTGAAAGAATACTTGTTTTCCTCTTTCCTTTTCTTCTTCTTCCTCTTTTTTCTTCGCTTGTTGATAAATGACTGAGCAGAGCACGTGAGTCGAGTGCAAAATCGAATAACTGACGTGAGCGTCCCCTATTTTACAGCTCGCATGAAGCGGATAAACTGGCAACTGCCGGTCCTCGATGGCTTTATATGCGCTGCCTATGCGCATGCGGAAGAGAGAACATGAAACAGAGAGGGAGAGAGAGAGAGAGAGAGAGAGAGAGAGAGGCCGGGGCTGCGTGCGCAGCAGTGGACGCGCGTACGGACGGAGGTGGAGCGCATGAATTTCGTTCAACGGAGGAAGGTTAAGGTCGCGATGCGTAAAAAAAAAAAAAAGAAAAGAAACAAAGGAAGAAACAGGGGGGAAAAATGGGAAATTAAATAGAAGAAGAAGAAGAAGAAGAAGAAGAGGCGATACGAGAACACGTGGATGTACGGATACACGTGATACACGATGAATGCAGGCATAGAGAAATAGAGAAACGAGTTCAGGCTGAGATTCGGCGATTGATTAATCATCAGATCAATCGATCAGCAGCTCCCGCGAGAGTTTGCGATTGATTGATCGATTCGCTCGCTAGCCGTCCGAGTTCCTGGACACATTATCCATGCGTTATCTAGAGATGTTGGTGGAATTAAAAAATTCTCTGCTTCGCTCGGCTGCCGATGTTGCCGTGTGTGTGAACGTGCTGCGCGAATGTGTAAGATAAATAAAATTAATCAAGCTAAGGAGATACATTGACGATGAATAACCGTGACATTATAACAGACACATCTCATAAATATCTGCTGCCGCATGAGCAGCAATAATAATAATAATGGACGCCTGGAAAAGGAAAAGAAATTTTCGGCGAGATCGTAACGCGCGATCATATTTCATTCATAAGCACGTGACGTGATGATAACAGCGCTTCAATTCGATATCGATTTAAATCGATGTTGCTTCAAAGCATCAAGATACATTGGAAATCAGAACATTCGGATGATGATTGAATTCTCGAAAGTTTTTGAAGCTTTTCGAAACGCAATCAGAGATCTATAACTTTGGGATAAGTACGAGCAAATAGAGGAAGAGAGAGAGAGAGAGAGAGAGAGAGAGAGATCAATGTACGACTAAGCTTCGCAAAGCACGAAATTCGCAAACGAATCGCTCGGAGAGCCGAGGCGCGCGTATTCCATTATGGAACACGTGTTCTATAATTTCAGGGATTTGTGGAGTAATCTGTTCCGCAAGTATGTTACATGTAATGCGCGCGAAGCGACCGCTTCGACCGTGGAGGACGTTCGAGAATCTTTATCGCGGAAAAATGCTGCCATATCTTTTGTAACACGCGAGCGTGAAGCCGGCCACGATCGCCGCTCGTGAAGCCGCCGTGCATTCCACATGGATGTCTTCCGTGTAGAACAAAGATCCACCCGCAGTATCAAAGTAGACGACATCGACATCGGCGGTATCATCATCTAGATAGCCGTGACGGAAAGAGCAAAGGTGAGCAAAGACTAAAAAGAGAACGCGGGACGTTTTGTATAATGATCGCGTTTGCGAGAACGAGTCGACGCTCGCGCTGATCGAAAGCGTCGACAGTCGACACGAGAAGAGACGCTAGATAGATTCTGGAAACGCGGGAGCAGAATGAATATATATGAATACACATTTACCTGTCACGCGCTGTAAAACAGAAGGAACGCGCTGCAATGTAAATAAAATGCGCGATAAAGCCGGATATCGCGACGCGATCCTGCGCGCGCGCGAGGCGAAAGGCCGATACGAAAGGCTGATATACGGTCGGCTTTGATCATTCTCGGTCGAATCGATCAAATGTGACCCGCAAGAGGGAGAAGGAAGACGGAAGGCGCGGAGGCTTCGGGATTCGATAAAGATCACGAAGAAATGAAAATGTCGATGAAAAGCGCGAGGGATAAAGGGAGGCTCACGTATATCGTCGGATTGTCCTCGTTTGATGAAGCTGAACTTTATCATAAAGTAGCGCATTTATCTTTAGCCGATCCTCCCGTTATTTTCTCACTTTATCATCCTTACCCTACATTTGACCGATATCGCGTGTCGCGCCAAGAGCGGCCGCGCGAAAATTCGTCGCTATTGCAACGCGCTGGCCGCGCGTTAGCGGCGGTGCTGTTATTATTATTAGCCGTTTGACGTATTCAATTGTCATTATCGTAAATTCCAGCGTGAGCAGCCGCGCGCTCGCAATGCGAGCGAAATCTGGCAGACGCCGCGAGATAACCCCGCCCGGCGGACATTCGGTCACGCGGATTTATGCAAACACGGGTGTAATCGCGGTGACGTTCACTGCGGCTTCGGCGAGCCGCGCGAGATTCTACGGAATCGCCAATACGAGGACGATCACTGCCACCACGTGCACGAAATGTGCACGGTAGCACACCGATGCGCATCCGACACAATAGAATACGTATTTATATGCGTGGAAGCAGCTCGGAAATAGATGAGCGAGTTCCTGACCTCTTTGCGAGATGCAGGAGGCTGCGAACGAGATTCTACGCTCGCTCCGCTCCGAATTCCGCGTTTTCGAGGGAAGGCCGCCGCGAGGGTGACCAGAAAAACCCCTATGCAGGCTCGCATTATCGGAAATCATTTCGGCTACTGTACACGATTCGTCAGCGATGCGTGTACGTGATCCCAGTGTACATCTCGAGTACTAGATCACGTAACATGAAATCATCGCTCGAACAAGGCGACGCTTGACAAGTTGATTGCTTATCGGTCTTTCGTAGACCCTTATCTTATCCCGATCTCGAGAAGCTGAGAGCCACCGGTAAGTTCCGCCGTTTCCAACCCCGGATCGGTGGCAATGATCGCGCCGGGCGAGCCGTTCCGCGAGAAACGCGACGATCCGCTCTACTCACGTGGACGGAGCAGACGACGTCGGCGTCGACGACTGCCGCGCTTCGCTGCTGAAGGTCTGGTAATTCGTTCCGTTCCTGGACATGCCGGCGAAGGACTGAACACGTTTCTGGCCGGTTATGGCCGATTAAATCGTTCCTGCGGTGCTTTATCGTGCTTTACTCGCGGTCACGAGTCCGCCACTATCAAGCCCGACTCAGTCATGTGCCTTGCGCTCGTCTCTCTTGTTTTCTTTATTTAATTTCGCTCATTTCCACGCCGGCATTTCCATGCAGTCGGCGGAGCGCATCGCAACGGCAACGTAGCTCGGTCATCGCGCGTGATTTCAGACGTCATCGCGCCGACGATGTCCGATAGCCTTTTCCCCACGTGCTGGCGTATCTTCGCGATCTCGAAATGAATTAGAATCGCGAAATGTCCGTGCGGAGCCATCGTCAACATCGCCGTATCGACAGGAGCACTCCTCCATGAGATGCGCTTGAGAAAAAAAATGTTAATTAGTGTTGGATAACTAGCCGCTGATAAGAGAAGGAAAGAGGAGGACAGAGAGGCGACGGAAGAGGGAAGGAGAACGAAACGTTGCACGGAAACGATTTATCAGTATTTATTTGCTCGCGATGCTCGCCGGCGTTCATTGTAGAGTATTGTGGTCTTATCGGCAGCGCAACTGATTACGGACTGCATGTGACCATTGACGGTAGATTCAGACGTATTATGCAAGACGCGACTGGTGATATGCAGTTTACTTGGTCGGCTGCATCGAACAAAGAAAATCTAACGACGAAGGAAAACCGACCAAGGGTCCCATCGATTTTCATCAACTGAGATAACGCCGTTAACGCCGTGAGGGAGGCCAACGTTTCTCTTCTCTGTCTTTTCGGGAAATCTCGATGGTGGAACGTTTGGGTTTTCCTCACTTCTTCAATCGACTCGACAGTAAACCGCAGCGGTGTTTAAAGGATATTAATTCCTTATCTGGATATTAAATCCTCATCTCGGCGACGCGCGAAGGAAAAACCGATCTTTCAACCTTCTTCGTTGTGAAAGGCTGCGTTCCGCGAAAGCAGGATTTTATTTATCGATGCGAAGCGTATCGACGAAGCGCATCGACTTGAAGCTCGCGGTTTAGATGTTGTGTATGCGAAACCGACGATTAGAAAACCGGTTAAACAACCAGGCGAGTTCAGTTTCCAGGATCGCCGACGCGATCAATGACATCACGCGAATCGTTAGCGTCTCGCGGCATCCTTATGCCGCGATTACATTCGCGATGTAAACATTCGCGCACACGCGCCTCGCGCTTTGCCTTGTTTAACGAAGAGACAAAAGTCTCCGCCGAGTTGGCTTTCGTCAGCTTTCGCGACGATGCGCGCACGCGGTGACCAGCGCGGTCCCCTCGAGCGACTGATGCCCTCGTTTCTCCCTCAGGAAGGGAGAAACCTCCCTTCCTCTTTTTCTTTCCCCCTTTCTTTGCTGCTGCCGCCCACGCTGCCACCGCAGCGGGGTGAACGATTCTCCTCGGCCGGTGGATCATCGGCCGATTAATTGCGACGATTCCGCGGGATCGTGGAGGACACGTGACTCTTCGGGATCTCGCGTTACGCTTGGTCCGCGCTCTTGCCGCTGTTCGCACTTTCTGCTTTCCCGCGGGAATACGGATTCGCGTTGTAATTTGCGCGATCGACGCGATCGACGAGGCGGAATCGCTTGCGGAATCGCTCGTGGCGGATCTGCACGAGCGAGAGAGAGAGAGAGAGAGAGAGAGAGAGAGAGAGAGAGAGAGAACTCTCGCTTTGGAAATTCGAAGCGATCGGCTGGCGATCGACGCAACCGAGCGAGTCACAGTTAATTCGATCAATCGAACCCCTTTTCGGTCGGCAGGCTGAAACGCTGGCAAAGCGATTAAATACAATTAAGCGCGGAGATAGTCCCATTCCGCTCATGGAATTCCACTTTCGCGTTTTATGACGGGCAGCGCGAGCTGCAGAACGCGGAGAGCGAGCGGGATGCTGGATGCGCGAGCGATCGGAAAAGTAAAAGGCGAGCTGCGGCGACCTGTGGGTGCGCACCTGCGCGTTGATTGCGTGTCAATGACGAGCGACAGCCGGCCGACAGAGTTTCCCCGCCGAGTGGAAAAGCATCGCTCAACAGATTCGCGTAATCGATTGCATCCGCGCATGCGCGCGCTCGCTCGCGCGTGATTCCACCTCGCTCTATGCGATGCATCGTGGAACAGAGAGCCGTGACGATTTGGCACAGGAAGAAAAAGTGCCGTCTACCGCACCGATGTTCAATTCGACGGCCGTTCGCTCGGACAAAGTGCACTCGCGCGGCCGGCGAGACTTGGACTTTGCGTTCTCCAATTAGGAGAGCGAACTTGACGAATCGCATCGCCCGTTCTCGTACGAGCGATACAGTTTGTTTATCGGTTACCTCCAATACCGAGTAATTATCCGACTAATTGCTGTACGTAATCGTCATTCCGTTCGCTCATTAGTCCCGAGAAGGAGCTCTGCTCGGACTTTAAACCTAGAGCTAAACGAGTCATTGCGCTCGTCGTTAAGACGAGCTTCTTCGCTAAGATATCACTTACACGTGGCAGCCAACAAAGCCACCCACAGCATGTCCTGAAAATCTGTCGTTCTCCCAAGATGCGTTTATTTTCCAATGGAGGCTTTTATCTGCTTTTATACAGCCGGCCAAGAGGAATCGAGCCGGCCAACGCGGTCAACGGCCTTTTGCCGTTTTGCTCGCTTTGCAGGAACAGCCGGTCACCGATCACGCGTCGTATGCGTGCGCAATGCGCACGCCGGATCGATCGGCCGCAGCTCGATCGCGATCCGATCTCGCCGGCATCTCGTTGTCATTTCCAGGCGAGCGGAATCGCGATCGATCGACGCCGCGCGGACTAGCGCGGACTAGCGCGGACTCGATGCACGCAATGAGTTGCGTGATGAAGAGAGAGAGAGAGAGAGAGAGAGAGAGGAAGGGGGAGGAAAGCAGCTTCTCGATGGCAACGCACGATCGTTCGTGATGCTGAGATACAGTACGCGCGCCGGTTCATCGACAAGTAATGACGGCAACAGGCGAAATAATTCGGATTCCCGGAACAGATTTCCGCGGCGGGATAAATAACGGGTTATATCGCGGGCACGGCTTGGACGTCAACGTGAGCAAGTCAAGGCGATTAGCGAGCGAGGCTAATTGTTAATATTAAGCGATACCCTTCGGTGTCACGTTTGTCACTTTTTATCTCGCATTTGGCACCTTTTTTAATGAGGCGGATTTAATGGCAGCTTAAATCAGATTTAATGTGACGGGATGTCCGCTGAGCGAGCGTTTCGTTTTCGCACGAGCTCGCACGACAACGATTGGCGGCCGTTCGGATCATCCCGATAGAGAATCTCGTTTCTCCCGCGTTCCCCGCATTGTTCCTCTTTCAATTGTCGGCTCCTCGGCTCGACGCGATACGCGCCGCGAGCGAGCAGCGTTATATCTGCTCGCGATTAAGATATCGCGGGCGTATTCGTTTCGCTTTGTGAATAACGCTGGACCGGACGAGTCACGAGATTCGATAAGAGCTATTAAGGTCCGCTCGTGATGATTCGGCGTCGCCGTCACGTGCCGCGTGACACGCGCCAGTTTAGCTTCGATGAGAGCACAATTAACGTCGGCATTAAACGATATATGGCTGTCAGATGCGCTCGCTCGCACAGAGAGCACGATTTCCTCGAACGGGCTCCCCGAGCAAATATTCCCCGGGCAAACGGCAACTTGCGCGGACTCCGCTGTTCTTCAGGGTTCACAACATTCGCGCTCGAACAATGATCATCTCCGTTAACGGAGAGCCGTCAAGTATCGCGAGCAGGATATCGCGAATCCAGCGGCAATTGCTCAATCACCGCGGGAGCAATTCTCGTTATCTGGAATGGCAGAGTCGCGTAATTTCATTAGGGCGAGAAAGAGAAAGAGAAAGAGAGAGAGAGAAAGAGAGAGAGAGAGAGAGAGAGAGAGAGAGAGAGAGATGCAGAAGCGGCCAAGACTGCTCTCGTTGCTCGCCGGTGAAACGTCTTTAAAGGGGACTAAAGCGCGCGCGATTCGCGACTCGAAAGAGAAAGCTCCACGGGCTTGTATTTATAATTTTCACGGAACGTTGAAGAGGAGAATGCGGCGATTTACGCTCGAGACGTGTACACGGGGCTTTTAGGTCAGGCAAATTCGATAAGGCGTGCCGCTCGAAGGGAAAGGGAAACGGGAAATCTCGATTTATCGATTGCTTTAGATAACGCCGATATCGCCGATAATGTAAGCGCTGTGTTTGTAATTTAGATGTTCGATAAATCGCGACATCACGCTGCCGGGCGTTCATCTGCATCGAGAAGTAGGACATTGATCCTTCCACGATGCGCGTTCGCTTCTCGGAAAGTTTCCCTCAACGTGATTACGTCCGTGGCATCTTATTGGCGTGCATCGATGCACCCGCTCGATCCCCGCGATTGTTTATCCCTCGCTGGTCCATGGCTAACGAGATAATACCATCGCGTTTGTTCTCACTATTAGCTTGTTCTCACGATTTTCCGCGACTTTCCTGCGCGGCACGGATCAAACAGAGGAATCCTGAGCGCGCAGGATTCGCTTCGTGGTTTTCTTGTCCGTCGAAGATCGCTTTCGCTGTTTCCCCGCCATCGGCTGCAATGCAAGTGGAAATTCACAGCGCGATGTGAATTTCGATATCGTCAATATCGACCGCTCACGGGAGCCGGCTGCTTCATGACGGCTTGATCTTGAAGATCGCGTTGTGCTGTTGGTGCACCGAGTTGGCGTGCGATCGCGAATCCGCGCTCGATACGCGGTGTCCCGCGAACAAGCCTCGTTTCTCCGATCTGATTTAGACTCGATCGAGGATTCTCTAGCGAAATTCTCCAGCCTCCAGGTCCCTCTGGACTCTCTCTCTCTCTCATTCTCTGGAATGGCTAAGGAAAGGGAAGCTTCCGCGGGTCGATAAGGATAACGATATGTCGGTCTCGGCTTTAACGCATCGTCCCGATTTGACACCCTGTATAGCGGATCGGACAAACGGAAATAGAAACGGCGAATCGTTTATTCTTGACATGCGATGACATGCGGTAGGCGGTTATTTTTCTGCTAAGACAGCAGCTCTTTTAGCGGCGCTTAGCATCGTTTTGCAAGAACGCGCTCGAGACTGGATAACGTTCTCGCCCATTAAAGTGCGTCCCTGCTAATGAATTTGCCGGGATTACTTAACGCCGCGTGGATAATGAATCTTCAATCTTCGCGAGTGGCAAGAAAACAATGTCGGCTTGCAAATTGAAGGAGCGAACGAGAGTCAAAAATCAAGAGCGAGTCATGGGAGCGCGATTAGATTTTACGTCACCGAATAGATTGTTGACGAATGAGCGCATGCTACGTATTCGCTAATTGCTTGCTGCTAAGAAGTTTAAGAATAATAACGTGAAAATAAATTATTTGGTAATACGATGCATATATTGACACTGACACGCTAGATGTCACGAAAAAAGTTACGTAAAGTTACGTAAACTTATGTAAAAAAACGCAAATGGCGAGAATTTAAAGATGAACTTACCGGAGAAGAAATATCGCAAGAAAACAGAGTTAACGCGCACGTGATAACAGATATATAGAGCATACGTGAAGATAAATATAAAATGTTGTGTAATGAGTTAAAAGATGTATATCGCGATATATACGTGAAACATATTCGCGCTGAAAATAGATCGCCTGCTTGAGAAAGAATATTCATACACTTAAAAACGATTAAGACCATTCGGGTATCGTATAATTGGACGATTTATTTATTTATGCGTATATGTATACATACACATAGACACACACACACACACACACATATATATATATACATACATACGTAAATAAATTAATTCACAGAGAAACGCAATACGGCTCGCGAGATAAAATTCGTAAACACGATAATATTAAATCGATACCGATTCACGATTTACGTGGGATATTAAATGGAGCATTAAATTCGATCGCGGATTTATCGTCAATCGAGAAATTATCTCTGATTTTAATCAGTTTTACATGTTCGCCTGTCCCTAGGCACCCTGAGCTCTCTGGATCATCGTTACCGACGTTTAATATATTTCCGATATCTGTTAATTCGTTATCGTTCGCGCGATGAGCGAGCGCCGAGCAGCGCGCTCGAGAATCGCGGCTGCTCCTCTGTGACGGTTAGACGAATAGACACGAGACGCGGAATCAGTCGTCATTAATTAATCACACCAGCTGATCTCTTAAAGCGGTGAGTAAACAATTCGATAAAAGTACAGGAATCGACGGGTGTGTACGTGACTCGGTGCAGCGACGCCGCCCGCCGCGAGACAAATACGCCGAATGAAAGAGCGGGAAACGCGTGCCTCCGGAACACATATCGGGTGTGACGATGGGGCTAGCAAGCCGCGAGTAAATCGGACGACGTCTCCCTCGATGTCTCTTTCCTCCTTGAAAGCAGACATTGAAGAGAGTTAAAGAAACTGAAGCGATCGCTCGCCGATCGGCGAATCGAGCTGTTTGTGGAATCGACGCAACGTAAGGACGGTAGGGACGAATGAGAGGCAACGAAGGATCCTGAGACCCGCGAGGATGACTAGACGTGCAAGAGGGAAGAAGTTGACTTTGATCGGATGTAGCCGTCGTGAGAGGAATCGCGGATGAGGTCAGCACAAGTTCCTGCGCGCGCCAGAAGTTCATCGTTCTTCTCGGCGGCTCGTCACTGAAATTACTCGCTGAAATAGTGGGATACTGGGAAAGCTGATCAAAGGAATCTTCTTCTCGCCGAAATCACTAGAAAGAATGCCGCTTGCTTTGTTCCGCGGCGGTTGCTTTCAATCGGCAAGCTTCATGTCTGCTCTTTGCTTTGCCGTCTTGCCGATAAAGCATCGCGCGGCTCTACAAAGTCGTTAGTCGATGTTTCACCGATAAGGACGCCATTATGCTTCCCTCGTCCGTGAATTATCAGCCTTCGAGCGGATTACGCGAATGAGTAATCGCGCGCTGCATAAAGGCATTACGTAAACGCCGGATCACCGCGCCGAGCGCAACGAATCGGCAGGGATCGCCTTAACGAGGCGGGCTTCGTAAGAAGCGGCGGGATAAAAGAGGCCGCATTGTTTTTCCCGGTCACCGAGTACATCGCGACGCTAATTTGATTTTATTGACGCGAGCATGCTCTCTCGCTCACGCGGCATGCCTCCATCTCGCGAGCACGTGGTCGCCACGCGGCGCGAGCATGTGCGAGCCGCAGCGCGTGAATCAGAAATGCACCAGCGCGAAGCGCTACGTTAATGACATTCGCCGATATCTTGTTTACCAAGCAGCGCTGCAGTCCGGATTATCTCCCGGTGGCTCTCGACGCGCTGCGGATATCGATTATTCCAGATTATTCGAGATTATCCGAGATATCGATCTGCTATTGTCTCGCGAGCGCACTTTCGAGTAATTCGGAACGCTGATAAACGCCGCTCGCGCAGCGGAGGATCTCTTCGCGGGATTAATGCTCCGCGTCTTATGGGAATACCGTATTGCTGCCAAGTAATACGCTAAATGCGTCGTCTCGCTTTCTCCCACGCGTTTCGTTTGTTGGATAACGTTGCATCAGGATTAAGCGCAGCGGTTAATCGATCGTAGCTTTTACTTGAAGACATCTGGAATCTTGTTACATGATTAACGCAAGATGTTGCTTCATCGTTTCGAACATTGATGGAATATAGGAGCTGCCTGCGCAGATTCCGATGCGGTTTGCGCAGCGTGTCTAACATTGGGCGAGAACAGCCGCGATACGTGCATTGCATACGACATCGCGCGAAGCCGAGCATGTGTAATCTCCTGTAAGAATGGTCTTTTGTATTTTTGTATATCTCTTGTTATTCAAACTTGCAAATATCTTCGCGTAGTTACAATGTGTAGTTATAATCTATAATAAATTCCACTCCAAAGATAGTAAAATGTAAAACATAAAACGACCGATACATTTTCTCCTCAACGTCGATCGTCGCTTTCTTTCCAGCAGGCTTGAGTTAAGTTTTTTTTAATCGACACTTCGCAGCTGATTCGTGTTGTCTGATTATGTTCTCCAACTTCATAAACTCCTCGCGTGATAAATCAACAACATAATTTCCATAATCGATCATTCTGTGATCATTCTGCGAAAACTATCGCGCGACAGTAGATTATTTTTCTTCACAAATCTCTCTCCCTCTCTTTCTTTCCGTGATAATATAATCTGTACTTGCATCTGGGTTTACACTAACTGCGGTTCCCAATTAATAATTTTGATAGAATCGCCAGAAGACAACGGTGTCTATCAGTACATTCTTGTTCGGGAAGAGTGCTAAGCATCACTCCTTTCATTGGGATTTTAGCAAAAGGTGTTGTAGAAGTGATGGAGGACTAATCCACTGCCTAAAGCCCAACCTGGAGGACCAGTGCTTAATCTTAATTTGCTAATCTTAATCTGGTTCTTCATCTTTGACCTGTCCGGCAAGGGAGACCCTACCAGTAGCTGCGCTACCGCCAGTGTAGCCCTTAACGACTCACAAGCCCTTCCACCCGACAGATACCTTCAGCAAGATGGAAGCACTTCGGAGAGGGATAGTCTAATCCACGATATACAAATTATCTGTACGCGATCTCTGTAATCCAACGCGAAATAGAAAAGTGTGTCATGTATTTACGTGCTGTAGTCGTCCATACGAACGCGATAAGCCGGATAAATGCTGCACGTAAATGCTGATCAGAGGTTTCGGTCAACTGGTGTGTCACTCGTTAAATCGGATTAAAGTAATGTCGGTGGCGTCGCGTTCTGAAACAACGAGCGCGTCGACATTCGTTGTTGGAACATCGCGAACGATGGATTCCACCCAAATAAGAGTTAGATACTTTCGTTAGATACTTTCGATCGCTCGCGTTGATATCAACGACGGATGTTATCATGGTCGAAGAGGAGGAAGACGACGCGTGAGAAAGTTCAACAGGTCGTTTTTTGAAAATTGAAAATTCGTACGATTCTAGGTAAATTTGTACAGACCTTGGATGCGAAGACGATTAGAGGCTCGTTTCGTTATTTAATATAATACGTGATGTAATATTTGATACCTTGTCCAAGTGAAGACCGGCGAGTAATAATCTTATCTAAGCAATTCCGTGTAACAAGTGTCATATATTATTCATGCGGCATTATTAAACGGACGCTTAACGCTAATGCATTGAGAACTAAATTCAAGCCGCGTGTGAAATAAGCTTCGAAACATCGCGCGATTTCACGCATCGATCGCATCGTGAGAGAGAAAGAGAGGAACTTGAGAATTTCTTTTTTATATCATCCGAAAAATTATTACAAGCCGTGACTAACGTGATATTTAGTAATACATATGACAGACAGATGTTATAAAGTCTTGAAGAATATCTCGGTCAGGCGCATAGGTCTTGTAACTTAGGAATGAAGTGCGTTAATTATTCTACAATGCTGCGCGATGAGCCGTTGCGTCACGTGTCAAACGTGTTGGACAATTTCGAGCATACGGAAAACGGGAGATTGTTGAAGTCGACATTTCACTTAGTAAGTCATAGCAAGCAACAGACTTTCTCGCAGAACGTAACTTTGCTCGTGTATATCTGCTTTAAAGCAATAAAATAATATTACCTTGAGATAACGAGTCTCTCTTCCGAGTATTGCTTCAAAAATAATAAAGTTAACTTCCATCCATCTTAATAATCATCGCTTAATCATCGCTTGGTTTTGCATATAGTCCGACAAAGACCGGAATGGAACGTCCAGCGACGCGCAGGATGATGACGCGTATTATTATCCCAATTGCGATTGCTCGGTATGGATGAGAAGCTGCGAGCACGAGGTGATCGAACCCCTGAAGAGCGATGCGGTGAGCGGCAGCATCCCCAAATGGTTGAAGGGTACCCTGTTGCGCAATGGTCCAGGCAGTCTGAAAGTGGACGAGTATCGCTACCAGCATCTGTTCGATTGCTTCGCTCTGTTGCACAAGTACGTTCTATTTGTTGGGATCAGAGCTGATCCCGAGTGACCCTTGCTGATCCTGATGACGCTCGGGTAATGGTGCTCGATTGACATGGGATCTGATGATGTATCGATCTTCTAATGAACACGCAGATTCGGTATCGCTGATGGTGAAGTTACCTATCAGAGACGGTTCGTCCGAAGCGAGGTGTACAAGAGGAACACGGCGGCGCAGAGGATAGTCTACACCGAATTTGGCACTCGCAGAACGCCGGATCCCTGCCAGACTATCTTCCGCAGGTACAGATCAGCATCTTCGAGAACGGGCAGCGACTCGAGACTGATGCAGGCTGAAACGCAAGCGATCGGTCGTGACGATCGGTGTAAAAGAAAGGAACTTGATTCAATAATTAAATCCAGTATGCGCGTTATCATACAGCCTGAGAGCGCGGAGGAGACCCGTTCCTCGGCTGAGGAAAGCTTATCTTCGTGATTTACTCATCCGGTGTACTCCTTCCAAAGGGTGGCCGCATTGTTCAAGCCAGACGAGACGTCGGACAACACCATGATTTCGGTATATCCATTCGGCGACGAGTATTATACGTTTACGGAAGCTCCGGTGATGCACAAGATCGATCCGAAGACTTTAGAAACGACAGGCAGGGTAAATGCTGAAACGTCATTTCTGTAACATCAAGCAGCCGATTGATCGATAACTATCAGGGCAAATGTTGCCATCAATTTTGATCTTTGATCTTTCTCCAACAACATTTCTCTTTCCGTTGACGCAGATAAACGTGTCCAACTACGTCAACATCGTGCATCACACCTCGCATCCTCACGTTATGACCGATGGCACGGTTTACAATGTAGGGATGAGCATAACAATCACGGGGCCTCGATACAGCGTCGTCCGTTTCCGTCCGAATCGCGTGATCACCGGTAAAACATCCTTTGCAGCGATTCGGACACTCGCAAAATGAAATTCCGCACGTGAAATTCTGTCGTCACGATAATCGCATCAGCGAGAGTTAATTTAAGAATATCTCCGACTGTCAAGTATGGATATTTGCGGGCTTCGCGAGCCTCAAGTTTCCAGGCAAATTACAGATTCCAAAAGCAAATTACAGATTCGAATTATAAAATCAAATCCAAATGCTCGTAGATGACTCCGGTGAGAAGAAGGAGCTCTCCATGTTCGATCAAGCGACAATCGTGGCTAGCGTGGCAAGCAGGTGGCTCCTGAAACCATCCTACATGCACACATTCGGCATCACCGAGAATTACTTCATCATTGTGGAGCAACCGCTGGCGATCTCCTTCATCGGAATGGCATTCGCTCGCATCAAGGAGGACCCGATGATAAACGCCTTCAAATGGCACGAGAACGAGGATGTACGTTAGAGCCTGAGCAAAAGTCTCGGAAGGAACGTAGTCGAGTTTCGTTCAAGCGATTCGAAGCAAAAGATAGCTTTAAAATTCAAAAAAGAAAAGATAAGAAAAGGAGCCTTTTAAGTTACAGTTTCAGACTGTTCGAATCGATTGATTGTAGATTCGATCGTTACTTATGCGTTGCCTTTCGCTGAAAATTAATTCGTTCATCGGCCATAACTGAGGACTATAATTCCTGTGTCAGACGCTCATTCACGTGCTCTCAAGAGAAACCGGCCACGTGGTAAAAACGTTCGTCGCCGAGGCCTTTTTCTTCCTCCATATTATCAACCAATTCGAGTCCCGCGATGGCGAATACATCGTATTGGACATATGCTGTTACCGGAACCCGAAGATGTTGGAGTACATGTTCATCGATGCGTTGAAGGTAATGTCGCGGGATCTCTCACGAGAGAGAGAGAGAGAGAGAGAGAGAGAGAGGGGGGGGGGAGGAAAAGAGAGAAAGTGATTTACATAACGTCGATAATTTTTGGCGGATATTCGCGTCACGCGCGTCGATTTATTGCTTATAGGACATGCACAAGAATGCCGATTTCGCGCGACTGTTTCGTGCCAGGCCGCTGCGCTTTATCTTGCCGATGAAGCAATCGTGTCCCGATACGCCCATGGAATACGATTTTATCGTAACCTCAGAGTTATCTCCAGAAGATACTGTTGACAATGAAGCCGTCCATCGCGAGATGGACTTTGAGATTACGGACGATTCGAGCATCATCGAGCTGATGATTGATGGAGTCGAGCAGACAAGCGATCCGGAATGCAGCAGATATGAGAGCGTCCTGCGAAAGAAGCCGGTTGCTCAGCGACTCCCCGATGACAGGATCTTCGTGAAGCCGGAGCTGCTTTGCGACGTCGGCTGCGAGACCCCGAGGATAAACGTCGACTCTTGCCTCGGCAGGGAATACCGCTACTTTTACGCCATCTCCTGCGACATGGACCTGGACAATCCCGGGACGGTTAGAACTCTTTCTGGAACATAGCGCGCTCGTTAGAGAAACGTGCGTCATTCCTCGCTGAGAATTCTGAATCGGCTGAGAACCAGTGCCATTGCACTGAGGATTTCTCTGCAATAATTTGTACGATATACGGAATGACATGTACCTCTCTTCGCGTGAGACACGCACGTTTTTACTCTTGATTGCAATTGATTGAATTTACTTGCGTAGCTCATTAAAGTCGACACCTTTCGGAAGACCAAGAAGATGTGGCAGGAGGAAGGCGTTTATCCTAGCGAGCCAATTTTCGTACCGGATCCCAACGGGAAAGTATGACGAATCTGCTCCATTTCTCTACAGAAAGATAAACAGGATTCAATCGTGAATTCTTTTTCTTTGTAGAACGAAGACGACGGTGTGGTAGTGAGTGCGCTTCTTTGGTCGGAAGAGGAGACTCGAGTTGGTCTGCTGGTCTTGAACGCCGTGACATTTACGGAAATCGCGAGAGCTACCTTTGACACGCCCGGACCGGTGCCTAAATGCCTGCACGGTTGGTTCAATCTGAACAAATGATCGGACATGATCGCTCGTCAAACTGTTGATAATCGGATTGATATTTGCTCAAATAGAACAAGTTCGTTCTTGATGGACGGTTAGATTTTAATTATTACTATACTTAGTAAGCATTAAATTTCAAGAAAAATAAAAAATAATTTATACATATATATATATATATATATATATATATAAAATTTAGCGTATATAAATGTGCTTTACGTGGGAATGAATTGCATTAAATCAAGGATTTTAATCTAGCATAAATATGTGTTGCATGAATTTCTATCTGCGACGCAAATGTAAAATAAAATGAAGTTGATTGAATTTTATCGAATTTATAATAAAAATTGTTTTTATCCAATCCTCTCTCTCTCTCTTTCTCTCTCTCTCTCTTTCTCTCTCTCTCTCTCTCTCTCGTTCTATCTATCTATCTTTAAAATGATACTTTATTATTGCATAAGAAGAGTTTCTTTTGCAAAAAGGTGTCTGCTTTTCTCAGCCTTGTATTAATATTAAGAGAGTAAAATGTGTGTATAAATAATATTTTCATATAGCACACGCGAATATAATAAATTATTTTATGTCTTTTAAAGATGAGTAACGTATTTACAATCAGACGATCATCTTACGGCATACAATTTCAACAGTGCAATGCAATAAACGTATGTACAAATCTGAAGGAAAGTGTTGTCTAGTGGAATGTAAAATGCGTCTTAAATATAATCAACGATTCTTTTCGGCCAGCCAAATAATGAAATATTAAAACGGCGGATCAGCCTAATTCAAGCCTAATTAGTAATAACAATAATACAACGTTCGATATAAACAATATCGTCTCTCGAGTGCTTGATGAAATTATCGGAATAATAACTACATGATACTCTATCTAATCTCCCAACTATTCAGCTAGCATTGAGTTTGAGAAGAAAATACTCCTCATTCTGATACGATGAAATCATTTCAACTGAAATTCCACAATATGGAAAATTTCACAATGTATTCCCATGATTTCATTATTGATCCTCATTATCAAACCTACACAATTTCTTTATGTTTCACAGGAATAAATACAAGTTGAGATAACTCTTGAGAGAATTTTGATAGAAGTCCCGTCTCCGATCGCCTCTGAATTAAATATCGTACAGAATGAAAGAGGATTATCCGTGCTTGCTCGTTGAGGCCGACGTATAATAGGCTAATTTTCGTCTTACGTGCTTAAACAACGACGATAACAATCAATAAATAATAGTCTGGCACAACCATGGTCAGATAATTACTAGCTAACGGGAGCGCTGGCGTAGGAATGCAGAGCGATCGTGTAGGATTATCAGCTTGCAACGCGGATCAGGCTCGCTTCGCGCGATAAGACGCGGCGTCGCTGGCTTTTTGGCACTTGGAATCACTCTCGCTTCGCCGAGGCTCGCTTGTTCAGGGAGAGACTTAGCTTAACAGAGTAGTAGACTTGCAATTCACAGCATATTCGCAAACGTATTGCACTCTTAGTTCAAATCTCTTCGAGATACGATCGCTAGATTCCCACGCAAGTTCACGCGGTCCTAGTCCAGCATTGGACGCAGTACGCAAAGCTACTTGCTCTTAATTAGAATCTAGCGAGTGTTTCTTCTTCCGCGTGCGTCTTCGTACCGCGCGACATACGTGCGAACACACACACATTACGTCGATTAAATGTAACGCCTAACACCTTTAACATGTAACATCGTCTGTCGAAAAGCTCCACAGATTCCAACGCGCAAAGTTACTCATGCGTGAACGCAATGTCACCTCTGCGGTTGGAAAATTAATTATATCGTCGCTCGATATTACGTTTGATATTACGTTAGAATGGAATCGAAAATTCCGTGTCTTTCAAACAGTCAGACCGCTCATTATCGCCGATATGCATTTCGTGTTGCCCTTTCTCAGGCAACTCTTGACGGGCAACGTTTCAAGTTCATCTTAAGCTTAAGTACGAGAGTAATGTTTGAGAACATCGTTACATGAGCGCGTATATACCATTTCTTAGATCGCGCGGATAATTGCGAAAGTTTCGTGAAACACGGCTCTCGCGTTAGGTCGCGCCGTGATAACGACGACGCGACTATCACAATGTGGATCCTCGCTGCTCGTCTCCTGGCTTGGTAGCCTTCAGATTTTGTCCGCTTTCTCGTTAACGGAAACTATGGAATTCAATCCGCTAACGTTCTTATTGCTCTCTGTGTCGGTCTCACTTCTGGCCAGGCTGGAGATCGAGACGGCAATGTGCGATTCCGAATGCATCGGTAGAATCCCAGCATTGGCGTCTTCGATAGCTTTTCTCAGCTGCAAAAGAAATTTGAAAGCTGAAACCTCTATTGGCTACGCAAACTCGATAGTTTCACCAATCAAGTAATCCAAAAACGAAATCGAGTACAACGGATATTCTATCGTGATGCACGTACCTCCTTTAACGCGACAACCCCGACCAGTCTGCCAATGGCAGTCACGTAAGCATGATTCACGCCGACCATACTGAAGAGGCTGTGCACTTTTAACAAGGATGTCCTCTCAACTAGCTGGAAGGGAGCAGGATCAATGTGACATCTCGAGAAATCCACTTCGAGTGCCATCTCGCTTTCCTCCCATCGTTTCTGATCCTCGGCTGACATGTCTATCACTCTTTCTCGCGGCTAGTTGACGTACACGAATATTATACATTATTTCTGTTTTAGATGGAAGACGAAGGAGTATGTTTGTACTCACCAATTGTACTTTCTTCGAGGTTGCTGGACTCGGTGTCAGCATGGGCGTGTGCGGTGTCAAGTTGATAGCTTCCTGACTATCGCGTCTAGTGCCATTGCCAGATCCCAGTTCCGGATCGGGATCCACGTCTTGCAACGTGGCGGACTTGCGGAAAATCGCCTCGAACGCCAAGCGTATTCTGTGATATAAATAAGATAAATTGTGATAATAATAATGTTACTGTAATTATTAGTGTGGAATATCGCAAAGGATTGTAACTCGCCTGCTTTCTGCGCCTGTCACGGTCGTGTAGGGTGTTACAGCCGGACTGACCAATGGGCTGAATCCCTTTAGAGTGAAAGAATTCGTCTTCTTCAAAATCGACTTCTTTGGTTGCGAGCCAAATACCGGTGAGTGATACGTGTGCTGAAATAAAAGGGAATAAACCCAAGTGAAATTGGAGACCGTAAGATATAGATGAAAGAAACACAGTGCCAAGAAGTAGCAAAGAATGATTAATATCCCGACAGAGCGAGAAGAAGTGGTGCAACCGCATGAAACAAGCACTTTGGACATTAACGCGTGGTTACCGATTGACGTCAGTGTCAACTGAACCGACGTGTGACTTACGTGATCGGATCCGCCGTTGTTTGGTGACATCGTTAGATCGTTAACGCTCTGTCGCTGCATCTTGAGAATGTCCGGTGCCGGAATGACCTCGAATCTCGATGGCCTCCTCGTTCGTTCCTGTTCTCGCATCTGCCGTTCCATTTCTTCGCGCGCTCTCTCCTCTGCCTCCTTGTGCCATTTTTGCGCGATCTAACAAGGTCCAAGCGATAGCGCAAATGTACAACAAGCGGCACGAATGACGTCTCGCGCGATGTTGAAGACTTGTCTGTATTACCTGCAATCGTCTCTCGCGACCGATGTGCTTCTCGATAAGCTTGATCAACTCCAATCGCTGGATCGATCCGAGCAGAATCATGGAATCCGGATTGTCCACCAATGGGAATCCGCGGAGCTTGCGATTCTCTTTCAGTATTTCCTTCAGTTTCTGATAACTGATGCCGTGCCATATGTATCTCACGTCGTGCACCATAAAGTCCTCCACGTAAACATTGTACATTCCTGTACAAGGATTATTTTATGAAAATTGTCATCTCTCATAAAATCTCTCTCTTTATAAATTTTCATTAACGCATTAAGCAAGCGAAGAGAATAGACGTAAGAGAATAGACGAATCTATAATTACCTTGCTTATTGCAACCGGAATGCTTCATGAAAATATGAGATTAATAAGGTGAAATGAAGGTAAAATATGGAGCAATATCCAAAGATACATCTGAACATACCTGAACTGGATGGCAGCAGATCGGGCAAGTAAGGCAGCTTCTTGATGAGAATGATGCTGTCGTATATGCTCGGTTGCAAAAGAGCGGCGATGGCGTTGCTGATTAATACAGCTATCATTATTGGTACGATATGCGTGATCTGGCCAGTCATCTCGAAGATGATGACACTGACGGATATAGTGTGCGTCACCGCACCGGAAAACGCAGCCGCGCCCACAGTGGCGTATCCACCTAAAGGACGCAATTTTGCAACGTAAGATTAATTTTTCCCTTTTCGACTTTTGCCTCTGCAGGAAGCTGCGATCAAGCTTGCTCAACCTACACGCCACTTTTATCATCGTATCATTCGAGACATTGAAGAGAGTATGAGCATATATTTCTATCGATAATTCGTCGAGCTATTTTCTCGCCTCGCCAGTTTAATACTTTGCGATCGTAATGCACGATAAAGTAGATCTACAATGTGGCAATTGGATTTACCCGGTATAATAGGTGTGATTATTCCACCGTAGCGTACGCCAGTGGGGAACCAGAGGGCCATAGCTTCACCCACCGCTCTGCCCAGCGCGGCGCCGATCTTGAATACAGGAATGAAAATTCCCGATGGCACTGGCACGGTTGAACTTATGATGGAAAAAATGAACTGAAAGAAAATCCAGCTTAGCAAATTAGCTTCTCTGATTTCTGCGGCGGCGCTCTGCGCAGCGTATCAGCGTAACGCCGATGAAGATAATCGTGAGAAGGGATGGTCTTACCGTGACCAAGACAAAACTGAGCAGTCCGCTGAAGACATCGGTGTACGGCGTTGACCAGTGCTTGACGATATTCATCTCCTCCACGCCGAGGTTCTCCTTTGTCCAGGTGAAATTCGTAAAGAGGCCATAGACCTGATCGTGCGTATTCAAATCACCGGCCATGAATTGCCCGAGGCCCAGCGGAAAAGACATAGACGAGACTAGAAGAGACACGATGCCAGGATACAGAAAGCGACTGCAAGTAACGGTACGTTATCTCTAACCGATGGAATTTCGCAAGGAGAGCCGCTCGTTTGATCCTACTTTGCATTTTACCTACTTCTTCTGCAAGAAGCTGTTCATGCTTTTGTTCTTCCGCATAAAGATGACGTATTGGCGGTGTAGCCAGACGTAGAAGGCGCCCAGCAGTCCGCTGCCGACGCCGATGAGAGCGAAGACGAAGAGTTCTTGCGGATCGAACGGAAAGTCCATGGTGAAATTTGTGGCGAACATCGCCGTGATGGTCTCCTCGCGTTGAAACCAGATCGCGAGCAGTCGAAACATCGTCGCGCCGCATACCGCCGCGAAGAAGCCTCGCCAATAGTTCCTGACTGCGAAGTACACCGTGGTGACCTCGATGCTGAAGAGAACACCGCCGATCGGCGCCGCGAAGCACGAGGCGACGCCTACCGCGCAGGCTGCAGCCAGCATCTCGCAGTTTCTGCTCTCGTTCTCGTAGATGCCCTGGAAGCTCGTCACCAGTTTGGACAGGAGCGTCGCGACGATGCTGGCAATGTGCACGAACGGTCCTTCCTTGCCGAGCGGCAGTCCGGATCCCAACGTCGCCGTCAAGCCGATGACCTTTGGCATATATCGCGAAATGAAGTCAACAGACACGATGGAAGTTGGCAATTCGCGGAGGAGAAATTCCGCTTTTGTAGGACAATCTTATGGAATCACAACTCAGTTTGGATTCACGTATACTCGAATAAAGAAAGAAATTTATTTACCTTAGCGATCAAAGTGCGAAAGGTCAGGTATTCCTTCAACGCTACGCCGCGTAGGATAGTCTTCATTTCCGGGATACCGGAGCCTATACTCTGGGGAGCGATAATGTGCACGAAACCGGCGCTAAAGAGGATGAGACACACGGGTAACGATACCCAGGCTAGGTACTTGAGGGCCGGGTGTGTCGTGAGATCCTGGTAGAGCCATATCCTGGCTGGTGAAACGAGATCATCGTTAATGCGCAACGTCAACGTCAACGGCTTCGATTGTCTAATAAAACTCGCTTCGAGCGACTGCACGACCGAGCAGTAAGATAATCCTTCAACGTTACACGAACGGCTTTACTCTAAAGACTTTGTACCTTCGTTGTACTAGATTCTTACTTAGTTACTTGACGGGAGACTTGACTGATGATAGGACAAATACTGGGAATCTGCCGGAGATGGGACACGCGAAGTGAACTGACCGTTGTTACACATGGAGATACCACGGTCCATGGCGTAACTGATAAGTGCCATGATGATACCAAGCAGGGCCAGGAAGACCCAGTCCTCGCCGAGTCGTGCGCCGGTATGCTTCCAAGCGAAGGCCAGCAAGGCTAGTAACTTTCGACACAGCGGACCGCGTCTGGACTTCCGCAGGTCCTCGGCCCTCGTCTTGTCGTACTTGCGCCTCTCTTTGTCATGGTACTTGAGCCTGCGTGCTTCTTCCTTCGCGTACTCACCCAAGTCCCTCGTATAGCGACCATACATCTAGGAAGCATTCGCGATCTCGCGATTAGTTACTTCGATCGACTGATTAAGAAGGGACTCACGTGCAGACGAGAGAGGCGACGCAGCCTTCATTCGCTCGGGATTAGGAGGATAAGAGATTCCGCTATGTATTTTTACGAATCGAGGGAATCGAATGAGAGATTCGCTTCATCGCGGAAGGCGGGAAGCTCGTTGGAGAACTGCTTTCGGGCACTTACGGCTGTCATCGCAGACGGAACACGTTTCATTCGAGAGCGGGGTCCGCGTGAGAAACTGCGTGAAAGAGACTCCGGGATGGTATCGCGAGGGGTTTCATCTACTTTTTCCAACTTGCAGCAAATTGAGTTACTTTCTAAGAACAGAGGCGTTGTCTGAATAATTTACGCGGGCGTGACATCATCGCGAACGTCGTACGTTTCTTCTCACTTCCTTTGTCCCTTGGAATTTAATGCAATTTCCTCGCGAATGTATCCAAACTTGTACGCGACGATCTGTGCACGCGCCTGTACGATTCGTTTTCGTGGAATCTTTTTTTTATTCCTAACGGATGGATCCAGCGCGATCTGTGCGTGTGTGCATGCGAAGGCAAACTGAATGTCGAATGTCTCGCGGATGTCTGCTAGATGGATCCCAGCGACAATATTTGTCGAAGTTTGGCAACAGTCAAAATCCGTATTTTTAGCGTCACCCGGCCAGCGTCCGCAAGGTAGAAGTTCTATTGTTTCTAGCGGAATGAGCTGCAATGACTCGCCCGTTCGCGCGGTTGTCGCGCGTTGATTATTCCAAAAAACGCGCACGGATAATCTCACCGTGGCTGCGATCGTATCGGAGCTTGAGCCGCGAAGCGCGCGTCGTTATCTGGCGATTCGATCTGCGATTGGATACCCGAATTCGTTCTCCTGCCTAACAGTAGAGTGCATTTTAACTCTCCGGGTCATCCGAAACGATGACGCCGGCGAAACGTGCATCGGCGCGATCGATTTGAATGCAGAAGCATCAGGTGCGCGAGAACGCGCGATTAGATAAGAGCTTACGAATGCTGCAAAGCGAAACACACGGCTAATAAGATAAGCAGATCGCGCAGAATCGATGACGTGGCAATCAAGTTCGCGATCTTAACGCGATCGCGATGCGGAATAGTCAAGAGAGTAATCGACTCGAACGAGAAGGTTCTCTGTCTATCTCGCACGTTACAGTGACATTTGACCGTCACTGATTCCGACGTGGTCGCTAATCGACGGACGTCATCGATTAGCAATCAGGATCATAGCGATAGCTGCTCGCCAAACATCGGGGAGATACCAGCGGAAGAAGAGTCAAGAGATCAAGAGTCGACGCATCCGGAAGCTGCGCCGGAATACGCGAGCATCTCTTCATGCTGGTCACGCGTGCCCGATAAGCATAACGAGTCCTTAAAAGCTCATTCGCGTGCGCAAAAGCGTCGCTCCGGAAGACGTTGCTGCGAGGATCGCGCATTCATCGTACTCTTCCGCATTATCGGCCTTGCGGAGAATGGATAGGCGAGTGCACGCAATTACATGCGTCATTAGCTATGTATCCCCCTCGAGATTGGCCCCACTTTGCGGAAGGACGCTGCGAGATCCGGTTTCGCCAAATAGAAGGCGATCTCCGGACTTCTCCGAGCCGTGAGCTCGAGTCTTGGATTCAGGCATCATCACTGAATGCCACTCGAGTCTGCGATGTAGGCGTTAACATTTCGAGACTCGTTCGAGTCGGATTCAAGATCGAATTCGCTCGGATCTTCTCTCCGAGCTGATGAAGCGTCAAGGAAATGAGGTCGATGAGGTAACGTTAATATCTAACAATTACTGACACCGCAAAGCAACAACGGCCAGACGCCTTGATTGGCGTTTCAACGTGCTAGGAAAGTCCGCTCGTCTCGCGTTCAGTGAAGTACGCTAAATCCCGTCAAAGTTCCAGGCATTTTCAGGAAGACGAGAAACGCGCGAAAATCCCACGCTTACGTCACGATGGGCACGAAAACTGTTTGCGCGTTGGCAGTTGATCAACTGGTTAATTGCGATGACTAATGTGGATCGTAACCGCGGTTGGACGACGGCGTGCTCGCGGTTTGTGCCGTTTTGCAAAACGCGTTAGCGTTTGCAAAATAATAGCCAACCCGGCGACCGCACTCCCGCAACGAGACAGTCACGGACAGCCGTCCATCGTTTGTATAATGCACGACGGCCGTGCCGTCAATATTGCACGATGTCGCCAATAAATCGCCTGCGTCCCATCTGTTTTGCGTCCGGCTCGCTAAATCGCGCGATACGCGAAAGGAAAATTATGCGAATAATGTTCGCGAACGTTATTATTGTGCCTGCCGGCGCATTCGGCGAACGATTTATGCATTCTGTCTGGCTAACGTCAGGCTGTGAGACTCGCGTGAATTGTAATTCCGCGATATCTTCTCTTTCTCTTCTTTCCTTCAGTTTCAGGAACCAAGATATCGAGTCATCGATTAATATTAGGACGATCACCTAAATCGATCGCGGATGACGTATCTTCCGCGATCCCGTCGAGCTTCTTCGAGCTTGCGCATCGAAAAGCCACGTTTAGATCCTCGTTCTGGTCTCGTGACGGCTATCAAGACGCTGCATCTAAATTCACTGAGCGACAGATCATGCAACGAGGCCGGTGTTCTTCTGATACGTGATGAATGAAGCTTGACGCTGCCAAGCGTCAGTCGCTGTTCTCGCGAGAATTTCATGATGGGCACCGCGGGATCGCGAATACGAAGATCGAATCCGCGTTGCGGACCTGTATGGCAAAAAGGAATTCATCGCGCGTTCTTTCGACCGCGGCCGAAGCGTCCGAGCGTCTTGCCGAGGTACGTCTCGCTGGTACGTCTGCGTTTATTTCAAATGCGCTCTCGCCCAGTTGGCAATTGTTCAAAGGTCGCGCCATTGGATCCAACACTGCACGCAGAATGGTTTGCGAACCATGGAAAATCTTTGACAAACCGCCGGCGGGCATTGTGATACGTCAAAGCCCACCGAGGCTGCCCGATTACGAAATGGCAAGAGCGCCGTCGTTGAAACTGCAAATTACACGCCCGTAAACGTGCAGGCAATATCAAACGCCCGCGTCCAAACTCTTCGCGGCTGTAACGTGTCCGATAGCATAATGGCGCATGTAAATTGAAAACGATTCATCGTGCGCCAGGCAGGAACGCGGGAGAAGAGGGAAAAAAGAAAGAAGAAGAAAGAAGAAGAGGAAGAAGAAAGAAAAGAAGAGACAAACGAAATGGATATTCGAAGGCTGCAGCATTGGCGAACGCTTCCATTTAGGATTCACTTAGCAGTCAGCGATCCAACAGTCGCGCGGTCTAATTATAAATCGCCTCCGTTGGTCATTAACATTATTGGAATTCGCAATTTAACTGGCAGAAGCGCCTTCGTTTCGGGCGCCGATTTAACTTACAAATCCGAAAATCGCGAAAGACCTGTTATCGCCACCGATATCCGCGCGACGTCCGAAGCATTAAAGCCAGCGATATAAAGCCAGCCTTGCTTTCTGCCAAGTAATACAAGATTCGCTTTCCTTCTCTTCATGCTCGCGCAAGCGGCGTGTCCCAGATGCAATTCGTGATCGTTTCGGGAAACGAAGAAGCGGTAGCGATCCGCTGCCAACAAGACTTGCTTACGATGGTGTTAATATAGTCGAAGGGATCGAACTCCTGCTGTTCCTCGTCCGCATTCGGAGGTGGACACGGATAGAACGCTTGCGAAGGTCTAAAAAAGATCGCCATTGTTCGGTGAGCTTCCTTTCTCGTGCCTGACGTCGTGTCGTGTCGCGCCGGTTTCGCATTTACGCGAAATAGGATCCTAACGACAGAGGATCCTCACGCGGCTAGCTGATTCCTCCAAATCTGCTCTCAATCTTTCGCTGTTCCTCCTTCGCGACAATTCGAATTCGTTACCGCGAAGAAGAAATCCTCGCCGAGAGAGCGCGCGTTAGGATATCATATTGTGCATGCAACTGTAATGTGTAATTTCTAAATCTCTCTCTCCCCCCCCTCTCTCTCTCTCTCTCTGGCTTGTCTTCTATTCGTTGAGACTTCTAGAACTCTGTGTTCGACGTTTCTTTCCTCTTTATTTATTCTAAAACGAAAGATTCGATCGCGTGTGTACCTGTGAGGTCGGTTCCGCCGGCTCTCCTTCAGCTTTGCCATCAATCTCGTAAATTCTTCCCATTCCTTGTCCACTTCCTCCTCGCTACCTTCCGGGTGATGGTGCAGAGTTTCCTCCAGGAGCTCCTTCTTCGCGGTTTGGCCCGCCATTTTCGTCGCTTCGTCGTCGCCGAACTGCGCCGATCTCGCGGATCAATCTGCGCTCAAGCGCGACGTTTCGTGCATTAACACGCGCGATCTCCTCCCCCCGATCTCCTCTCCTGCGCCGAGCAGAGAGACCGGAAATCTCTCGATCGATGAGCGAGATGATTCCGTCTATTGATTCCGTCGTCGAGTCCTTTCTCCCTCTCTCTCTCTCTCTCTCTCTCTCTCTCTCACTAAAAACTCGCAGAGCTCCGGAAATCGCAGACTGATCCTTCTCTTCCTGCCAGAATCGTCGCTACCCCATGTGGACCCACGTCCCTAGACTGCCCTTCTTGCGATTTCCGCGGACCGGAAGGGGCGCGATACTGAGCCCGCAGGGCGTCGCGCGGAAGGAGCGATCGAAGATTCGAGAATCGCGAGCGAGAACTTGAACCGCGCACTCGAAGCCCAATGAGTCACACTGGCACAACGAGAAGAGAGAACCGAGCGTGCAATTCTCAGATAGGAGGCCCTGCAGCCCGTGGGTCAATTTACGGACTCATTAGGCTTCACTGACCGCCGTCGCGCGCGCGCGTGATTCTTCCCCTCCCCCACGGCCGCTGAAATTGTTCATTGCCGATAGAACGCGGATGGATGTCGCAATGCCGCAAGAATTCGCTGCGCTTTTGGAGAAATTAGGCGCGATAATCGGATTATCGAACGGCATAATCGGATTTATCGAACGGCACAGTGACGCTTCATCGATAACACGCTTGCATTGTCTCGTGCCTGCGGCTTAAGATGGTGTTGATCACGTTCTCATCACGTTCACCCTTCAAGCAATCGATACTCGGGGTAACATTCTATAATGATCGATGAAATCGGTCGTTGCTCGTTGTCCAGATCTTGCCTGGCCTGCAACGATCGATATCTGCGAGATGCGCTCGATCGTTCGCGCATGAGACAAATTAGCGGGAAACATCTTCGTTTCGATGTTCGCGAATGTTCATGGAGACGTTAAGCGCGATTAACACGCGCGTCGACAGTTGTCAGAGCGTCGGGGAAATCTTATCGGCGACGTTTCTAGTAGCGACTGTACGAAAGCCGTGCACGGCAATTGGCTACTTCCCTCGGCGAGGGCTCGTAGGAAGCTGCCTTCAAAGTCATGAGTTATCATTGACCAAAATGACCGCGTAATTTAATGGATGGCTCGTCTTATCCAGCGGCCGGCCGCCACTCCGATCGATGACTTCTACCGATATCCCGGCGCTGTTTTCGGATATCGATGGATACGTTTGATTTCCGATAAATTACTGATTAAACGCTCGACACGCTCGCCTTGACGTTCGCTTTAATGATTGTCATTCACGTTACTCGTGAATAGAATCGTGAAACGCCAATCGATATTCAACTACATCGCGCGAGGGAGCAAGATTCGCCAGCGAGATCAATCGTGATTACTGTTAACATTGTACAAATTAATTTCTTGCTTCTCACTTCGAGCACGGACTTCCATCGAAATCGTCCAAGTTTCTATTTTCTCGGTCAGATGTCCGCTTAAGGCGATTTAAGGCTCACCGACAATAACGGAGACTGTTTCATTTAAAGCCTTTCTTGTGCTTTATCCGCTTTTACGGATAAATTCTGAGCTCTGAACGGGAAAGCAAGGAATTAATTTGTTGCAGCTAATAACCTAAAGCCGACGCGAGATACCGCCGCGCGTTTGCTACCGAAAATAAAATATCGTTACGTACCTCCTCGCACGCCAGCCGAAGACCGAGTGATTTTCGAAAGACGTACGCGAATAACGGCAATTAAACAAGATTTGTCCAGGCTGTGCGCTCGCGCGCGCGCGGCCTTTAATTGTTGGCCGATCGGGTCGTAAAAAATGGCTTATTTGATCCGCTTTATCTTCGCGCCGGGCAACGCGATGTAAAGAGATAATGGCGCGCGTGCATGTTGCATTTACAAAAGTGCCGCCGCGCGCGCAAATTTGCCCTAGCGAATTAACGTCGCGGCATGATTTAGCTCCCGATAGCCAGCTCCTCTTTCGTCACGGCTTAATAAGGATCGCAAACCGTTTTCATGCGCTCATTTCGAATCGCCCGATAGCGAACGATAGGAAGGTCATGCGCGCATTACGCGATCGCACGGCGACGCGTGAGCAGTAAGCAGGAAAATCATCCTGAACGAAACACCGCGTGCGGTGGCTTGAGAACCGGCTCGTAGGATCTCGAGCGATAACGAGAAAGCCTGCAGAGAAACAGGGCTGCATTCATCCCGGAAACAAAAATGCGGGATAAAAGATGACTTACGTATCTATCTGCACATTTAATGAGCCTAATCGTTGATCCAGCAATCATTAAAGGCGTTTTTGACGCACGTCGTCAAAGCGGCACGCGAGACTTGGATCTTCCTCGAGAATTCGCGATGAGACCGCTCGCTCTGGCGCGCGCTTACTAGAATTCGAATTTCTCGCGAGCGATCGCATTCGAGGCAGCCGTCGTTGATTCGCGGCGATCGTTGATGAGGAAATATTAAGCGAGTCGCCCGAGAATCGCGCGAATAATTAATCGCGATAAAGAATCCGCGGGAGATTCGATCTCCCGAGCAATCGAGATAAATTCCGAGAATCGAGTTGACCCTCCACAGTCAAGCCTCACATGAAAACGAGCCTAACGCGCGTTCTGCATCCGCGAGACCGCGATTCGCGCATCATCGCGTAAACGAGCGACGCGTTCTTTCGCGAACGTCGCTTCGCGCTCGTCGCGTAATGCGAACGCGCGCGCTGATCGTCCTCGCGACCGGCGATCTCTCGCGGACAGTATCGATCGAGAGACTCGATGCGCACGTTGTGTCGTCATGGGAACGAGCATCTCGGAACGCCACGGATGTCCCATGGGTTCCATGACCTCCTTGACGCTTGGCGTTAGATCGCCGTGAATTAGTTAATGCGAGCCGCATTAAGCGGCGATGAATTACCGCGCTCGTCAACACGCTGCAGGCCGACTGCATTTTCGGCGCGGGACTATTTATCCGATTATTGGGCCTTCCTTCCTGTTTAGCCGCGACGGAAGCCCGACTCGCATCGCTGAGACTCTCCGCGGCTCTCGCTCTGTTCTTTCCGCGCGTTAAGCTTCCATCGCGCGCGCGCGCGCGCGCGCGATTTATACAGCTTCTTGCCGAGGCAAACTAGTTTGCCTGAAAACTCATCTATCGAGAAACACTGTTGCATCAAAGTCACCGAATTCGCTGCGGTGGCCCACGTAGATTACTGCGAGCGATTCCGGCGTGTTAAATGAATTAAATAAATTATACAAACACGAAAGAACGTGTACGTATAAACGTACGGCTATACATGAAAGGTTTTACAATTCCAAAGAATTGTCGATAGTCCCTGCAAAACGCTCAGAGATTTATTTCCCCGAAGAATCAGGTCTAGGCTGCGCGAACGCGTGTTCCGATTATCGAGCGGAGATTCGAGAGAGATAAGTCTAATTAACGTCAGCCACGAGCACTGGCTAATCGCTAATGGCCGACGTGTGCTTCTAATGAGTCACACAGTTCTCTATTAGCTAATTGCCATATTAACGCGCCGTTATACGAGCCGAAAGTCCGCTGGAGAACAAGAAGCGCGAATCTGGAATCTGCGTTGCGCCGATACAGTTGAAGTGCTCGCGCCGACCTTTGACCCCTCCCCGTTAGTTGCGATAACGCGTGACAATTTCGCTCAACAACATATTTTTCATTTAATTAATTTCCACGCGTATGCCGGCCCTTCGGCGGTGTTATCGTGCAGGAGAATGAGATGAAACCGGCAGCCGTTCGTTCCAGTCGCTGCTCGATAATGCGACGACAAACAAAGCGCGCCGATAACTTCTGAACTTTCCCGTGTACATCTGTTGATTTCTCCCGCAGCCTGAAAAATACGCTGAATCCACGTATTCCGGATGACGCAATCCGCGAAGTTAACTGCAAAGTGCACTGCTCGAGAGAATAACAAAATCGGAGGTCCCGTTCGCGCGATCGATCATTCGAGATGATCTTCGCGACAAGAGCAGTTAAGATTCCGAGATGCATGCTTCTCGCGGCAATTATCGCGCCCGGAGAAGCTCTCGAGAATAATCCTCTCTGCAAGATCGTTTTTTAAGAGCGCGATTCATATTCAAGGCTCTCATTTGTGCGGGTTCCTCTTTTCAAACAAAAATCGATGCTGATAATTGCGTCCTTCTGCTGCGAAAAGTTCTAATTGGATGATAAGTGTAATAAGTCATTTCGTTTAACAGCATTGTACAGAACGAGCATCATGCAGGAATTTATCGGCAAATCGCTCAAGAGAAGCTGCATCCGTTTTCGTTCGCGTCCTGAACGAGCCACGTGCGATCAATTCAACCAACTACTTGACCATTCAACGAGACAGAATACCGACTTCGATGAATACCCGAAGAGGGATCCTCATTCATATTTTATAACGAGCGTTATTAGCGTCATCTCATGCGACTAAGTCTTCTTACGAAATAAGCGATCTCCGAGACAGAGATCGTCCGCTTTGCGGAATTCGATACGTCGGGAAACATTGATCAATTCCCTCTCGGATTTCTAATTCCGTAAATTAAAACGACAAATGACAATGTCCGTAATTTATCACAGCTCGTTATCTCTCGAATGTGCCGCTGATAACGACGCTGCTCCGAGTCGGATGCTGCGTCTACGCGACCAGCTTTGATAACACTGTTTATTTCGACGTAAGAAAGTAAGAATATAGAGAAGGTGCTGGTCAACCACCTCTCAATCGATCCTTTATATTTCGATATCGATTGGATATACGCATTAAAGGTCATATAAAATATAAAAAAAAAGGATTAGATATCGAGAAGAGATACGATATAAGATAATTATAATCCGCTAAGTGAATGTTTATCAAACATTTAGCGAACAAATTAATATTCTATATTAATTCTTAATCGTCGTGTTGGTTCTTAATCAATTGATTAGCTCTGTATAATTAACGCAGAGAAATTTTATTGATTGAGAAAGATGACATCCAATACTGTTAAAAATATAAATAACTTTAGTAAACGAAAACGCTGAGTAGTTGTACTCCATACTTTGCGACTTATTCCTATTTATTGCTTTGACAAGCAATCGAGTTTTGTGTCATCGACGACACCCACTCGGCAAGACGTAACAACTGTAACCGAGAACAAACGGACAAGTCCAAGGCCGCCACGATGATCGACTAGCGATCAAACCGTAATGCCGATTATGTCACATCGAAGTGAACATTGCATGTATAGAATCATCGCAGTCATTCGTCTTGGCGCAAAGACTGTTCGTATGTGCCTGCAGCTCGATAAACAAGTGTCTCGGCACTTTTTATAAATCTCAGATCAATGATTACATTACACTTCAAAATATTCGAGAGAATAACCTGTGTAAATATACAAGTAAATGCTTTTAATGAATATAAGGAATAAGAGTTGTATCATGGTAGACAAATCAAATAAAATATCTTCTTGAATGAACCATCCTTAATAAACTACGTTCTTCGATAAATAATAAAAACAATAACACAGAGCAAGCATATTACATAGAACTAAGTTAGCTGATTCAACTGATTTTCGATTACTCCTCCTCCACCTTGTGTATCAATCGGATGATTAAGAAATCTAGGTGAAACATTCTGAATTCGAACAGATAATCAAATGACGGTTCTGAGTTTCATCGGTTGCACGCCCATCTGCTTGGCGAATTCCTCCGAGATCCTTAACTGAATCGGATGATACGTGATCCCACCATCTTTATCGACTTTCGCCATGTGCTGCCTCTCAGGATCGCCGGGTATCAAAACTGGCTTCTCGGGGCCCTCTAGAGAAGGCATATCCCTCAGCTGTGTGAGCAATGTCGACAGTCTCTCCTTGGATCCGGGCATAAACACTTCAGGATTAATGCACATGAAGCAGTGGCCTAGATTGGCGGCGCCTTCTTCGACCTTCCAGGGACGAATGTTCGGGCCGAAATCGCTCCCGGCCAAAATACCACATAGCACCTCAACCATGAGACTAAGACCGTAACCCTTGTAGCTGGAAGTAATCTCTGTGCCGCCAAGCGGCAGCAACAGAGTAGCGTCGTAGGCTTCGTTGGCATCGGAAGTAGTCTTTCTGTCCAATCCGAGGGCCCAACCATCGGGAATGTCCTCATTCTGCTGGCAGGCCATCTCGATTCTGCCAAGGGCTACAGTAGTCGTAGCCATATCAAGGAGAAACTCATCGCCATTGGTTGCCATGCCCAAAGAAAGTGGATTCGTTCCCAAAGCAGCCTCCGTACCGCGCGTAGGCACCATTAATGGGCTCGTGTTGCTGCAGTTGAAGCCGATCATGCCCTGATCCATCGCCATCTTCGTGTAATAGCCGCAGATACCGTAGTGATTAGAGCCACGAGTCGCTATCATGCTGACGCCGTATTTTCTGGCTTTCTCTATGGCCAGTCTCATACAAAACTTGCCGACCACCTGGCCCAATGCGTTTTTTCCGTCTACAACGGCTATCCCCTATAAATCATGTATAGGAACCATGAGATTTGAGTCTACTGGGATTTGCTGTTTCATTTTCCATTTCTTTTTCTCTATTTATCCCATTCTAAATGCATCGGGCATGCTCGATACACGAGCAGGGAAATAATCGTTAGTCTATGCAAGAGCAAATCTTTCAATGAGCACAACGTAACAAACGATCATTGTCAAATCGGAGATGCGCGAGAGATATGCAAAGAGAAACGGCAAGGACATAAAGTTCACGTTGATTACAAATCGCTTAACATTTATAGTCGACTAAACGCAATGAGGAAAGTGCATGCAAAATTTACAACTTGGCAACGGTCGCTTTCAGTAAACAATACAAATCATCGATCAGGGATTATCTTATCTGGTCATCCGATTGTCGAAGTCGCCAGTCATGGCAACGAAAAGGCATTCCGGTATAAATATTTGTGCCGAAAGTGCATTATTTCCATGATTTCGATACGCGAATCATGTTCGATCATCCAAAATGCCAAAAAGGCATTCATCGATATTCATTTCGCGCTGGAATGTATACGACGTAAAATATACGATGCTTTCTCGTTTTCACGCATAGCAAATCGAAACAAAACGAAGTTTCACGCGAGGCATCATTATCGAAAGTTTCAAGATAAGCGTGCATGCAAATGGCAAAATAAAAACAAAAACAAAAATTCCGCAAAATTCTGTCTCACCAATTTTCAGCGCGAGCAAGATGCGTTTAGCAAGATTTACAGATGAGGCAAGATGACGCCGTTCGCACCTGAAAATCAGCGACGATCAATGGCTGTGCGGTCGGGTCGGTGAGCCTGTTCTTGATATCCGTCACGTATCTTTTCATGCGGCTCATCCCATGGCTGAAATGGCCCCTGTAATCGGAGATCATCAGATGATGGGCGACCGTGAACGCGTCATCCGAAGTAGTGCCAGCCTTGCGCATGCACTCCCTGATGAATCTGATGACTTCTTCTCTAGGGACGACCTGACGCTCTCTCTCGGATTCGCTTCTGCGGAGTGTCGCAGAAGCCGCCATTCCGGCAATGGCAATAGCAGCAATGACAGGGTAAAGAAGCGACCGTGTGCTCTGTATCGCCGAAAACAAGCGACTGACAAGCGTCTTTGCAAAAGACGATCGGCCAAACTTTTGCTTTCTGTTTTCAACGATTTTGATGACGCAAAACGAAATTGTGTGTATATACTTATAACGCGAAAGTGCGTTTCTCGCTCGCTCGAGATAGATCTCGCTGTTTTGCAATTCTCAGAGTTCCTTACCGAACGTTTAATTTTGCATTAAGCTCGTGACTTGCGCAGCAACGTTTCTGCGGTAATAAATGTTCATGAATGTATCGATAATTGTCGATTAAGATTGCTTCGTGGACGGGAGGATATAATTCGTATATTCTCCGTGTCGTTTATGCAGCGAGAGCGATTCTTTCTTTCTTTCATCTCGCATTGAACGCAATTCTACATCGCTTCTCTGCGCCGTTCGCTTTGAACTCGGCGCCAGATCGCATCGTTCGAATCACGTGATCAATCGAGATACAGTCGACCAAGATGCGATCCAATTATGTCGCGGCGGTTTCGAACGAGATGACGATCTTCGCGTAAAACGACTCGCTTTTACGCGCGAATCCAGCTTCGAAGAAGCAAGTCCTTCGCATTTCTTCTCTTTCCCCGAAGAGCTTGTAATTCCGTACGTTTGATCTCTCGTATGAACGATCTTCGAACAGCATTTTGTAACGCCGCATCGCGCCTCGCGAAATATTGCCGAGAGCGTAACGCATCTTCCGGCGGGACTTTCAAATGTCGCTGTCATTGTTGAAATTGCTTATCATCGATAACCTCGATGAGATTGAGGAAACTAGGTATCGCCGATGTCATAAAACACGGAGGACAACGTTAAATCAAACTAGCTTCTTGTTTAGAATTCGCTCTATCCTCTCTCACAGAAACCCTGGCGTGAATAATTTCAAGCTCGAGGAGATTCGCATCCGCGGAGACGAACATTTATCGCAAGTAGATAATTCGATAAATAATTATGTGATAAACGTTACAAGAGCATTGAGGTGCGTGAATTAGACATTTCGCGTATGAATAAAATGCGCGATGAAATAAAAAGATGCACCCAGTGCGTTCGTGTCGATCCATCCGCGGATCACCGCACGAGAAATTCGCGCTGGAAGCGAACGCGCATGCGCGCGCGAATCCTGGCGTTCGAACGAGTTAATCGCTGGAACATCGATTATCGTCGCACAATCGCTAAACGGATCGATACGGCCGTTCGATTCGAAAATTAAACCGAATACGGCTATGTAAATTGCAAAAAGTAAAAAAAGAAAGAAAACACACACATGCACATGCAAACGCACGCGCGGAACGAAACGAGGAAGAAGAGAAGCCGCCACGCGAGACTTCGCTTACGTAACTTCGGGCGGATACGCGTGTTACTCGCCGAATATACGCGGAATCGACAACCATGATCGATTGTGCAAATAATCCTAATTATGCACGGATCGGCGGATCGCGAGATCTGACATAAGAAACAATCAAGTTCAACGATAACGTCACGCTAACGCATTCGCTCGCTCCTTTTTTTCTCGATTGTCCACCTAAGATTGCACGCGGGGAACGAGGAAAGGCCTTGACAGACCTTGATGCGTACATGTCCACAGACATGAAGAATCCGCATTCTGCTCGGTTATTCGATGGGGATCATTATTCTTCGCGAATCGATCGATTGCACCGGTTGAGATCCTCTTGGATCTCGTTTTCTAGGAAAGTGCCGATATTTCTTGGAAAAATCTTTGCCTTCCGCAAGATCGAGAATACACGCGTTAATCGTCATACGGGACTAATCTGCAGCATCCTAGATTAATGCCGATCTAATACCGATAATGGCTCTGCCTTCTGGCATTCGTAAAGTCGAGCTAACGTATCGCATGGGAATTGAGCAGAATTCGTTATGCCAATTATGTCCGATCCACCTGGTGACGTTTTAGTTGTATCAGGCACGTGCTATGTTGTGTTGTAACGTGCAAAATATTTAAGCAAGGCGAAATGATTTCTCAGTTGATTGCGCCGCGATGACGTGCGTGATAACGGCGGTAATCATCGCGAACGATTCTGAGTTTATCGTCTCGTTGCACAAGTTTTTGTGCGGTATCGGACGGTGATCTTGAAAAGTCGCTGCCGTGACAAATCATCAGCACGAAGACAGCTTTTATACGAGAAGCTTCGACTTGTTCGGAGGTCTAAATCCTTATTCGATATGGGCATACACGTATATTATTGATCAGCGAGAGAAGGAGAAAGAGAAAGAGAGAGAGAGAGAGTTTATATTCAACGAATTTTATTTCTCGAAATTCATAAAATCCTTAAGCTTATTTCATTCGATCATTCGGTTTAGTATCTTGCCGATAAACTACACATACAATTGTCTTATGGTAAATGAAAATTTTGTAATTTTGCGACTCTAGAGTGTCGCTATTTTTATACAATCTTTTGTATTTTTGTCCTAACGCTTTCTTTTTCTCTGATAACGCACGATCTTCTTCTTTTAGACTCCAGGATTCGAATGGATTTAGAAACATGGATATATACATATATATATCTTTGGACGATATCATGGCATATTATTCAGTTTTACGTTTAATATTATCTTATGAATTTTAGATTGGATGCTAGATTACTAAACAATCATAAGTAATGATAATAATAAAGCATAGTAAATTGAGTTAAGGCCTCCCACAAGAGGCGAACGATTTCCTCTCGTTTAATGATCGCTCACTTACGCGCTTCGAGTGTGCGTTATCGGCGCAAGGGACGATTCCGAATCTCGCGCAGTTTTTGTAAACGACCGGCATTGTGCTGGCATATAAAAGAGCAAGCTATCGTGAAATAATAATCGCCGTGATAATTGACTCGCCGGATCGTTCAAATCCAAGATTCGTTTCTCTGGAAGAACAAAACGCGCAGGGATTGCGCTGTCGTGCGCGATGTGACAAATAAATAATTCTGTTACGTAACGTTAAAAAATCCGAGTAGAGGGGAATGTGTTTACAATGTCGCGCTTTTAATTGGGGATCTAATCATTAAGGCGATTAGATCTGTTAGCATGTAATCGATAATGCGAGTTCCGATGATAGCGATGATCGGGCATTATATAATCGCGCTGCATCAAATTAAGGTACACAGTGCAAGCTAAATTGAAATTGTTGAATAACAAGAATTACCCGAGATGTCATTTCTGACATGGAAAAAGAATCTGGTTAGCAGATTCGTCAAGTTTTCCGTCAAAATACATCAATCGCGTGCCGACCGCGTGCATATCTCGCGTCAAAACCAAATCGGATTCGCCATTCATGCATTCGCGATGCCCCGGCGAGATTACACGCAGAATTACAATATTTGGTTTCATAAGCGTCACTCAATCGAGCGATAGCTGCAACTTGAGGAAAAAAAGGAAACGTAGAAATGTAGAAAACGATCTGCACTTTCGGATTGAATCGAGCGACGAATAGGCGGGTCATGAAATCGCGAGTAAATGAAATGCTGGAATAAAATAGCATAATGAGCAACGTGGAATATAATGCGATAAATTACGCAATATTTTAATTAGCTAGAGCAAAGCGACAATTAATTACGCCATCGCAAAAATCAACAGGCGCTATCAAAATTATCTCCAACATTTAATCGCGTTTAAGGCGGTGTCAGTCAGCATATAACGCATATAAATTGCCCGGGCGGCATAAATATTTTGATTCGAGGCGCGCATTAAGGATGTCAGAATTTATGGCATACACTTCGACTTCGTCAATGCTTCTCTGTCCTTCTCCCGCTTTCTCCCCCAAGACGTTCAATTATGTACGCGTATTACTATCACGCGAATCGTAAATTGTCATGGTGTCAAATTTTAATCGGGCACTGATCTTTAATTGCTCAACTGCCGATTACGTGCAAAATAGCGCGATAAGCTCGCGCGACGAGCGCAATAGAGGAATAGCGATTACGGATTGACAAAGAGACCAAGGAGATTGTAGGAGAGAAGTCGGGAAGAGGTAAAAAGACACGAGTAAATTCGAGCGATGCATCGCTTGCTCGTGACTCCGTTTCTCTCTATGTAAATATCGATAAATATCCTTTCTTATTCGACTCGTTATGGAACCTCTACCGATTTCTCTCCCAGGGGACTCTTAATGATACAATAAAAATCAGAGGAAAAAAGGAAGAAATAGATAGAACGAGGACTACGCGAGATAGAAAACTTTCCTGAGCTCTATCACCGGCCACTCGCTGTTTGCAAAAGATGTGCCCGCCATATTCGCGCTAATACTTGCTTTCCTGACAAATACAATAAAATAAATTACCTCTTGCGTTATAAAAGAGACGACAGCAGATTTTTTGCTTCGAGAATATTTCTTGCATAATCTTCCTAATGACTCGGTTTCAGAGGAAACATTTAACATCGAGAGAGAGAGAGAGAGAGAGAGAGAGAGAGAGAGAGAGAGAGAGAGAGAGAGAGAGAGAGAGAGAGAGAGAGAGAGAGAGAGAGAGAGAG